>JANHMN010000014.1:63470444-63499029 GCA_030674055.1 Rhabdomys pumilio
TAGATAGATAGATAGATAGATAGATAGATAGATAGATAGATAGATAGATAGATAACCATGAATAAAATTGCCAAGACACAAAGAGTGGACATAACTCATCCCTATCCCCTCACTCTAGGCCCAACATCAGAAATAACTCAGAATCACATGCCCAGGTCTCTGTGATCACTATGATCAACAAATTATCAGTTCATAGAATGTAAGAAGGTAGCTCCATTCAACATAGTTAGTAATTAGTGATGATTCAAATGTCAGAAATCTGACCCCTAATAGTTTATTTTAGGAATATTTAAGCACAGAAAAAATAGATGAAAACTTCCATGTTTCCATGTGCTCAATCCTGTGTGCACAATAAAGCTTAATAAATAACTACATAACAATTCTTTATAAAGTTCATATCACATCTTCAATGAAAACAAATTCCATATGTTGGCAAAAGCACAATAAGGGTCTTGGGGGCGAATCCAGTGTTGTCTTGTCAACACAGATAAGGCAAAGGTCACCTGGCTTTATAACCTCCTCTGCTCCCAGCCTTCTAGGCAAAACAAAAAACAAACAAACAAACAAAAACAAAACACAAAAACAGGCTACGCATCCTTTCCATTGAAGAAACAACCTGTGTGTGTTCCATTCCTGCTTCCCCAGTGCTTATCTGTGAGCACAGGAAACTCTGTGCCTCTCCCACTCAAACACTAGCATGACTCTCCCTTTATGTGTGTAAACAGGGTGCTCGCAGACATCATTCAAATAATTTGACCACCGAAAACTGAAATTAACAAATGTTCCAATGATGAGTTGTAGCTGAGAAATGGTTTATGATTATGCCTTTTGCAGGCATATTTACATATAACTGATTTAAAAGGGATATTGACACATTCATGGTCACTGCAGCTAAAATGAAGAACATACCCACATCCTCTCAAGGTTCCCTTCTGCCGTCCTCTGCTTGTGTAACTTGCTTTTCTGACATCCAATTTAAATAATGATATCTAAAATTTTCAATCATTTATAATACTCACTAGTATAAAGTCAACCACATCTCTCTGTTGTGAGCCAATCTCGGCAACTTTTTTGTCTCTATAAATGTAGCATTCAGCGCAATGACAATCACCTCTCACTTCCCCCTTCTTCATACATAAGATCCCAGCTCTTTTCTCTTCTGTGTGATCATTTGCTGATTCATTTGAGCAGGACACAGAAGTATTTATTTTTCTGTGGCTGATACATTTCACTTATAAGTCTAGTTGTCTTCCTGAAAGTGATAGTTACTATTATCCAAAAGGATGAATAATATTTCAATTGTCTTACATATAATATTTTCTTTATCTATTAACTTTTCATAAAAATATGAAAAATATAAGGAGGCACTTGACAGTCAATGGTCATAAAATTAATCCCCAAAGGGGATAATCAACTGAACCTCATAGACTATCTTTGATTGTCTTTAACATTTTTATTTTTTGGAAACAAACTATCAAATAACAAAAATGTTTATTCACTCGATTTCAAACTGATTGATAATGTACACTCACAGGAAACGTTATTATTTGATTCTAGTGGGTGAAACTTTTATTAAGTATTCTCAATTTATTTTCTGCTTTTATAAAACTTGATATATTAGAAGCTATTATAATATTATAAAATAGATTTTGTTTCTAATGTCACTAAACACTTAGCCATAAATATCTTTTTTTGGCTTAGGTAGAATGTTTGCTAAATTCTCTCATACTGTAGATTATTAATTTGCTATGGGCTATAATATTATAATGAATATTGCTTTTGAAATAGTATATGATCACACTTAATGGGAGTAGTACTTCAAGATAGACTACTCAATTTAGCACAGTTGTTTTTACTGACACAATAATTAGTATATTCCAGGAACTGTTCCAAAACCATGAAGTCATGAAAATATAATGCATACTCTCTTCTTGATTAATTATTAAGGAGTTTTGATATGGTACTTCATAAATAAATAGGTACTGATAAGTTATATCCAAATACTACATATGTTTATATTTTTATAAATATTTGATTAACAGAATTTGTTATGTATATAACAATAATATCTTATTGTAGTACCATATAGCATATCAATATGTGTACATTCTATGTATTTCTACATTGGTAATGTTTAGATAATTTTTAGTTTTTAGTTTTTGATGACCTGACAACCAACATTTTTGTCAAACAAGGATCATTTTTCAGAAAAGCTAACAGAATATTGCTTTATATGTTTTAAGAACTTGGACTTCAGACTGATTACCATACTGGGGTCTTGATAGACCATGGCACTTATTTGTCCTTTGACGTTTTCAATATTATCACCAGTACTTAGTGATTTCCCCCAGTACTTAGTGATGGTTCCTGGTTGTGTATGCACCTACAGGAATAGAGTGCTGTAAAAATTCTGGATTCTTGCTGCCAGATAACATAGGCTTCTTTTCATAGTTTACTGAGTGCTTTCTATTATTCCTTTGCATTGAACTGCCCATAATTTTGATTATTATTTAAACTAGGCTAAGGGTACAATCACTGTAGATTTTTTTTAGGATTCTGCATATGGAAAATTTAATCATTTGCCTGATGTGTGTGCTCTCAATATTAAGATCTGGGTGCTCTTCTATTTTTTATTTTAATTTTATTTTTTATTTTGATAAAGCTACTCTTGAAGATTTCATGTAATTAAATAAGACATTTTTCTTTATAGTTTTAAGGATGTGAGACATTCTTCAGAGTCAGGAAACACACTGAGATTTTAAAAACATTCAGAATTATTATTGCTGATTTTTTACATGATAATTTTCATTTTAAAGTTTCAGATTTGTAATGAATCCCTTGCACAGGACATTATTTATTGTCCAACCTGTGTTTTCTGATAACTATTCAGACAAGACAAAAACAGAGACAATGACCTAGTATAGGTAAAAACAGAAGTCTGGCTTACAGCCTGCTGCTCACTGCCAAATGCCCAAGCATTTATGCAGAACCAACCCAGGAAATCAGCTGCTGCAATCAAACTCATGTCCACAGAAAGCCAAATTTCTCTCTGTAATGACAATCCAGGAAACAAGCAATAGATTCCATGGTAGTCAAAATATCCAGGACCTAACTGGAGTTGAGAATGTCCTTAATTTTGTCCTTGCTTCCAAATATGACCACAGAAAGACAAACAGCTTTCTGTATCCAAATACACAGGCTTCCCTGTTCTCCTCTGACCAACTCTTGTCTTCCTTACCCCTTAGGCCATCAGCAAGATGTCTCCATTCCCTTTTGCTCACCTGGAAGCTACTGTGACCTCTGCTTGATCAGGTATCTCTACTTAACATAAGTCATATTCCCCAACTCCCTTGAGACCTCAAGTAAGGACTAAAGTCTTTGCTTTGCTTATGTGAGGTGCCCAGAGAAGCAGCTTACCATGCACAAGTAGACATTGTGACTTTTCCTTTTCTCAAAAGCAAATACAGCCGGCACACAAAATAGTCAGTAAAAAAAAAGTTCAAGCAAGAAAAAATAAAATGAAACATTAAATACATACAACATAACATTTAAAAAATGACCTTAGGAACACATTTTAAACTCATTTCAAATATCTGCAATCTTCAGTCAGCCCGTAAGTTCACGGGAATTGTGAGTATTGTAAAGTTCACTTTATTTTCTGACATTAACCTTTGAAAAAAGCAATTTGACCCAAATGCCATTTAGGTTTAGGTTGTCATTTTATAAAATGCCTGGTTTGTCCTGCTGAGTCTTTAATTGAAATGTGGGTCTCATTTATCTGGGTAAGAATGCCATGAATAAAACTCTTCTGGATCGATCCTACCCTTATATCTCCTTCCTTCTGTGTTTTCTACACACCATCTCTTAATAAAACACCCGACAGTAAGATGTTAAAACATAAAACAAAAAATCTAAAGCTTGGCTGGGGACTTCAGATATTTCCCTTCATTTCGTTTCCGAATCTTGGTTTCTAGAAGAATTGTTCTGTACTTACCCACACTTCAGTATATGTGGATGTAGGTTAAAGTATTTTAAGAAGTATTGGATCTGGATAGGTATCTAAACAGGTAGGCGCATTTGATGCTGTGACGGAAGAACACATTTCAGTTCCCAGCACCCATGCGATGAATGGCTGACACCCACCAATTCTACTTCCCTGCACCCTAGCCTTCTCTTTTGACCTACTTGGGTGGCAGACATGCATGGGGTCCACCCACACCAATGGCGACAGAACACTCATGCACGCACATGAATAAATCTAAACGAAAAATTAAAAAGAAGTATAAACGAAGTCAGTTTGAGAAGGTCATTGAGTATGCGGATATTTTTTTCCCTTATGAACAAAGTAAACACTTAACACAAACTAGACATGAAATATGTTTAACTCTATTTACAATAAAACATTTTTCCTCTTCAGACTTCTACGAGCAAGGGCATGTCAACATCAACAAGCATGTCAAATCCACGACTACGAAACAGAAAGAAATGACGTTGATCATCTCAATTTTTTCTGCTTCTTTTTCATTTATTCTCAAATGACAATTCTTGTGAAAATGCCACCAACACTTAGAGTGAGCCCACTTTTCTCCGTTAAATCTCTCTGAAAGCACACCCCAAGTATTCCCAGAAGAGAGTCTCCTAGGTGGGTCCAAATCCAGCCAGTTAATGATGCCTGGACTAAGCACCAGAGCCAAAGACTCTTTTCTTATTGGTACATTTTCACTGACTCCCAGCGGATATCAAGATTAACCCTATTTTAAGAATTTGGTTACTGATATTTCTCTCATGAAAATTATTTATTCAGTTACCTAGTAAATTCTCATAGACATACTATAGTCATACATTCACTCCCTTGTGTTTTCTACACTAATAACCCAAGAAAATCCTAGTTTGCATTTTACCTTTCTGCACGTGCACACACACACACACACACACACACACACACACACACACATCTACTATTCTCCATGAGATAAGATGTGAATAGACTACCAAATACTTGTCTCTTATCTAGAGTTACTATTACTATGATGAAACGTTATGACCAAAGGAACTTGGGGAGCAAAACATTTATCCAGTTTACACTTTCACATCATAGTTCATGATCAAAGGAAGTCAGGACAGAAGTAGAGCAGGGCTAGAACCTGGTGGTAGGAGCTGATACAAAAGCCATGGAGGGATGCTACTTATTGGCTTGCAATCCATGGCTTGCTTAGTATGCTTTCTTGTAAAAATCAGGACCACCAACCCAGGTATGGTACTGCTCAAAATGATCTGAGCCCTCTACTATCAATCACTAATTAAAACAATGTCCTACAGACTTGCCTATCACCCAAGTTTACAAAGGCATATTCTCAATTGAGGTTTCTTCTTCTCTTGACAACTCTCGCTTGTGTCAGGTTGATTTAAAAATAGCCAGCAAAACTGGAGTCAAAATGGAGAAGTGTTTGTGGTTTACTTGGAGAATCTCTAAGATATTGACCAGACAGAGAGTAGAGAAAAAGGTATCCTTTGAAGGATACAGCGTTATTGTTCAGGACATAATGTGTCCTTTAACCATGGGTAATAACCTGGAGTTGTTAAAATCAACTTTGCTACTTTAGATCTTTTTCAAACTTGTTAAATTTATGAGAGAAAATATAAGAATTCTGACTCCAATCATTTCTAAAATTTTCTTGTTTATATTTAATAACTGTGTGTTTAAAAGTGTTGTCTGGCATTTATAATTTAAACTTCATAATGAAAATATATTCATCATAGAATATTTGAGCAATGGTTAGTTTATGTTATGAAATAAGGGTAATAACCCATGATGAAATACATTTATAAACGGAAAATCACTTCAGAAAATTTTACCTAAAGCTTTAAGTAAACAAGAGATGACAAGACACAAACACTTGATATTAAATTATTTGCTTATGTTTTCTTATTATTTTATCATTAGCATCAAATATAAATGGCTAGTGATGTTGTACGCTTCCAGAATTTAACTCTATAGGATGAGATTATGTTGGCCTAACAATAAATGAAATTGCAAAAATGTACAAGGACATAGTTATTTTATGAATATTTCTGTGGCAACATTAATGCAGTAATAAGATAGGGTTTTAAAGGAAGAACAAATATATTTACCCTTGTTTTAAAATACACTTAATTATATTTTGTAGATAAATTAATAACATTCCTCTTATTTATAAGTGTATTGGTCAAAGCCAAATCGAAACAGGAAGCAGATGTTCCATCTCTGACATTTTCAGCACCAATTTTCCTACATAAACATCATGTTGGTTGATAGAAACTAAGTTTGTTCATTTGCTATGTTGGTTACCTGGGTGGGTCTTTCCTTTTATTTAGTAATGTTTAATCTTCTAGTTTATTAAAGTTTATTGTTTAACAATGCCTATGTATGTTTATATTAGAAACCATGACTGTATCCATTTCCCTGACTAAGATTCCAGCTTCATAAGTAAGAAATTGGATAGTAATACAAGATAAGGGACTAAGGGGGTTTGAAACACTTAACTAGTATTATCTGTGTATGTAGCAGAACCTAGTATTAAACAGAAACTTTTCAGAAATATGGTCTTAAAGCAGGGAGGCCAGGACCTACCACTCATAATATTGATCTCAATCTAGACAGATTCTACAAAGTATCAGAAACTGATAGATTAGAATAACCATACTATGTCATCACAGACTTTGATGACCATTTCAATTCAGTGCATGGAGGAACCACAGCATAAAAGGTGACTTTCAGATTAAGAAGAGGGAGGATCAATGCACAGGAAGGTCTAAAAATAAATCTACCAGTTGATGGAAATGGACACCTCCTGAGAACAAGACAAAAAGGCACTGGGTTAGCTGTCAAGAGAATGTTAGCATGGCTAAATAAACACATTCAGACAGTTACATTATGAGGGCTTAAAGGTTACAATTATGACTTTCTATCTTTTCTTGCGATATTAATTATTTATTAAAAGTTAATGTTTATTATAATCCCGGTAGTAGTTTGTATCTAAAAAGACTAGAAATAATGTTCTCAAATTAAAACTCATCTTAATTTGTAACACTAAATGTCAAAATCTATTTTCCATTTATCAAATGATGAAAATCTATTTATAATTCTAGAGAATTTCTTAGGAGGGCCTAATTAATATCCTACCAACTCTGGCAAAAACGACTAAGCTTTCAGTCACATTTAAGATTTAGTTAACAGTTTTATTAGTTATTTAAAAAACTGTTTTTTTTTATGTAATCTGTTCAAAAGCCATTTAAAACTTTCAAAGACAAATTAGACAAGATGTAGTTTAATTAGTAAACTGTTGTGAGTGATTTAAACTGTTTTAATAAATTCAGTTAATTAAAATTTCTAATGTGTTAGAGTCATGATCACATAGGCAAAGTATATATATATATTTATAAGCAGAGTACATTTCTCACATACATCAATGTAAAGTAAAAATAGTGAAATAATTTACCCAATTCTTACTTGAACCAGACAACTCTCTAAGCTCTTGTGCAATAAAAATAATTTTGCTTCAAAAGATAGACAACAAGGTCTCTGGCACATATGTAGCAGACACGTGGAGCTCCGTCTCCATTGGGTCTCTCAGCAATTGGAATGGGGCAGTCTCTAAAGCTGTAGCCTGACTGTGGTATCCAGTCTCCAACAGGGCTGTCTTCTCTGGACTGAGTGGGAGAGGATGTGCTTGGTCTGACAGAGATGTGGGTGCACCTGAGTAGGAGGATGTGGGAGGGAATCTATGAGAGCAAACAGGAGAAAGAACAGCATTTGGGGTGTGAATGAATGAATAAATGAATGAATGAAAAAAGGAATTTAAATAAATAAATAAAAATACAGAAAATCTTGCAGTGATCCTATAAGCTACTCCTAGCATAACTCACATAAGACTTTTGAACAAAGGCTGAATATACATATTTAACCAGTCTATAATAACTTTCTTATCATATCATATATAAGATTATAGTCTCAGTTGAATCACACCATTTATTTTCCTTTGAACTCTACTTATTTATTTATTTTTGCATCTCAAGTGCTGCCCTCCTCCCTGTACCCTTCACAGAGTTCTTTCCTGTTCCCTTTCTTTTCTGAGAGAGGGTGCCCACTCCCCTTTATCTCTCTACCCTGGTAGGTCAAATCTCTGCAGGATTAAGAGCATTCTTCAATCCTTCCCCTAACTCTTACATAAGAGTCCCCAACCTTCGCCCATTGTTTGGATATGGGTATCTGCATCTGTCTCAGTCAGCAGCTTGGTAGAACCCCTCAGAGGACAGTTATGCTAGGCTTCTGTTTGCAAGCACAAGAGTATCATTAATATTGTCAGGAATTGGGGTTTCCCCATGGATGGGTCTCAAGTTGAGCCTGTAATTAGTTGGCCATTCCTTCCATCTCTGTTTCATTTTTGTCCCTGCATTTCTTTGATCTAGCATTTTCTCAGAAAATTGGAAATAGTTCAGCCTGAAGACTCAGCTGCACCTCTCCTGGGCATATACCCAAAAGACGTTCCACAACACAACAAAGACACATGCTCCACTATGTTCCTAGCAACTTTATTTGTAATAACCAGAAGCTGGTAACAACCCAGATATCCCACAATCAAAGCATAGATACAGAAAATGTGCTTCGTTTATACAATGGAATACTCTTCAGCTATTAAAAACAGGGACATCATGAATTTTACAGGCAACTGGATGGAACTAGAAAATACCATCCTGAGTGAAGAAACCCAGATCCAAAAGGACATGCATGGTATGTATTCACTGATATTAGTCATAAAGTGCAGAATACCCATGATACACTCAACAGAACAAAAGAAATTAAACGAGATGGAAGACCCAATCAAGGATGCTTGAATCACACTTAGACTGAGGATTAAATAGTAATAGGAGGCAGAGGGAGGGAGGAAACTGGGTGGCAGAAGGGATGGAGAAGGGGTAGGAGCAGATGTAAGAAGAGACAGGAGGGCCAGAGGACCAGGAGAATGAATGTAACTCTGAAGCTGTTGGGTGTTGGGATTTGAGGGGAATCTTTAGGAAGTACCAGAGGCCTGGAATAGGGAGGGGTATCTCCCAGGAGTTAATACGGGTGTGACCTTAACCAAGATGCCAAACAGTGGGGACATGAGGCCTGAAGAGGCCACCTCTTATACATAGGCAGGATCCCCCAGTAGAGGGATAAGGACAACAACTCACCCATAAAACTTTTGACCCAAAATTTTTCCTGTCCACTTAAAATTCTTTACTGAATGTGTCTACCTCTCAGAACTTTAATTTGCTGTGATGGGCCATATCAGCTATTCTAAACTTTAGTTCTCTGAACTTGCTTTTGTTTGCCCTCACCAATGGTTATCTGGAAAGTCTATGAAGGAACTTCAGTGGGTCTTTTGAACTACATTCTTTAACAAGACACATGAAATGATTCTTGGTAATTGATATCAGCTACCTTAGTTCACATGACACCACCTTCAAACTTCATTATTTCAAGGGCATAAAACAAGAAATATTAATAGTGAGAAACAATCTCGGAACTCAACTAATTAAACAAATGATAATGTTCATTTGAATCCTAAACTCCACAGTATTTTATTATTTAATGTAGTACATGATCACAGTGACCGTTGTTTTAACAGTTTTGATCACTCAGAAGATTTAATAGCCAAATTACTTTAGATGATATAATGTCATTTGTGGGTCTGTCAGCATTCCATATTTGCACTCTGTGACTCAGTTTGGTTTAGTTTTTCATCCTAAAAACAATTCCCAATTGTTAACCAATTTATTGATAATTCTTCTGTGAAAGTTCATGTAGGCCTTTGTTAAGCCTAAGACCAATCAGCTGTTCAACCCCATAGTTATAAATTTTGAAGACTTCTACACATTTATTGTTAGCCAGGATTAGTCACATTTCCTAGCAAGGCTTCTCACTCAAATGGCACCTCTTATTAATTTTTTTCTGGTCTACATATGACTAGAGACAAATGCAATATTGAACTCTCCTGTCATGGTATAACATCCAAAAAACTTACATTATTTTTCTCATCAATTAACATTAATTAAAGATGGTAAATCTTTAAATCACAGAAGGACAGAAAAAGTCATAGAAATTTGTGACTTCTGCCTCAACAACTCTTCTTCATCTATTTATCTATCTGTCATATCAATCATATCTATATATTTGTCATTTTAAGGTCTATATCTACCCATCATGCCTATCATCTATCATTCTTATCATATCCATCTATCATTTATATATATATATATATATATATACACATATACACATACAAATATATATATCATACACACAGACACACACACATACACATTCTTGATCAATTGTAGCTTGCAATGTGCAATGGAAGAATCACAAAAATCATCAGTTCAAAAGTTTCAATTTGCATACTTTTCTGATTCTAGTTAGAATGATGTACTATACCTTTCCTGGGATGTGAGTTTTCTTTTTAGGCAGCACATCCATCTGATAGTTGCTGCCTTACTGTAGTCACAGAGTAGCAAGGTGACTGGATGGTTGCAATGCTAGAACTCATGTGTCCTTAGAAGTAGTTTAACTTTATATCCCAATGCCTATTCATCTCACTTACTTTCCTTTTGTGATCATTAAAGACCACATTACACCATTACAAGTACAGTATTATCTGCTGTTTTGAGAATATAAACGTATTTATATATTACAAGTAGTTGTTACAATTTCTTACCCTGGTACTTGTTGTGATTGGTTTAACAACTTAGCTTTTTTTTTTTTTTTTTTTTTTTTTTTGCTATGTATGTTTATAGGAGTAAACACAGCAAATAGAGTTGGTGCTATCTATGGTTTTAGGCATTCACAGAGGATTGGTAACATATCCCAAACCATAACAGGCTACTGTACTACTGTACAAGAAAATAAGTTCTGTATGCTTCATATATCACTTGTACTTACTTTATCATTTTAAGTGAGAGAGGCTGTATTTAAAAATTTACTGCTACTGACTATAGCTAATTTTATAATCTGACATATTGAAAGACCCCCAGAGAGGATCCCTCACTCAAGTCCGGATCGGCACACACTCAAGGACACAAGAGAGAACATCTTGATGCAACAGCAAAAGGCAGTTTAATGGCGAGGGCCCTCAGGTTGATATGTATCTCATGCAGGAGATAGAGGAATCGACCCAGACCCCAAGAAGCTTGGCACTTTTATAGGTAGAGGCTGGGGAGAGCAGGAAAAGTTGACATGGATACATGTGATTGGATATTTCAAACATCAGCAATTTGCGTGAGCAATCATTTGAGTGGGCAGGATGACTAGTTATTTTTGACCATGAAACCTCGGACCTCCCAGGAAGGGAGGAAAAGAAAAACACCAGATAGTCTATTATTCACTTGGGCATGTTTAGACTTGTCTGGGCATGTCCTTGCTTGCCTTTTCATTTTTGGTCACTCTGCCCCTGGAGGGACTTGATATTTTTATTATGGCTATATTTAGCAAATTGTTGGTGGTCTTTGCTGACCATGAATTTTTGTTATTTGTTTCAAGCTGCTTTCAAATTTTATTCCCACAATATCAGATAAAAAGCCATCCATGATAGAAAATTGAAATCGCCTTGTGAGTCAACTGTTATTTCTTGGACATTCAGTGCAACGTTGCTACTTTAACAATGAAACATAGTTACTGATAACACAAATTTCCATGTTCAAAAATTTTACCTGATTTTTTTGCTCTCAATCTTATGAGGGCATTTAATCAGACAATCCTATTTTTTACAGCTACCTGGAATATCAAAGATGTAGTGCTATTAGACATTTAACTTTCAAAACCATCTAGATTACTATATTTGGAGCCAGCTCAAGGATGTCTTAATGCAATCCTCACTCACATCTGGAATGTGCATGGTCAATCAAGTGTGTAAATTTGGACAACAATTACAATGACATCATACTTCATCCACTAATATTGTACCTCTACCTTATCACTGGGCAATGTCAGGCCAGCAAGTCATCTTCTCGTTTACTGGAAGGCTTGGATGTGGCCAACACCTGTAAAAATCTGAAGCATTTTCTGTTTAGAAAATCTACGAACATTTTGGTTACTCCTCACCCTCTTCTTTGCATGCCAGTGTGATTTTCTGTGTATTTCCCTTATTGTTTACTATCTTCAGGCATACAAATCATTGTTGTGTGCTGTTTGATATCAAATTAATTAAAATGCAGCAGATGACTGTGAGCGATCATTACAGTCTTGATATGTGAAGTGTAAATATGATTTTCTCTTTGAGATGGAGGCAAATTAGATGACAAAATGGAAAAGGAATGTTTTCTAGGTAAAGTGTCAGATACCACCCTCCAGTGCTGGCATTGATTTGCCTCAGTTGTACTCAAATCCTGAAAAGAATCTCCAATTGAAATTGAAATCTATTAATATGTTTTTTGCTTTTTGATCCAAATCTTGACATAGCCAACTAGCTAGTAATTAGCTGGTTGAAAAACTCACCACCTCTGAGAGCTTCAATATTTTTTATGCCATAACTAGATTTTCCAGGGTGAGATAATGTCTTAAATAGAATCTTCCAGACTAGGAGATGAGTTGTCATTGCTGCTCTTGGAAAATCTTTAACAATAGTGTCTCTAAGATTATTCATTTAAACGATTCGATTCTACTTCCAATATGTATATGGACTTTGAAGATAATAAAATTTAACTTTCTCTGCATATTGGACATATTAAGGAAATATTCAGGACAGATCTGGAGAGACATCACAGTTGATAAAATGTTTGCTGTGTAAGCATGGAGATGTAAACATGGGTTCTCACCATCCATCTAAAAGCTTCAAAGACAGAGTATAGCCTTATGCTGGAACAGAGACCACCAGATCTCTCTTAGGAGTTCACTCACCAGAAATCAAGATGAGTTGATGAACACTAGTTTCGGTGAGACACCATGTCTCAAAAAGTTAAATGGAAAGTGTGCAGAAAATGCTTCTGTACCTCTGACTTGCAAGCAACAAGCATCTCTCTAATTGGACTGAAGACCCTCTTCAAAAGGAAGAAACCATGCCTGGTACTAGAATCCTTGCTAACTGCCAATGTGGTAATTATATTTTATTTCCTGTTACAAAGCACAGCAAACAAAATAAAAACCAGCTAATCAACTTAAAGAAAGAAACATTTATTTTGTCCCATCCTTTATAAGGCATTGTCCACTGCCGTCAGAAAATGTGAAACCTCCCCAATGGTACTTACTCTTCTGTTGGTGAATCAAGAGTAAAAGCACAGAGGAAAGCAGCCTTAAAATTTATCCATTTGGCTTCTATACATCAAATGAGTCCCATGACTCGAGTAATCTGCAATCCTCATTTACAAGATTACCATCTGAAGACTCCAAATGTGAGTCTATAGGTTAACATTTCTTTCTTTATATTTATTTATTTTTATTGAATATTTTATTTATTTCCATTTCAAATGTTATCATCTTTCCTGGTTTCCTCTCCGGAAACTCCCTATCCCATCCTCCCTCCCCCTGCTTCTATGAGGGGCTCACCTACCTGCCTACCCATTCCTGCCTCCCTGCCCTGGCATTCCCCTACACTAGGGCATAGAGCCTTCGAGAGACTAATGGCTTCTCTTCCTGTTAATGTCTGACAAGAACATCTAATACATATGCGACTGGAGCCATGGGACTGTCCATGTGTACTTTTTGGTTGGTGGTTTCATTTCTGGGAGCTCTGGGAGGTTGTGTTGGTTCATATTGTTTGTTCTTCCTGTGGGTTGCAAACTCCTTCAGTACCATAAACAGTGAGTATTCTATTATTACTATGTTCAACTTGTTCATTATCATCAGGCTGACCAACAGCAAAAGGTTAAGTGGGACTTTGTGGGACTAACGCCACTGATAGTCAGGATTATAAAATTGTCCAAGCCCATGTTACCCACATCCCACATCGCATCTGGCTCCTTTAATTTTATTATTGATCAATTTATTTGAATCGTTAAAAGTGAAATGATCCTTGGAAGCTTGAGCTAATTAAGAGAGCCCTTAGAAGAAGTTCAAACACCAACATCTAGCCTAAAAGAAGAAAATGAAATAGCCATGTCCAGAAATATATGCAGAGAGAATTAGCACCTAGAAGCTGAGAGACCCAGCTCAATTAATTTAAGGATTTGAATTCTATTGAAAACCTTAATATCTTCAAAAACCACATGCTCAAGATGAGATGATATCTCAGTAGGTATGTCTGTAAAGACCATGATGAGAAGACCCAATAAATTGTGTTCAGGCTCTTGATTTATAATGCATTTAATTAGAAATTCTGACAGGGATAGCTGTGGATATATGTATGACTAAACAAGCCCTGACTACATGCTTCATATAAACCACCAAACAGTATTTTTAAATTGACTAAGTTATGACATCTATAACCTTATGTGCATTGCAAAATGATGAAATCAAGAATATGCCATCTTAGCTTCTGTCTTCATTGGTCTCACACGCAAATAATGTGTTCCCATATGTCCTCCATACTAATGCCAAAACAGTGTCAAAAAAGAAGCACAGAAGTTTTTATCCAATGATAGCATGCTTTACATTTTTCTCCATCTGAGAGTTGCTAGGCTCCAACTATAGTCAAAGAAGAATGATTAAGTCAGCACTGTGTTGATGCCTCTGTTCCTTCAAAATCAAGATACCAACTGTCAGCATCATCAAGCTTTGTAGATTGTGGATCACAACTGAGTCTGTTGTTGAGGAGTGTCCTGAACCCACGACAGCTGTTTTACTGTTTACCTTGAGCTATGCTGTTTGTAAAGGAGGCTAAAGAGCACCACAGACAAATCCTCCCTGCCTTTTGCAATGGAATTTTGCCATTGAAATAAAATAAATGAGACCTATTTTTTTCTTTCCTTGAACTATGATGTGCCTACCCTTTGCTTTGACTAACAGTATAGGGTGGAAAAGACATACTGAGCTCTCTAAGGCTAGATTTTAAGTGGCCTTTAAAAGCAGAAGCTTTAATAATGTTAGCTCTTTCTATTTTATTTAGGAAACACTGCCGAGGCTAAGACACAATAGAATAGCCATCAGATCACAAAGAGTGGATGACTTTAAGTGAGAACAAAAGAAAGCTCACTAGGCAATATAGAGAACTGTAAAAACAATCATTTCTATTTGAGTTTCTGTGCTTGGGGAAAACTTGTACTATAATGATATTTTTAACTGAAATAGTTCCTTCCCAGGACTATTCTGCCTCCAGGGACTGGTTGCTACAAGCACAAAAGCTGGCCTTTTCTTCCCAATTAAAAACATTTTAGATGCTTCAGAGCTGCCTGTAAAATCAGTTGACCTCACTGTGGCTCTGGAGCACAATCCAGTTTCTCACTTTGCTGCTCTGCTTTCTGTTTCCTTGTTTGTCTTGCCCTGGAGAGATGCCTCATTTCTCCTCAATCCTTACCTTACTTGCAAATATGAAATCATTTCAAATCAATCTTAGTGACCAGTCTTCAGCCAAAATGTGCTCTGAAGTTGTATTTATCTCATAATTACCTTATACACTTTGCAGTAAACCTTGAGATCAGAATTCAGTTTCTTTGTGTTACTGCTTTGTGGGTGAACTTTCAATAGTCATTACAGAGAAATTCAATATTCAACTTTCCAGTATGGTGGCACTGCAGGGTGCACTAGTCTCTCATGCCTTAACCTGCATAGATGTCTACCCCACTGGGCCCCATGAGTGATAAACTACACTGTATTAAACCAACCTGTGCAATGTTGCATTAATTTCCACATCAGCACAGAGAGCTCTTGGGAAATTTATCACAGAATGGCTAATACAACCACATCATGGCTCTGAGTTCTGTACGGTATCTTAAGAGTCTCCTCAGGTTCAGGCTCTGGTGTTTGGCTAATGTGTTTTGATGTGAATATCCGTAATTGCTCTTACTTATTCCTTTTTTTACAATATCCTAGTTGTCTATGGTGTGCGTTGATTAGATTCATGTGCCACACTAACCTCCCCCCCTTAGACTCCGGCCATCAATCTTTCTCCTAAGTAGTCTCACCCACGTTAATATCCTTCAGTTTTTCTGGGCTAACCATTTGTCTTTTTTTCTCTCTTTTGGTCCTACATAGCTTCATATGACCTCAGATGTGTTCATAATTGTGAAGACAAGGAACATCACAGAAGAAACTGTGGAAGGGTCACAGAAACATGGAAAGGAGGAACACAGTAGGATGATGTCCCATGGATATTTAAAATACCAAAACTTTGTGAGTACCTATTCAGTTCATCACTACCTTGATTATTCATTACATTTGAGGTAATCATATTTAACTCTGATGATAAATTTAGATGGAAAATTAAAATATTTTGATTGATAGTAGTGTCACTTAAAATGTGCTTACATTTGACATGTAACAAAGGAATATCTTCTAGAAAATAAATTATATATCAATTCCCAAATTATTACTATATCAAGTAAATGTTTATTTTTTCTCTTACAACAGATTCAGATATTAGCCTACCTGCCCTCCACCCCTCGTAGCTATCACACCCACCTCCCACCTGCCTTCTCCCCCAGATCCACTGCTCCTCTGCTTAAGGAACACATGTTTAATCTAAACTAGTCACCTCTTTTAAAGCTTTGTCCCACGTAGAATCACATTCTCAAATTCCTGGATAATAGGGCTTGCATATATGGATGAAGAATGAATAAAGAATTTAGTCCATAGCATATCTGATGCTTCTAGTAAACTAGGAATGTGTTAAATTACTACAAAATCATTTCATTTTCTTTAAGAAAGTGTTAAACAAAGAAACCTATATTCCACCATATTGTAAACCTTGTTATATTAAATTGCACAAAGATTTCAAATTCTTAGGGACAAATTCCACAATCTAGTTGCTTGGGTTTCACATTTGAATATTCAGATTTCAGTTACATCATCTGTGCCCAACCACGACTCTCACGTGAACATAATGATCCCTCATAGCATGTGTGAATAGAAGGTACTATGTCAAGCACTACTACTTTCAATGCACATGTAAAACTCTACTGAATAAAGTTTTGTTCAGAAGTCTGTTTCTATAGAATACATCTTTCAAAGAACAACAGTTCATCAGATCTGAGCTGAGCTATCTTATAAGGAGGATATTTGATATTAAAGATCTTGAAGGAGAAACACCAAGATCTACACTGTAAGCTGCACAGTGACTCCAGCTAGAGGGACTGCAGTTAAATCTATGGGAAATAAAGGTAATTATTAATAAATTATTATTTTAATTTCATAACCTGTAAAAACATTTTACTAATATTTACTAAACTTTTGTACATAGAATTTAATTCATAAAATTTATTTGATGTTAAAATAAGGAAAATTTGACACCATTACTGCAAATTGGTCAAAACATTAAAAATCAAATGGACATACAAGGCAATTTATTTTTTTTAATTTGCTTTATATATACAATTTTGACTAGTAAATAAACAGAAAGTGATAAGTACATGAATCTCTGCATGAGAAGTTTTACGTATTTACGTAAGCACAAAGTTATTTTGGCCTTACAAATATTGTTTTAGTTCATTATTGAAGAAGAGTTCAAATGTCACCCTTAAAACTTGCTTCACAGCAAAGGAAATGGGTCAGTTTAGAGGGTACAAGGTGTATGGGGGAGAGTCAGAGAGAAAGAATTTCCACCCAAGAAAATAATAAATATAAAAAATGTAAGAAAAGAAAAACCAGACAACAAAAGAAATAAATATAAGTGGTACGAGAACAAATGTCAATTGATATACTAGAATATAGTTTTTACTAGAGCCAGACACATCTGCCATGCACTTGATAGGAATATTACATGGGAAATATAAATAACACTTTGCACAAGATTTCCTTTTGGGAGAAAAAAAATGTATTGAGCCATGTCAGTTTCAGCAGATATTTTTCTGTTGTATGGCATTGTCCAAAATAATAGCAATAACATGGAGATGTTCATTTTAAGAGTGTCTCCTCTCAACATGTCTCCTCTCAAAAGGTGTGGACCCAAGTGTAGTCACGACCTGAACAAGAATATGGAAATCAAGTCAAATGGACTGATGTAGAGTAAAAATTTACATAAAGACAAGAAAAATATTTTGGTAGAGACAGCATCAATTGTACTAAAAATATTTTGATGTTACCACTATACCTCCTCCTTTTCATATGTGCCATAGGTGTAAGAAATAACTGTGACAGAATATTGTCAAACACAAAAATGCACCACTGATGTGAACACAGTCTTCTGGGTAAGCATGTGCTTTCATTCTGTGTCTTGCTGCTTTATTTTTCTTGGTTGGCATGAATTCTCGACCCCTAAAGTGTGTCTAAGAGATAAATAAATAAATGAATCTGTATACATCTCTGTTCATCAGCTTCTGCCACATGAAAGAGCGAGGTTGAAAGTGCAAATAAAGCTCAGGACTCCCTTTCTGGGTGTTTCAGCTCACACTTCACTTGCGTGAGTGGCTATATCCTGCATGTTGGTCTCCTGTGAAAATCAGGGCTCACTAGGAATGATTAAATCTGTGACTTTGTATTAACACTTTCAACATCCACAATATTAAATTCTGGCAACTTATCACTTCTTAGTGGTACCCTTGGCTACTCTGAAATCAGGGCTTTATGCTTTTATTCCTAGAAATGAAATTCCATTTTCGAGGCTGACACTCAGGAGATGGATGGTCTTTGCTATTCCAGTGAATATGTGTGTTAGGAGGAAGTGTACCACTGTGTGATACAACCACATGGTGCTCATAGTTACACTGGCGGGTACGTCATTCACAACAACCCCTTCAGGTGCACAGACATAGAATATAAACAGTTGTAGCATCACAAAATGAGTGGCTAGCAATTATTGACTGCTACATGGATAAAACACACATTTTGTTATAATTTTATTTGTAGTATTTTAAAATTCAGCAAAACTAAAGAGAAAAATCATACATATTAAAATTTCAATCAGTCTTGAAGTGAAAGCATACAAGTGAATACTTGTATGAAAATAGCAAGCACAATGTTTAGCAACATTGATTATAGAAGCTGTATTAGTCTGTGTTTTTATTTAAATAAAATTGTAGAAGTTACCATCTGATGACTTGAAATATTGATGTATGATTTTCCATATAGAAAATCAGGTTAAATGGATAAAATGATTTGGGTTTCATCATGGAAGTGTTCCTGGCTAAATATTATTAATCTTTGGTTGTAGATAAAAACTGTAAACTATACATTAAAATATTTTATTATTTTACTAATTAAAAATTTAGTCCATAAATATAATGTTTTGATTAAATCCTTTAAATATTTTATATTGTAAAAAATTAAAATTTACATGCAGCTAAAGAAATCACATGAAACCTGAGGGTACAGAATTATGAATGCTATCTCAATACTTCTAATGTGGAAAAAAGCCAATAGGGAATTTAGCTTGAGCTACACAGGGAAACATTTTCTCAAAAATAACCAAGAAATGTACACAAAATGAGAATAACAAAATTAGAGATGAATAGAAACAAAAAAAGAGATAATGAAGAGAAGGAGAAATAAGCAACACAGACCAACACTATACACTGACCCAATTACACCCAACATAATGAATAATTAGTGAATAATTTCACAATAGGGAGATTAACATTGATAGATCCAGTCAAATTTATATATTCCACACTAAGTGCGTGTATTTCTTATTCAATTACTTTTAATATATTAGATATAAATGTATTAAATTATAATTCAACAATCTTAGGTTGTATTATAAATACAAATAAGAAGTGACTCTGTGGCTGATTAATATAATACAGAATATTAAATCTAATGCAGTAATAGGCACTGTCTCAAATCCTTGTTACCTGCTTGTAGTGAATGTTTGAACCCAAAATATTGGAAAATAAATGCGTTATGGATTATGCTGTATAATACAAACCTTATTAATACAATCTAACTGAAGCTTCACACACTTTTTTATTGACTCATGTTAGTTACTCACGCTAATGAGTGCAGAGCAATATTTGAAGTCATTGGTCAAACCTAGCCTATCTTTATTAAATTCACACTTTCTTATTTCAAGTTTCTAGAATCCACATTACATGAGCAGTTCAAATTTTTCTTAAATTTCTAATTATGTAGGGGACACATGGTCCTTGCCTTTGTCTGATTTACACTGCTTGTGTGTGATTCTCAAGTTCCACCCATTTTCTTATAAATGAAAGAATTTCAATTCTTCTCTTCCATACAAAGATGTTCTTTAGATTGACTAAGGTCTCCTTCCTTAACCCATTCTTCCACTGGTGGGTGGGCATCTGGGTTCTAGACTGATGCTACATTCTAGGTACTATTAACAGCAACAGAGCAGGATCATGCAGGCAGCTCCTTTAGATTTACTTAATGTCATTTAGACATTTACGTGGAAATGGATCATATACAATCCCATTTTTTAAAATGTCCACATTGCTCCTCATTTTGTTATAATGAAAAATGAATCAAAACAGAAATATAAAACCAAGAAATAGGTAACCACTCAATGAAAAGGTGATGAATACCTTTCTTTGGTAAATACCTATATGTGAAAATGCTGGATCATGTGATAGTAAAGGTTTTCCAGGATAGACTGAGCTGATTTGCACTCCTGACAATAGCATGTAAGTGATCCTTTTGTTCATATTTTCCTCCTCATTTATCACTTTTTTGTTAATACTGAATCTGATCGATTTGAGATGATATCTCATTGTACGTTTAAATTTCATTTTTTTGACGATCAGTAAGGAATGTTTCCTTTTCATACGAACATTGCCCACTAATGTCCTCTTTCCTAAGAATACATTTGACAAATGTTTCCGTTAAGATTATAACATACATTCATCATTTCTCCCTGTTTCTTCTCCCACACCACAGTGAGTCCTGAGCCTTAGGAATGAGAGTTGTTTTGCAGATGTAGTTGTATTGTAGTTTTACTGCAACTCTGCATTTTAGTTGTTTTTAGACTTTTTACAATGATTTCTCTCTACTGCAAAGAGAAATTTCCATGCTGAGGACTGAGGACTATATTCATCTGTGGTCATAAGGACAAGTATTTGGATTATAGACAAAGATAATTCTAAGTTAGTAAAGTGGTGGTTGAAGGTCCTCCCCTAAGATTTATGGCTAAACTATCCCTTAGTGGTTAGCTAGGCTTCAGGTTCCAGGCATGGTTTCCCACTTTTAACGAGGGTTTTAAGTCCAATTAGAGAGATGGTTGTTGCTTCAAAGTTATGTGTGACACTACTGCACCATTGGGATGCTGTTTTTTGATGTGGTTCACAGCTGACATAGCTGGGTAGGACTATTTGGTACTATTTGGAAGTTTTCATAGATCCTCCTAGTACCATAAAAGCTAGTTCTGAGGAAAGCATCTAAGCCATTTCTTCCATCTCCTACATTTACCTAAAGGTGTGGTGCCTTCAGAAATAAGCACTTATTTTCAACTCCTAGAAAGTAATTAAGGGTTATATCAGTAGCCCATTGACCTCCAAGATATATGCACACTTATTTGGTTTTTCATTCTTTGTTTTGATAGAAAGTTTTTCTGTTCAATAGACCTAGCTGTCTTGGAACTGACTTTATAGACCAGGCTGGCCCTGAACACGCAGAGATCCATTTGCATCTATCTCCTGAGTGTTGGGATTAAAGGCATGGTCCACCACTGCCTATCTACTTACACATTTCTATTTTCTTGATTTCTATTCTTTGAAGAACTTTTTCTTTACCCTAGCCTGTTACAATTGTAGTAGTTTCTTAAATATTCCCAAATTTTGAAATCCCAACTGGAAGCAGAAGAAGCTCATAAAAACTGAAAACTTGCACAAAGACAAGGTAGCCCATGTGTATTCTTTGTCAGAGATGCATTAGAAAGGTATAGCAATCTTTGATATGGGTACATGTCTCATTATTAAATCTCCATTTGATTTCAACACTCCTGTTACAAGAGTTTTTCTTATATTTGCTTTTATTTATTCAAACATTTGTTCATCTGTGTCTAGATAGACATCTCTGTAGTTTGTTTCAGTTTCCAGAGCCCTGGTATTTAATCTGGGATATATGCTGAATTAAAATACAATTAAAGAAGCTGAACACAGTAGCATTCTTTCAGATATGCGCATCTTTCTTAAATCATTTTCACGTTGCTTTTTCACGTCCCAGGGTCTTTTTAAGATACAGCATAGTTGTTATTCACGGATATTATATGCACATAATTCAGCATAAAGCATGCATTCCACTCATAGTTTTAGAGTGCATATTTTGACAGCCAGAAGCTCATGAAGATGCTAGTACCATGAACGGGCTAATCTATTCATATGGTTTAACCTGAATCAGCTTTTAACATAGGGGGCTATGCTGGAGGAAGACAGGCTATGGGAAGTGTATTTTCTGAGAGTTCATCTTATCCAGGTGCCTTCTTCCCATCTCTCTGCTCTGAGGCTGCAATAAGGTAAATGGTTTTACTCTGCTGTTTCTTTTCTTTCTTTCTTTCTTTCTTTCTTTCTTTCTTTCTTTCTTTCTTTCTTTCTTATTATATTTTTAATGTTTCTGGCTCCTCACAGTCCCAGGAAAAAAGGAGCAAGTGGTTCATGAGCTGAAACATCTGAACTCATGTGTTGAGCTAAATTCTTCCACTTCTACGTGGTTTTATCAAATATTTGTCACAGCAATGGAAACCTAACACATTGAATTTTATAAATGTTACCAAATCAAGATTATCTGTATTGCCACGTGGAAGGTATTTGCTACACTAATAAAAGAACAGGAAATTTGAGGGCTGACTTTGAAAATCACTGCAGAACAATCACAAAAAATAGTTAAAGGGATACAGCCCAATGCACGAAGCCTTATGTCGGTTTACAAAATCAGTGGTGTTTGCTTGGCATCTTGTTACAGGATCTTCAAAACAACTTATCACAATTCTCCAGTCACACTGGACTGAAAAAGTGAACTAAAAGGTGTATTTTCTTCATAAAAAGTTGGTATTAATAGCAAATTATGTTTCCATCACCGGCAATAAATAAAGCAGCTTTATAAAACTTTGTTATGAATAATATATCTTATACCATCATGATTTGATTGGCTGTTGGCTTCTTAGACATCATTAAAATATTTGAATGCTAACTCTTGTTTTATTCAATACTGATAATAAAATGATAGCCTGTTGGTTTTCAACACAGAATTCAATAGATAAAGAAAAAATACCATCTTGAAAAAGTGTGAGAAAAAAATTCAAATTATATGAATAGGAATTTGTGTACAGGTCACAAATTTTGGAATTATATTTCCCATTAAAATGTCTCTGGTAACAATTTATATTGTTATTTCACATATAGTTGGCTTTCTAAATCATGTACATTTACTGTATGTGCTGTGTCATCAAGTTTATAATTATACTGGGAGCTGTATTTTCAACATCCTAAATTTAGCGTATCTGCATTATTAAACATTAAGACACAGTTTTAAAATTCAATGACCTCAAATCAGAACTACACTCCATTGATATATAAAGCCTTTTCTTAACATTCAGCAAAGCTCATCCATATTAAATTTTCTAAAATGGTTTTTAAATTATGAAATCAACATTCTTAATCAGTATTGACCATCATCTGAATTCATACCAATACAAATAACGAACATGAGCTTATTGAAAGCTGTGAAAAATGGTTCTACCCATCACCCATCGCGTCTGAGGACTTCTCAGAGTTTTAAATTACCCTCCCAGCCTACTCTCACTTGTGGTTCACCATACCCTCTATATGACTTCTACTGTGGGTATTTCTAAGGGTTGTCTGAGTTTTTCAATATGGATACATGGAGAAAGAAAGCTTTTATTTTCATTTTTATTATATAATACATCTAACTGCAGCTTCTCCTTTCTCCACTCCTCCCAATTTCCCCTCTCTCCCTCTTCTGACAGACACACTTCTGCCCATCTATTCCCTGAAAAGAGCTGGACTCTTGGGGACATCAACCAAACACGGCACAAGATATGCTATTACCACATCACTCTGGCTTGTATTAGATAAGCCCTGTTATACACCGATGCCTTAAGGACACAGATGAAAGTAGAAAAGAATTCTTTACATACTTTATCAACTTGCAAGGTGTGGCTTGTCATTAGGAAGATAGGTTACTTTGAACTATACTTTTAAAATTGGATAAGTACATTAATGTGACATTGTAGGATGAACCCTGCTCCATACTAGTGTGAAAGTGTACATGTTCAAACCCACTTGTCATGGGTCACCTACCAGACTTCATATGGCCACCTACCAGACTTCTCCAGTCTCGGCCCCATAGAAGCTCTGACCAACAGATCAGCAGAGGAGCCCAAAGAACTCCATTTCTCAACAAATCAGCTCAGCCTATTGGTGAGACAGCACAAATAGAATCTCTGAATAGACCCAATTCATTCCATTCAGAGAATTCCATACTGAGATTTCAATGCACATTTCTTCATAGTCGCCTTCATGAGAGTTCGTTTATTTAACTTTAGTAAGAAGTATGTTTGAATGTTCATGGTACTAATTAATGGTTTATATTGCAAATGATCTCAGCAATTGCATGTTCTACTGATAGTTGGGAGGCAGAAAATTAAAGTAAAATTCAATAAAGGGTGCAGATGAAAATAAAAACAAGTTGTGTTGCGGTCCGAGCTGCCCCACGTTGGGGGGCCAACATGTTGAGAGCCTCTCTGTCAAAAGCCTTGGGAGCTAAGTTGTTAGAACCTGCACTGCCCCAGGCTGCTCCAGTCTGTGGGTTGGGGTTCAGCAAAAGAGAGAGAGTGAGGACGGACGAGAAGAATGGAGACCAGACAGAGTGTGATTCAATCCCATTTATTCTTCAGTCTCTCTTCCTAGTCCAAGTCCCAAGTCTTGAGTTCTTAGTCCTTAGTGCCTCCAAGTTCCAAGTTTCCAGTTCCACTAGTCTCGAGTTTCATCTGAGTTCTCTAGTCCCAAGTGTCTAGTTCCTAGTTGCTTTCTTCTGTCTCAAGTGTCTAATTCCAAGTTCTTCCTCCAAGTGTGAAGTGCCTAATATCTAGTAATCTCTTCTGTCTGCCTCTAGCCTTTTATATGTCCCACTTCTAAGCCACGCCTCTAAGTCATGCCCTTAAACTTTATCTCTAAGTCACACCTTAAGTCAAGCCCTTAAGTCTCGGCTCTAAATCACACCTTTAAGTCTCACACACCCAAGGGAAGATCCTAGGTATCTAAAACAAGATGTTATCAGAGTGTGCTCAGCTGTTGTAGGCTATTGTAATCAAGTCTCTTGTCATGGTATATGGCTCAAGATGGCTGCAAAGATGATAGCCGCCTTCTGTCGGCTCCTCACAAAGTTGTGTTGGGGAGGCTAGACTAATGTTAGCTCTTTCTGCAATAAACAGATAAAAGTCAGAGTTGGTTATCATTTTGTATGAAGAAGATCATCAGTCTAGCATTTTAGAGAGCGACTATCGTTTTGTTAATGCAAGTTGTACTATATTAGTCTAGAGTGCCGTTTGTATGGTATGATTTGAAAATTAAAATGTTATTCTCTGGAATACATACACAGGAATCAATTAATATTACACAAAAGCTGAATGACAATGAAACTTGATGAAAAAAAATTGTTATGTATGCCAGTGAGTGTTTAGAAGCAGTTTGTGATTCTCACACGAGAAAATTAGTTTATAATAAAATATGTATATGACTCTCTCAATGTCTGATATCTCCTAAACATTTTAATGAGACATAAGCCATAGCATAACCTTAAATATTAACCTATCCAAGCAAAAGGTCAAGCATGTAGTATTATAATCTTAGAACCCATGTTTGTAGTTTCATTTTATGTTAAAAATAGATTCTTACCTCATACAATATACCTAGACCACAGTTTCCCATCTCTTGCCTCTCCCAGCTCCCCACTGCTTTCACTTTCCCCCATATCCACTCTTAAATTGTTTATTTCAAACTGTGTATTTGATTTCACTATAAAAGTTGAGTACCATACTGTTATTAATATCCTGCAACAAATAATAATCAAATATTTTAATATTTATGTTGCAAATGTGGACATATATGAAATACCTACACTAGTAAAACTCAACTAGCACTGTGTTTTCTCAAGGGACAATTTCAATACCTGTCAAAAAATTTGGTTGTCTCATAACCATGACTTTACAAGGATGGAGTATTTAATTAGGATTCTAGTACCAGGTACAGCCCCCCTCTTAGAAAGAGGGTCTTAAGAAAAACTAGAGCTCTGTTGGTTAGCACCAGGTATGCATAGCAAATACTGTTTCCTTATGGTTATCATGTTAAGATGATTATTGATCGGTTTCATAGGTTTTGTAGCTCAGTAGGACTATAGGTTGCCTCCTTCCTTTCAGAAGCTCGGATTGTGCCTTCTGAAAGCTCCGGCTCAACAGTTTCTGAGCTCTGTCTCTGAACTGCTTGCCTTCAGTGTCCTCAGTAATGGAGACTCATCATTCACATCTTAGAAATAAACAGAAACAACAGTGAAAGGCTATTTTGGGGGTCCTTTGTACAGCTTTAGTCAGCATCTCAAAAGTAGGATTTTATATCTGATATTGGGGTCTTTGTTAGATGATCAGTGGTTCTTAAAAAGAGCATAGTCAGCCCAGATAAAAATGTTTAATAAAAAATATATGTACATATTTATACATGGAGTTATTTGTGTTTGGGTTTGTGATTTGGTTTGGCTTGGTTTGGTTCAATTGGTTTTGTATAAATAACTAATAGTAAATTTGTTGTGAATTTTGTTCCTGATCTTCTTATGGCTATTTTAACAACAATCTTTTTTTTTCTTCCTGCTCCTTCCTCGAAGAGCCCGCTTTCCCATTTCCCTTAGCAGATCACTTGTTGGACAGTGTTAATACGGCAAAACATGAACTTTATTCTGGAGATTATCAGCTATTCTGGATTGTTCCCATAGGTTTTATACATGGCATCAATTTAAAATCATATTATATGTCTGGGTCCCAGAGTGCCCTCCAGAATAACTGCAGAATGAAAAAGTCTTTTCAGTACTATTCACAATTATTGAATGGAAGAGAGCTTCAGAAGGGAAGCTGGAATCAGTGTGTAAAAAGTGCTGGTGGCTTTGAACAGTTATTTCCCCTATGACTGACTTCATGGGGCCGTGGGTCTGAGTACCTGCATCAACACTGGAATTCAGTGAATTCATGTTAGAGACTTTTATAATTATTAACTATTTACTGTTCCCACTAACCTTCCTAATCCCTTCCTCTGGCAGTACAATCATAGTTTACTGTTCAGTATGAGATGGACAAGAGTTTTACTCTGTAAATCATTATAATAATTATTTTAAGAATGAATATCTGCAGCTGAAGTAGCATCTGATCTTTATCATGCATATCACACAAAGACATACATAAAGGCTTTGCTTCGACAACCCCACTTGCACGGCATAAGCACTTGCACATCGTTCCCAAGCACACATGAAAGGCAATCTAGCTCTGTAGAAAATTCATCGAAAAGCAACATAGTAATAGTAGTAGTAATAGCAGCAGTAGCAGTAGTAATAGTCATTGTAGTAGTGGTAGCAGTAGTAGAGGAAGTAGTAGTAGTACCAGTAGTAGCCTTTTATAGTCTTGTGCACCACATATCTGGGTACAGACATTTTACATTTATAAAACTCATCACAAAATTACTGACAGACATCTTACTTTGTGACAAACACATTTGATCTCATAGGCAAAAATGACATTTAAGTAATAAAGTGAGAATAAATGATTTATGTCTAATGACTATGGAGATATATTTAATCTGAATTGAGAGAGACTAAGAAAACATTAAAAAGATACCATCTTCAGAAGGACATGAGTTTTGAAAATATCCAGTAGACAGCTAAAGATGATTGTGGCATAAAACTGAAGAAAGAATTTGGAAGTATAGAGCGTTTTTTACTTTCTCACCTATGAATGACATTTGAACTTTAGGTGTGCTGGATATTAAAGCATGGAGATTTAGACATAAGAATTTACATCATTTTCATATACTAGTAGACTAAAAGCTAACATGACTTCTGTTTACATGATCTGACCATTTAGTAAGATATATATTTGGTCTAGTATATGAAGTGATAAGAAAACATATTCACTATTGTTTCACAAACTTTATAGAAACAATTTATGTGTCCATGTTCCTGATGAGACAGCAGATCAACTTGCTTGAGTGGTTGACAAATCATTCTGCTTGAGATATCCCTTGAAGGAAGCTTTTTATTCCAAGGGATTC
The DNA here is from genome assembly GCA_030674055.1 of Rhabdomys pumilio. NCBI lineage: Eukaryota > Metazoa > Chordata > Mammalia > Rodentia > Muridae > Rhabdomys > Rhabdomys pumilio. The sequence continues at coordinate 63,498,765 of JANHMN010000014.1, forward strand.
ACCCTAACCATGTGCCTGAAATCTGTACCCATCAATTTCCTACTCTCAGGCATGAACTTTGTCATATCTCAGTCAGTTTTCTACCTTTCAATCAATACTAATAAGCTACCGCAAAATTCCCCATTTTGAGATTATACTGACATTCTGTCAAAGTGATGGCCTCCGGTAGTGAATTAGGTCTAATTAACTCAGACTTACACTGTCAAAGGTTCCCTTGGTGTTGAGTTCATTAGGAGAGGAGTTCACTGTCCACAGTCAGAATGAT
>JANHMN010000014.1:63534029-63555589 GCA_030674055.1 Rhabdomys pumilio
CATTCAAACTCAAGTCATCAGGTATTTGATACAAAATACCTCTACCCACTGAGCCACCTTGCTGTTTCTAGTATTTTTTTTTTATGTTATCTTATGTCACATTCATTCCAAAACTATGGGTTTTTTATTGATACTTACCAAGGGAAACATATTTTAAATTTTAAAAATGCCACACATATATACAATGTCTCTCAGTGACATATGCACCCAATTCCTTTGCTCTAGTTCTCTCTGACTCCTCCAAAATATCTCCCATCTTTCACAACTTCATGTCTTAAAAATGATCAGAATTAATTGATGCCATCTCTGTAACCCACATATGTACATATGTAGTGTTATGTACTAGAACATAGGTAAGCTACTGAAGACAACCATACAATGCACACACACACACACACACACACACACACACACACACACACACACACAATTACTCTTCTACTAGCAACAATGAACTCCATGTGCTCTTCAGTGTTAGGTCGGGTGTTAGGAGTCCCTCTCCTCTCCTTGCTACAAAGTTTAGCTCTATTGCTCTTCTGTTGCTCTTATATGGGAACCATAGCAGCTGTAATAAGTGAATATAACTTCTATGGCATGCCTAGAAGCTGGATTTATACACAAGTCTTTCCTAGACATCAACTCTTAAACACTTCTGGCAACACTTCCTTGGTGTTCCTTCAGCCTCAGTTGGAGAATTAATATAGATTAACTATCTATGGCTGAGCTCTGAATTATGTATAGCATTTTAAACAATTATAGATGTGGGATGGTTTGTATATGCTTGACCCAGGGAGTGGCACTATTAGGAAGTGTAGCCTTGTTGGAGTAGGTATGTCACTTCTGGGTCTAGGCTTTAATATCCTTGTCCTAGCTGCCTGTCAGTAGTTTCTTAAGAGCCTCCAGGTGAAGAAGCAGAACTCTACGTTCCTCCTGTACCATGTCTGCCTGGATGTTGCCATATTCCCTGCCTTGATGATAATGGGCTGAACCACTGAACCTGTAAGCCAGCCCCAATTAAATGTTGTTCTTATAAGAGTTGCCTTGCTCATGGTGTCTGTTCACAGCAGTAAAACCCTAACTAAGACAGAAGTTAGTACCAGGGACTGGGGTATTGCTATGAGAGGCCTGACCATGCTTTTGGTTGGAAAAATGTGTATTTTGGGACTTTGGATTTGGAAAGAAGTGGAATGCTTTAAAAGGGGCTTAATCCTAATAGGAATGTGAAAGGCTTTGTTACTGAGAGTGATTTAAGTTGTGCTGACCTGGTGTAAGAGGTTTCAGTGGAGAATTTCAAGATGTGGCCTAGAGATTGTTTTTGTATTTGGGGGAAGAACCTGGCTGATATTTGCCCTTGTCTGAAGAGTTTGCCTGAGGCTAAGGTGAAGAGACTCAGATTGCATTGACAAAGGAAGTCTCTGAAAAGTATATCATAGACTTTGTTCTCTTGTTAAGTCTCATGAAAATCATTTTGAATAATCATAGCAAGTTTAGAAAAAATATATGGTTTGAGTATTAAAGGGACGCCATGAATTGAAATGGAGTTGAATCCTGTGCTCAAAGATATTAAGTGAATTAAATGATAGTGACCTTGGGGCAAGATCCCACAAAGCTATTTAGGTACAGGCATGGTAGTACATGTCTTAATCCAAGGAGGTAGAACCATACAGTTCTCTGAGTTCAAGGCCAATCTACAGAACAATTCCAGGACAGCCAAGCTAGGCAGTATGCAGAACTTAGAAAACAGAAAGCTGGTGATGATGTAATAGAACAAGGGGCCCAAGTTCCAGCTCCAGCAAGCAGCAGAATTTTGTCAGCTTCATCAGTGTGTCTCTGGCTTCATAGTCAAGAAGTGACATGAGACTACTGGGACAATTGATACTAGTTAGCTAGAGAAAGAAATTGGTGATGATTAAGAAGAGACCAGCATCACTAAGATAAAATCTTCAGGGAAGTGTTTTCTGAGAACACAAAGAAGCTGTGTTCCAAAGATAGTCAGGCTTGTACCTCATGCTGCATCTGTACTTGGTAATATGTAAGAGTTGCCCAGGTGGTACTGGTTTTGAAGGCATGAAGGGGTCATGGAGAACAGCTGAGGCTTAGAACTGTAGAGGCCATGGAAGGCCATTGGTGAAGCTGTAACTTCAATTGCAGTTGATGTCCTAGGACTAGAGGGGTCATGCAAATAATTTGAGGCTTGACACTATGAAGAGAGCCTATGAGAGGCTATTGGTTAAGTCTAGATGCAGTGGAAGTCCTCAGTCTTTTGGTGATGTCATTACCATAGCATGGTCACTAAGAACAGCAGCAACAGTGGAGTGGATCAACCTGAGCTTAGAGTAGTACTGAGGGCAGAGCTGGAGAAATGGCACCAGCCCTTTAGAGGATCCCAGAAGATCATTTGTGGATCCTTGACACTGAAACAAGAAACTGTAACATCGAAGTTGCCTTGGAGACCCCAAGATGTTTAAGATTCCAGAGCCATGGCTTATCTGCTGAGAAAAGCTGCTAACAGGGAGTGTAACTAGCCCAGGAGAAAGAAGTTTGTTGCTATCAAAAAGATGAAAAATTAGTTGGAGATCTGAAAATCGCTTTGGTACTAGACATGGAGATGCAGAGTTTGGACTTGTGTCTAGCTGGTTTCCTGTCTTGTTTTGGGTGCTACAGTTAAGTGATTGGATGAATCTCAGAATAGACCTTGAACTTGAACATTGACCTTGAACATTGTTAAGACTGCTATAGACTATGGGAGCTTTGGAAGTTAGACTAAATGTATTTTTTCATTATGCTATGTGTAGATATGGCCCCCATAGACTCATGTGTTTGAACAAGATTACTAAGGCCAGGGAGTGGAATGTGATGGTTTATATATGCTTGGCACTGGGAGTGGCACAATTAGAAAGTGTAGCCTTGTTGAGGTAAGTGTGTCCCTGTGGGTGTGGGCTTTAATATCCTTGTCTTAGATGCCTGGAAGTCAGTATTTTCCTAGGAGCCTCCAGATAAAGAAGTAGAACTCTCAGCTCCTCCTGTACCATGCCTACCTGGATTTGTCATGTTTCCACCTTGATGATAACAGACTGTACCTCTGAACCTGTAAGCCAGACCCAATTAAATGTTGACCTTATAAGAGTTGCCTTGGTCATGGTGTCTGATCACAGCAGTAAAACCCTAACTAAGATAAGGTGTTTGCATTAAGAACTACCTTATGAAATGAGAAACTGTTTAGAAAGCTTGAGAACAAAACAGATCTATAGACATAAAGATAAATATTTAGAAATAGTTGGTAACATAACAATTCATCAAAAAAAGTCAATATATTCTCATCTATAAACTGTAACTTTCCTTGCTATGAATTTTGTGAATGCTTACAGTGTCAATTATGCATCTGTCTTAGAAAGCAAGCCTCGTATTCGCTTACATCTTTTTGTTATAGTAATAAGACTAAAAATAATAATTGCTTTAAAAATAATAATAATTTATTCATTTATATATTAGTCATACATTTTAAATGTGTGTTTAAAGCTATGATATATAATTCACTGTGTGTTAAGCAGTCATTAAATGTATCATCGCTAATATTTCTTTGAGTAGTTGGTTACCATATAAACAGTCTTGCCACTATTGCTCCAATGTGTACATGTTTCATATATATATATATATTATATGTATATTGGTATGGGAGATATCACTGGTCTGTTATTTTCCTCAAGAAGCCTTCTTAGTCATTTCATAGTCCCCTAGCACTATGAAAGGTAGCCAGTAGTTAGTGTTTTCCAGTTAGTCAAGATTGAGTTTTGTATGCCTTACAATGTAACTATGTAGTATTTTAAGCAATAGTGGCTTACTATTTAATTAAAATGAGCAAAAAACAGCTATGATTATCGTTGTTGGGTTGTTTGGGGTGGCTCTGAGACCTCCCTAACCAATAACAAGTGTGGTGGTATCCTGCATCTAACACTGAAACATTCTTTAAATAACCCTTGCTTTTTGGATGAATTATTGTTTGCCCACATGAAACACCTTCTCTCAAATTCATTATTTTTGAAGTTATGCTTTAATTAACTAACTAAATATATAGTTTCATACATCTTTAGTTGTGTAAGATTGTGTCGTTTTATGTCTATTGATATGCCTTTATATATGTTCATATGCTTTGCATAATACCTAAATCTAATCATTACATTTATATTTTACTGGCTAAAATGAAATTAATTTTAACATGAAATATTAGATAACTACCTTTCACAAAGGAAGAACCAAGTATCCTTGGTTTGCAAGATATTCCAAATGTGTGGATAATACATAAATAAGAGAAGAAATGGTTGTTATTTCAACATTGTAACTGTGATACAAAGAAAGAGCAACAGAAATTGTGCAGAGACAGACAGTTTGGTGGCAGCAATATAAGACTGGTGCTCAATAGGACCTATGCAAATTAATCACACATCATGTATACATACCAGCTAAACATAAGCAAGCTGGAAAAGTCTGTAAACATGTGTACACATGTCATAAACTGTAGACAAATGATGTGTTCTCTGCACTGAAGAGTGAATTCTTGGAGTGGAGGAAAGCATGAAAGCATGCCTTACCCCGGGTGTCTTATTAACAATACACATAGATAGATTGATACTTCAGCTGTGTAGGTTGAGACAGGAGGACCACATCACCAGTACACAGTACACACAGCACACGAGTGCTGACTATGCCCATTACGGTGTTTTAGTACGAGACCTTCAGGTGGAAAAGGAGGAAAGGAATCATATCTTCCTCACAACCTAAATTCATAGGTCATCAAGTAAGAGGAGAGCCTTATTCACTTCCCAAAGGTCTCACTTCTAACAAATATCCCTACTGCACTTAAGTTTCAGGAATTGCATTTTGGAGGATGCAATAAGATCACCAAGGTCTCCATGTTAAAATCAGAGAAGTTTTTAAAATTATATTCCTGATGTCTATAAATAAAATACAAGGTCAAACTTTTTTTCTAAAAGCCAAGGCTGAATGAGATAATACTTCATTAAAGACAAACATTCCAATTTAGATTTCTTTTCTGAAGAATTAATATATATTTAGAATAGAAATGTTCAATACCATCTTGAAGAACTTATACCTGTAGTTGACAGGAGCACTCTAAGAAGGAGGGAAGTTCCTCGGTTGTCTAGACTTCAATATAACTCTGCTTTGTTCTGTTTAACATTATGATGACCCAGAAATAAAATTACTAAAATAAGATGCTAATGCATACAGTGTGCTTCCTCACAAAAGCTTTACCAAACCCAACTTTGCAGCAGACTAAATGTCCATAAAGGAAAGACATGGTTACATATTTTGACATTCAGTACTGTGAGCAAGGAAATTTGACTCCTCTTAGAAGTCTGTGTTAAACCAGCTATAAACAATTATCACATTTTCAAGGACTGGGAAATAAATTCCCCTTCATTAAGTTGTGGCCTTCTCGGAATACTTCCAGCAACTACTAGCACGGTAATAAATCACATATGCAAATCAGTTATGGTAAAATACATTCTAGCAAAGGAATTTCCAGGGCTGAATTTTAATGGGTCATCTATGTCCCTGATTTACCAATTCTTAAATGGAAAATAAGTGAAAGATGTCACCAACTGGAAAGATAAAAAAATGATGTTACCTAGTGCCAAATGTATGTGTATATGTATATGTGTATGTATATGTGTATGTATATGTGTATATGTCAAAAATCTAAAGAATGGACCACACAACCTAAACTTATGTGACAAAGCTGCGATGACTCAGAGTAATCCTGTGCTTATTTTAATATCTTCAGCCAGGTGTTACAGGAAATTATATACATAGAAAAAATATAGTGTTGATATAGAGAAATAAAAAATGAATGTTTGTATGCTTTAAAAGAATAGAGAAAAACATACAGTACTTTGTATGGTAAAATTTGACATTCTCCCAACAGCACAGTTGTGCATATACCTCTTGTCGAATTCCATAATGTCTTTTATCATAACAATGTTTGAGTGGTGCACACCATGTGTCCATTTATAAGTTTGTGGGTACACGTACACAGGTGTGTTTTTACATGTGTGTACGTATGTACATGTGTGTATATGTGCATATATACAAGCATGTATGTGTGTGTCTCTGTGTGTGTTAGGAGTCTTACTCCATTGCTGTACCTCATTTAGATGGAACCTCAAACTGTTCCAGACCTCGCTAACAATGACTCAGAGTCCAGCAGGCATCTTGATAGAGAGATCTCCATTCTCTGAGCTCCACGTTCTAGAATTACAAATGTGATGGCTTGCTTTCCTAGCTTTTACTTTAGTCCCAGGGTTCTACATCTACAAATCTATATCAGTATCTGATCTACACACCGTGCAACAAAAACCGTATTCACTGTAGCACCTCCCAGTCTAAGATCACTTCTAATAGCCCCAAGGTATCATGGAGTATTGCAATAGAAGCAAAAGATTTTTTATTTCCTTATATTGTCCTTTCTTTAATATAATGTTTAAGTATATTTAAGAATTTAAGTGGACGAAGATGGGAGGCATAGAATTTAACTCTAAATGTTATAGGTGTCAGACATAGAGTCACATAACTTGGGGCAAAGTAGTAGGTGGTATTAATCTTCAAAAGAGAGTGAATCAAATAATCACAAGGAGTTGAGATATGATACATATTAAATACTACAGACATATCTTCTGTAGTTTGTTTTTCTTTTTATTAGTTCTTTGATAATTATATACAATGTATTTTAAACATATTCACCCCCTCCCTAACTCCTTCAGGATTCACATCCCTTCCCTAACAACCCAATTTATGTTTGAATTTTTAATAAAAATCCACCAATTACAGTTGGTGCTGCCTGTATACACTTAGATGTGTGACCTTCTCCTGGAGTGTGCTCAGACTACCAGGAGCTGTAAACTTAGATCAAATTGATTGCTTGTCTGCTAGAAGCCATCACCTACTAGGAGCTCTTCATTCCTTTTGTTCTGCGTAGGTTTTCTCAGACACGAGTGTACATATTTCTTCTAAGTGTTCAAAAAATTAGAAAATAACTCAGAAAATACTATTCAAAGGGGAGTGAGCATTTTACACAAACTGCAAAGGTTAAAAAAAAAGCCTCAATAACTGAGTGCCTCTTAAACTTCCAAAGTTTGTGTGTGTGTGTGTGTGTGTGTGTGTGTGTGTGTGAGTCTGTGTGTCTATGCACATTATACATAATATATTATAAATTATATATGTGTGTAACTTTTGTCACATGTCAATGCTATATAAAATGCTTATTGTTGTGTATGTTATGGGAGAATAACAATTAAAATATTATATATAGTAATTTATATAATATATAATTTTTATTTGTTATATATTATATGTTTATATATAGTATATTATATGCATACTCTGTAGAGTATGGTAGGATATATATATATATATACATAAATATATATATATGTGTGTGTGTGTGTGTGTGTGTGTGTGTGTGTGTGTTTGTGTGTTAAAATGAGAAAAAATGAGATTATATATATTACAACTAGTGATAACCAACATTATTTGGACCTAGAAGCTCCAAAGCACTTTCCAATTCCATAACTTAATCACTGTCCAATAATAAAAACAATATTTTAAAATGTAAAGAAAAACAATCATGTGCCCTGCTTTTGGTCTGCTCCTACTCTGGTCCAATACAGCTTTATGAATCTCAGCAAGACCACTGTGTTGGAAAAATCTGCCAGCAAGTTAGTGACAAACATTCCAATCATGCGCCCTATAGTCAGCACTGGCCAATGAATAGGTCCATTCTTCATGAAGACATCTGACTTTATATTATACAACAATTGCTTTAGAAGCTGCACAAATTGGGCCAAAGAGCTTGCCTCAGTCTCCACATTCACCAGACCCTTTCCAGGAGACAACTACTTCAAGCAACTTGACTATTTATTTATTTGCAAAGAAAGAATGTTCACAGTTGGGAAATGCAGAAAATGCTTTGCAAATGTTGATTAAATTGAGAAACAGAGATTACGACACTATTTGAATAAATTAACATTTTTCATTGGTAGAGAGGTGGTGATTGCAGTAGCTTCTAATTTCATTGTTAAATAGCTATAATGGTTTACAAATCAATTTTATAGTGTTTCAAAATTATCATCTGAATGTGCAATCCCTTTCACACAAAACTAATATAAATGATTTTAAAATCAGAATAGAGCTGAGAGTATGACTTTATGCATAAAAATATTTGGGCTACAAGTTAGAAGACATGAGTGCAAATCCCACCAGCCACATAAAAAGCCAGATATGGCCACTCACATCTCTGCATCCCCCATTGGGGATGGTAGGAGAACAGAGACATCCTTATTGCTGTTGCCTGTTGGATACTGCACTAGTTCTTGTCTCAATTACAAGGACTGTCTTAAAGGAATAAGGTAGAGACTAATGGAGTACGTCCAACATTCTCATTTGTAAACTGTAATTGCAGAATGTGGATAAATACACACACACACACACACACACATACATGCAATAGCACATGTGTGTATACTTACACACATCCAAATGCCCATACACACACAGAAGTACATATACACATGCATTCCTGCATGTACATACACGTGTGTAAATACACATACACACACACAAATTCCTGTCACGTATAGACGCATGCATACACAAACATGTACCCATACTCATACATATGCAAACACACACTACAAAGAAAAATACCAGAAGAAAACAGATAAACATTTATGACTTTAAATTTACTTTTTCCATGAGGTCATACTATAAATAAATAACTTTTGTATAACTTTAGTAGTTATTTGTTTTTTAAAAATCTATAATTACAAGGGAGGTTTAACATGCAAACCTATTTAATCTTTCCCCTTAAAATTTCTCTTGTTATATATAATAAATCTTCATTTGCTCTAAACCAATTGAAGCAAAGGTTCTTGTGTCGCTGACTTTGGTTCCTTCTTTTTCAGTCATCATCAGTGTGTGAAAGCAGGATTCTTGAATCCAAAATATCCATGTCTGACCTTTCTCTTCTGTGAGCACAAGCCAAAACAAAGCAAGCCCTCAGTAAATGTTAAGGTATTTTTTTTTTATCTTATAAAATCCTGCAGTTATATCACTTGATTTTAGCCTTTGGACCAACTTTGTATTTTTCATTTTAACAAAGTAAGAAGGCTAAGTCTTTCTAAACATTTATTCTCTTTGCTCATCCATTTTCTTCCCTATGAAGACAAAAATTCTTTGAACATTGCCTTGTGGAAGGAAGGCAGATGCTTCATGTCTGACCCGAATTCTAGACTTTATGGTTGAAATTAGAGAGATCTAAACCTTCCACATTCTATTTTGTTGAGTTGTATTATGCTTCCTTTATTTTAAATAGTGTGTACTACCATCAGGAAACATCTCACTTGTCATTTTCCTAAACCATAGATATCCATAAATAGCCATTTTTCCAGCATTTTCTTTTCTACCTAATTTAAATTAATCTATTCAGGTATTCCCAAATTCACCAGCCTTGTTTCTGTTATAACTAGTCTACTCATACATCCATTTTTGGAGTATCTAATTCCTCTTCACAAGCATTGTGGTATAAATTTCATCTAAGGAGGTATACATTTACATAGTTTTAGTATGTTCATCTTGGAAATCATGGCTATTGTAGCATGATTAATATTAGAAAGCCCTGTATACTACAAGCATATCCTTTCTGTCATGTTTTTCCATGAACCTCACTCACAGGTACTCTCCAGTAAACTATGTCTCCTATACTTCTGTACATTGGTGGCATGATGATATGAAAGGTGTGCTCTTTTAGGAAGAACTTCTTTTATTTATTATAACACTTTGAAGTTGAAGTGAATACCCATTCAGTTCATCACTTCCATATATGGAACAAACAACACATCCGATGGGTAAATCAGGTTATGTTGACCCCATTTATCATTGGATATACAGTTGAGATATTTGTACCTTTGGCTTTGATGAAAAACATCATCATAAGAGTTCAGGAATAATTTTCACAGATTATAAATGTTCAATAAAAATTGCTGTGTAGAGAACCGGATGTGTAATTCAAGATCATGTAACAACTCTGTGCACCCACATTTGAACAACTGAATTGGTCATTTGGTAGCACCATTTCAAATCACCAACTCTGTAGAGAGAGAATCTCAGTTCTTTTTGTTGATAACTAGGTATCTATTTAGGGTGAAATATTATATTGTGTTTGCATTGATGGATTCCTCTAAGTTGGTAACTGTTCTTGGGTGTTCTTTTAAACACTCAGGTACCTTCCTTGTAAGGATATTGATTCAAACACTTTGTATAGTCTTTCCACTGGGTTTCATTTTTAATAATAATTAAAATAATTCTTGATTTAAAGATTCATTTTACGTGTGTGTGTGTGTGTGTGTGTGTGTGTGTGTGTGTGTATGCATGTGCACATGTGAGTTGAAGAGCAACCAAAATACAGTCATGGACCCCAGGAAGCTAGAGTTACAGGCAGTTGTTAGCCACCTGACATGGGTACCGGGGAATAAATATGCATCCTCTTTAAGACCAATGCATCCTTGTAACTACTGAGCCATCTCTGCAGCCTTCTAGAAGTTTTTTATTGTAGTCTAGATATAAGTCTTTCATTGGGTATATACCAAATTTATCTTTGTTTCTGTGGCTTGTCCATTGACTATTCTTTGTTTTAATTATAGTTAAATGCAGGTTTTGCATGTATATTTCTTTACCTTAGTTTAAATTGTTTTTTTTCTGTTATATATCTAAAATCTTACAAATAACAGGTATTAAAATTTTATATAAATATTTTGTTTTTGTTGTTTTGAGCTTTTTATGTTTTATTTTTGTTTTGGTGTATGTGTGTGTGTCCTCAAATGTGTGTATTTGATATATTTGGAGTTAAGCTTTCTAAATGGTGTGCTATAGAAGTCTAGGCAGTTATTCAAAATAGTTGAAAATATCATTTTTCCCTGTTGTATGACATAATACCATTTTTAAAATAAAATAACACTAAATATTTATGTTTGTTTTTAGGCTTCAGTTATCTCATCTTTCAATGTGTCCATTTTGGTAATAAGTATTTAATTCATTAATATTTGTTTTAACTTTCAGAATATTAGCTGTATTCATTGTAAATATCTGTAATATATATATATATATATATATATATATATATATATATATGTAAAAGTGGTATACTATAGAAAGACCAAACCTAAGAATAACAATAGGAATACAAGAAGGAGATGATTCCCACTTCAAAGCCCCAGAAACCATTTTCAACAAAATTATAAAAGAAAACTGCACTAACCTAAAGAGATTCCTATAAAAATACATGACATTCACATAAAAACACCAAATAGATTAAACCAGAAAAGAAAAACAGGCTACCACAAAATAATCAAAATAATAAGTACACAGAACAAAGAAAAAATCTTAAAAGCTGCAAGGGAAAAAGGCTAAGTAACATAAAAAAGCAAGCCTTTCAGAATTACACCCAACTTCTCAACAGAGACTTTAAAAGCCAGGCAGGACCTGAAGTGGAGTGATAAAAACACCAGCTCACACACAAAACTTTTTGACCCAAAATTTGTCCTGCCACAAAAAAAAAAAAAAAAAAAAAAAAAAAAAAAAGACAAGAGACAAGAGACAAAGCTGAACAGAGACTGAGGGAATGGCCAACCAATTGATGACCCAACTTGAAACACATTCCATGGGCAAGCACCAATCTCTGACACTATTAATGATACTCTGTTATGCTTGCAGACAGGAGCCTAGGATAAGGATAACTGTTCTCTGTGAGGCTCTACTCAGCAGCTGAGTGAAACTCACAGCTAAACATTGGATGGAAGTCAGAGACTCTTATGGAAGATCTGGGGGAAGGATTGAAGGCCCTGAAAAGGATGGGAACCCAACAGGATGACGGAGAGTGTTAACTAATCTCCACCTCTGGAGTTCCCAGAAACTCAGATACAAACCAAAGAACACATACAGGCTACAGACATGCAATTCTGTCTCCATGTGGGTTCCCCCAAAACTGAACGGAGGTTCTCCTAAAGCTATAGCTTAACTATGAAGTCCATTCTCCAACAGGGCTGTCTTGTCTTACCTCAATAAGAGTGGATGCACTTAACCCTATAGAAACTTGATATACCAGGATGGAAAGATACCCAGGGGTCTTACCCTCTCAGAAGAAAAGGGAAGGTTGTGTGGAGAGGGTCTCTGCAAGAGAGAAACAAGAGGGAGGCAGCGTTTGGGATATAAATAAACAAACAAACAAACAAAATAAAAAGTCAGAAAGACCCGGGCAGATGTATTGCCTTCTCTAAGAGACCACAGATGCCATCCCAGACTACTATACTCAGCAAAAGTTTAACCACCATAGATGCAGAAAGCAAGCTCTTCCACAACAAAACCAAATTTAAACAATATCTGTCCACAATCCCTGCTTTCACACTTTGACTTAACAGCATACCTGAAAGCTCTAGAAAAAAAAGAAGCAAACTCCAAGAGAAATAGAAGACAGGAAATAGGACTAAACTCAAGGCTAAAATCAACCAATTATCAACAAAGAGAACAATACTAAGGATCAACAAAACCAAGAGCTGGTTATTTGATAAAATCAACAAGTCAGATAAACCCTAAGGAAACCAACTCAAGAGCACTGAGACAGTATCCAAGCTAGCAAAATCAGAAATGAAAAGAAAGACATAACAACTGAAACTGAGAAAATTTGAAAAAATCATCAGATCATGCTACAAAAGCCTATATTTGGCAAAACTGGAAAATCTAAACAAAATGGAAGATTTTCTAGGCAGATAACACATCCAAAATTAAATCAGGATCAGGTAAACTATCTGAACAGTCCCATAACCTCTAAGGAAATAGTAGCAGTCTCCCAATCATAAGAGCCCAGGGCCAGATGGTTTCAGTGCAGAACTCTACCAGACTTTCAAAGAAGAGTTAATACCAATACTTCTCAACTATTCCTCAAAGTAGAAACAGGAGGAACACTGCCAAAATCATTCTATATAGCAACAGTCACCCTCTTGCCTAGACCACAAAAGTCCACAACAAAGAAATCTCAGACTGAGTTTTCTTATGAACATTGATGCAAAAAATGTTCAATGAAATACTAGCAAACTTAATCCAAGAAACACACCAAAACCATCATCTACAATGATCAGGTAGGCGTCATCCAAGAGAGGCACCAGTGGTTCACTATACAAACACCCAACAATGTAATCTATCATAACATGAAATAACCTGAAAGAAAAACAAAACATGATTATTTCATTAGATGCTGAAAAGGTCTTTGACAAGACTCCTTTGAGTTAAAATCTTGGAGAGATCAAGGATAGAAGGCACATACCTAAACAAAATAAAGACAATATGCAACAAGGCCATACCCAATTACAAACTAAATGAAGAGGAAGTTAAAGCATTTCCACTATAATCAAGGATAAGACAAAGCTGCCCCTACTCTCTGCATCACTTCAATATAGTACTTGAAGTTCTAGCTTGAGCACTAAGGCACCTACAGGACTTCAAGGGGCTAGAAATTGGAAAGAAAGAAGTCAAAGTATTGCTATTTGCCAGTATGCTCTTGTAGAGGCCAGAGTATTATCGACAACCCATGTGCGTCCTGAGTTTGAACTCAGATTATCAGACTTGGAAATGCCTGTCCTAGTGGAGGCCTAAGAAACAATCACATGTGGTTTGTTCTTTCATATCAGCTTCCTTCCCCTTCAGTGTTTCAGTTTCTTTGCTGAATGTTTTCCTCCATGGCTTGGATTTTGTCTATCAATTTTATTCTCTTTAGAGACTATCTTGTCAAGGTCTTGAATAGATTAATTAGTTCACATATTTGCTTTTTTGATTATTCCATGTGATCATTAATTCTTTTTTAAGAGTTAGGCTTTTTAATATCTCTAGTTTTAGTATCAGGATGAATTTTCCTCTTCCTAATTTGTGAACACTATGTGGAAGATTTCTGTTCTTTAAGAATGAGTTAAAATTCAGTAGAATTCACCTGGAGCTGACCTTTAGCCAGGGGTAATTTTCTTTGAAATAAATTTTGCTCTCTTTTCTAGGTCTGAGTTCATTCATTTTATTTATTCACTCTTCAGTGAGCTTTTAGTAGTTTTAGAAAGTTATCTATAGATTTTTATAGTATTTATAATTATTTTGTTTCTGTAAGTTTGAGTCATTTTGTTTCTTTGATTTAATTAATCTAGCTAAAGCCTGCATAATTTTACAGGTATTTTCAAATAAACAGCATTTGACTTCATTTATGTCTTTCTAACAACTACTTATTTTATTAATTTATGATATAATATTTTCTCTTTTCTTCATTTGTCAAAGAATTACCAAGTTCTTTTAATTTAGAATATATGCTGTTTACTTTGAAGTATTAGAAGAAAGAATAAAATGTATCTGTACTATTAAAATATGACTGAATATCAACCTTTACTACTGTGGTTTCAAATAAATAGCAGGTGTTAAACTCTGCTGGTTGAATTTTTCAATATTTTGTATAAGATGGATCCAATAACAAAATTCATCTCTTATCTTGGTTCTTAATGAAAAATCTTGCCTAATAATTTTTTCTAAAAAGTTGCAGCCTATATAAATTTGGGTAAATTTTTTTCTATATTTTTATTACTTAGAATATATTCATGTTCATTATTCTGTGAAATGTCAGCTATAAACATGTTGATTAAGCTCTCCCATTCATATTTTATTTAAGTTGTTAAAGTAACATTCTCTGAACTGAGTAACTGATAAATAATAGGAATTTATTTATCAAATATTGCAATCTGGGGAAACCAAGATCAAACCAAATTTATTGTCTGATGCAAGCCCACTCACTCTGCGTTTATTTTATGTCTTCTCATTGGGCAATCGAAGGATGTAAGACACAAGTTAGCACTCTGTTCCTCTGGCCACTTTTATAAAGAGTGCTAACTGAATCAATCTTCTACATTCAGAACCTATTTACTTCCCATTGGGAATGTATTTGGAAGCTACTCAGCTCAACTACCTAATGTCCTAATAAAAAAGGCAAAGTAAAAGGATTTTTCCTCATCATATGTCATGGACAGTGGAGGTAATGAAAGCTCTGTACATGAGACCTACTGCAAACATATGTCTGGCTATGCTTATTTGTATATCTTAATGAAAACTATTTCAGTGACATATATAAAATATTATTCTTACAGTGTATTAAATATGGTAAGGAAGATGATATTTTAAAAGCACCTGAAATATTTTGAGTTCCAGGAAGCAACACAATTGAGTACAAGTCCAAATTCACTAACTAGTAAAAATTTATCTTTAGGGAATGAACTGAGCCTTAGCGGATAGAAAATTAGTAAGACAAAACATGAAAGCTAGAGAGGTTCTTTATTAGCCTGACTCAAATATATTAGCTCTGATGGCTATCACATTATCCAACAGATCTTACTGTTCATAGATGGTGATAAATAAATACATATAATGTCCACTGTCACCTAAAATAGTGTTGATATAACATGATACTTTACTGACTAGTGAATGGATAACAGTCATATGAGAAGTGTGGTAAAATCTTATCTAGCTATATATTTATGAATTTATTTTGGAAACATTCACTGGTATGTTCACAGAATAGATTTGACCCTAAACTACAAGCATTTCAAATGTTTTCAATTAAATGCTCAGCATGTTCACAGAAGTTTTATTTTTTTCTAAATGTGCATTGGTCCAAGGGATGCAAGAAATACAGTTCTTAGAACAGAACTGCTAGATACAGATTCCTACATCCAGATTTTCTCCAATATTTAAGCACTCACCTAATAATTGTTCATGTGATGCCTTGTCTTTCAAGCTAACAGATTTGAGGTTGAATCTGCATTCCTCAAGCACAGTGAGTTCTCTTGGTGCACAGTTTGCTTCCTATAGAAAGCCACTTCATTTAAACAGACATATATTTTTAATTCTACATGCTAGTAATAAATCTCACTCAAAATGTTTACATTTTTATGCATCAGGATCATTGATTTCCATTTCGTTTGTGATTCTTCTGGTGTTTATGAGTTTGCCTGTGACGTCAAAGGTAAAATGCTGGACAGGGGCAAATGGAGACATTTTGAAATGCCTGATAAAATTTTTTTTTTACATTTGACACAATGAATTTACAAAGTGAATTTTCATTTGGAAAAGTTAGAGTATCTAGTATGAAATAAAAAAGATAAGGATAAAATGAGTAATGTAGTCAAGGTCTTAAGTAAATTAGAATTTGATCTCAATGAAAATACGACTCAAAAACCAGCCCAAAGTAACAATTTAAACACATGAAAGATGGTAGGATCAATCTATATCCCATCAGTTGTCTTCTTATGACTACGGAGGCATGCCTACCATTTGAGAGGATTGAGTTGTACAATGCTTGTAAAGCTTATCATTCTTTTCCCTTTTTTGTAAAAATGATAACTGTCTTACTCAGGGTTTCTTTTCCTGCAGAAACATCATGACCAAGAAGCAAATTGGGGAGAAAAGGGTTTATTCAGATTATACTTCCACTCTGCTGTTCATCACCATAGGAAGTCAGAACTGGAACTCAAGCAAGTTAGGAAGCAGGAGCTGATGGAAGCCATGGAGGTATGTTACTGGCTTGCTTCCTCTGGCTTACTCAGCTTGCTTTCTTATAGAACCCAGGACTACCTGTCTGTGGATGGCCTCACCTACAATGGGCCCTCCCCACTTGAACACTAATTGAGAAAATGCCTTACAGCTGGATCTCATGGAGGCATTTCCTCAAGGGAGGCTCCTTTCTTTGTCATAACTCCAACTGTGTCAAGCTGACACACAAAACCAGTCAGTGCACTAATTATCAGGAAAAAAATTCAGATATAATATACTAGTAAAAACTATAGAGCTCCTTTTTTTCATGCCAAAATGTAAATTTCTGAATAGTTTTCAACAAACATTACTTCAACATATGCACTCACTTATTGTGCTAAAGCATCATTTCAATAGATGGATATAGATAGACTGACAGACAATCAGACAGCTTAACTGATGCGTAAGTAATGAATAATTAAAATTACTGGAACACATGAATGTCCTTTTATTCAGTTAAGTGATCTGAATTTGTTACTTCATCTAGGAGAGGTAGAAAATAAACTATGCTCATGTCTGTAGAAATGCAATAGTAATCATTGAGGCAAACTATTCATTAATTGATGTTGGTAATAGATGGAAAGTCACTGTACAAGGATCTGACACTTTTAAAGTGAACGTGATAATCAACAGTGTCCTGGGATTAGGAGGCTTTTACTTTGGGGAGTGACGAGGGTATAAGAGCAGAGGCCTTAGGATGGGACATTTGCATTTATTAAAGAGAAACACATACAGTCAAGTGAGGTCACAATGAGAAAACTGCAAACCTCTGGCAAGGAACAAAATCCTTATCAGGTAACTATACCAAGTGGAGTGGGGGGGTTCTTTTTTTTTAAACCACTCACTCTGCAATAATTTGTTCCAGTTGCACAAACTGAAAGAGTCATAGCCAATAGTGTGCTTGACATTTATCTAAAGTTATTTCACATATAGAAATTCCATCAAATTCTTCATAGTGGTTTTCTGCCCAGACTGTTGGTGATAAAATATTTCATTGCATTTCTCCAAATGGAGGTTTTCAATTATGCCTCCAGACACTCAAGGCCTTTCAGACCCTAAGACTAGGACAATTCTATAGACAGATGATAATATCTCAAGGAACATTTCTGCTCTTTATTGTTCCTATTTACTCATTGCAGGAAACTTGTCCTAAACAAAAATACCAGAAATACAAAATAGAACAATGTAAGAGTGCAAACCTTGTCATTGCATTAATTAGAAATAATTAAGAAAAATGACTAATTGTAATAGATAATTATTGTAATATCTCTTAACTGGATTTTGTCTATAAATATATGGATCTTTCAATAAAATCTTTTTATTAAACGTCTTCCTAATTATAATGACTATCACTGTAAACTGTAGAACTAACATGAATCCAATGGTATTTGGCATGACACTCAAGATGGCTCCTTAACCTTAAATTCTGAACCTTTTTCCAGTAATTTGAATAGGACAGAGAGCATCAATCTATTCTTCCAAATTCCTATCTAAATCCTCTGGCATATTCAACACATTAGTAACATTTTCTGCAAATTGATTAACAAAAGTTGCTGTCTTAACTTCTTGTGTCACAGCAATTGCAGAAGCAGTAGTGCTAGCAATTAATGTACTTAGTGCTGTTATGCCAGCAATAACCAAGCCCACTACTCTCTTGCATCTGGGTAATGCCTGGCTCATTTTTTCTAGTACTTGCAAGCTGTTTTTAGAATACCAAGGTTCTGTGATACTCAGGGTACTAAAGAAAAGCTGATTGATAGACCTCCATAACTGACATGCCAGATTTCATAACTCAAACATAATTAGAAGGTGTACAATCAATGCAACTTATATTAAATACTGTAGAAGAAACAAAAGTAATTTTAACTTGACAATTAAAAGAGCCTTAACACATGTGCTAACACCTGTTTGAAATCCAGATCCTGACCCAACTTTATCTCTTGCTAACATCATAGAGAAATGCAGCTAATTTCCATAGATGTCTCTGAAAATGTCCAGAACCAGACTTACAAATGAAGACCGTTATTTTCAATATTGGATTGATTTCTAGACCAGTCCATGATTGAGTCTGAATAACTGGTCACATTTAATTACAATCTAAGAGGCATTATAACTTTTCTTTTTGATTCTCTGTTCCACAAGGTCTAAGAACTTCAGGCAAGGCAGGCAGCTTGTCCCACGAGGGGTATAGGTAAGCAATGAAGGGTT
The DNA here is from genome assembly GCA_030674055.1 of Rhabdomys pumilio. Taxonomy (NCBI): domain Eukaryota; kingdom Metazoa; phylum Chordata; class Mammalia; order Rodentia; family Muridae; genus Rhabdomys; species Rhabdomys pumilio. The sequence goes on from JANHMN010000014.1 coordinate 63,552,918, forward strand.
GGAAACTTATGTCCAATACAGCTTTCCAATCACCATTGTCAGGGCACTCAGCAAGCTCACAGGTCAGCATCATTCTTTGTCCTGGCATCAGCATGTCTCACCCATCGCTCTGGTGGACACCATGCCCCTTCAGCATTCTGCAGAAAAAAAACACAAACATTACCCTCTTCACCATATTTAATACTTGATTGGGATCATGCCTTGTGCCAGTAAGTAGATCCTTCCCTTTCACCTATGTATAAATATAAGTATGCCTAGATGTAAGAGTGCCATAGACACTCAGCAGAAAGTTTCTTGGCATCCAAATTTAAAAAAAAAAAAAACACTTTAAAATAAAAAATATAAAAAGAATACAATTGAAATAAATTTGTGGTGTACCGGAGTATATCTCCCCCTTTTTTATTTTATGAAAATATTGTTTTAAAATTCCATGGGCGCATTCCACAGTCTCTTGTCCTTGACAATTATAAGGAATCCCCACAATATGGGTAATGTTAAATTGCTGGAAAAGGGTCTCAAATGTTCAACTGCTATAGCCAGTTCCATTGTTTGTTTGTTTGTTTTTCTTTTTTGTTTTTTTTAATTGTGTACTTTGTTTGCCTACATTTCAGATTTTATCCCCTTTTCCCATTCCCCACCCCCAGAAACCGCTTAACCCATCCTCTCTCCTCCTATTTCTACGAGGGTGTGCCCTGACCCACCCACCTACTCCCATCTCCCCTTCTTTGAATTTTCCCTCACTTGGACATCCAGCCTTCAAGGGTCCAAGGCCTTCCTCTCCCACTAATGCCTGACAAGTTCCTCTGCAAATACAGCTAGAGACATAGGTCTCTCTATGTGTGTTCCCAGGCTAGCTGTTTAGATCCAGGGAGCTCTGGTTGGTTGGTATTGTCACTCTCCCCATGGGACCACAAGCCCCTTCAACTCCTTCAGCCTTTCCTCTAACTCCTTCACTGGGAAACCTTTGGTCAGTTTGATGGTTAGCTGTGAGCATCTGCCTTTGTATACATCAGGCTTTGGCAGTGCCTCTCAGGAGACAGGTATATCAGGCTCCTGTCAGCATAATGCAAATTGTTAACCAACATCAGAAATAGTCAAATATAAAGAATAAGAATATCAGCTTATGTTTCATACTATAGTATCCAACATGGCTCTCTGTAATTTTTTGAATTTACATCTAAATCACAATAATTTTTGTTTGGAAAACACTTTAATTTTTTAATAAATTTATTATTTATTTACTTTACAGCTAGATTGCAGTCCCCCCTTTTCCCAGTCTAACCCTCACAAACTCCTCCCCCAACTGAGGTCAAATACATGATAAAATGACATATAGAGCCAATTATTCTGGGTCAATGGGGGCTCAAAACACTTTAATTTTAACAATAGTGTGAAACAACTGTTAATAATGCTATCACCTCATTAAAATAATTGATTCATAATCTGTATTTTTATGTATCTAGCATACAGTAAAATAATGTCCTTTATGGTGATCATTATTTATCACTGAAAATCAGACCAATAGTTCACATTTTGTGCCTGTTTTTCATGTGTACATTAAATATTTCTCAATATTGTTTAATTCAATGTATTTTGGTAACAAATATTTATTCAAAAGAAAAATATTTTTATCAATATCATTTTATGCACTAGTTTAGGAACTACACTGTTCACACTCACAAAACAGGAACATTTGGAGCATGAAACTTGTTTAAGAACAACATTAAATTATTTTTTATTTTTTATCACAAAACATGCTCACAGGGTTTTTTTAAATACCCTATCAATATATACTACTCTTGAGAATATGTGTATCCAAAAACTATCAATAAGCTTTCAAAATAATTACAGTAAGATTTTTTTTTGTTTTTATTATTATTTTTTTTACAGTCCAGTTGTTTTCCCCCTCCTGGTCTGCCTTCCCATAGTTCCTCATCTCATTCCTCCTCCCCTCTGTTTTCAAGAAAATGACTCCCCCCAACCCCCTGCCAGGCCATCCTACTCCCTGGGGCCTCAAGTCTCTCTCTCTCTCAAGGGTTAGCTACATCTCTCACTGAGGCCAGACCAGGCAGTACTCTTCTGTATATGTGTCAGGGGCCTCATATCAACTGGTGCACGCTGCCTTGTTGGTGGCTCAGTGTCTGAGAGATCTCAGTTGGGCCAGGTTGGTTGAGACCTCTGGTCTCCCTATGGGGTTCCCCTCTGTTTCAGCTTCTTACAGTCTTTCCCTAACTTAACCACAGGGATCCCCAACTTCAGTGGTTGAATCAGTATAAACTAAAGCTAATTTATATTGATGATGGTTATAAAATGTACTTGATGCCTGTTCAGATAGATACAGAAGTCTAGACATGTTCTATGTATGAGCTAGTGTGCATACAAATATATTCTAATTTTGTCTGCAGAGTGGACATAACAACAATAGTAATGATAGATATACAGAGTAAATGTATTATGTAAACAAATATTGCCCCAATTTAAAAGTACTTCTAAAACATTTCATACATAGTAATAGACTCTTACTGCTACACTAGAAGATAAAAACCTTTAAGAAAATCACATGTTTCTGAGTGTTGATATATGTTAACTCACTATATCCTGATGAAAATCCAGTAAACTTAAATGGTGTGTGTGTGTGTGTGTGTGTGTGTGTGTGTGTGTGTGTGTGTGTG
>JANHMN010000014.1:63555599-63600139 GCA_030674055.1 Rhabdomys pumilio
TCTCTCTCTCTCTCTCTCTCTCTCTCTCTCTCTCTCTCTCTCTCTCTGTGTGTGTGTGTGTGTGTGTGTGTGTGTGTGTGTGTGTGTACTTGCTCATGCTCTGTGTGAAATCTGTGAGTGAGAAAGTGGATTTTCTAATATGTTCTCTCAGAGTGAATGTCCACATTCTGGTGTCTGAATACTCAGTTCTCTCTATCAGCTATCATACTGTCCTACTGATTTTTCTGTGAAATGACAGCTTGGAGTAATTCACAGTAGACAGACACTAGGGACGTGTAATTTTGAGGTAATATTTTGCATTGCCCTTCCTAAACCTTAGCTGTATAAGTTGTAATTATCAGTTTGGAACTGTCTTTCCTTATTAAATTGTAATGTGAATTAACATTTTTTATGGGATATGCCACGTCAGGTTTGTGTGTATTTACTTCAACTATAAAGGTCATATGAATCAAACCAAGCTAATGTTCATCTAAAAGGGTTCACTTCCAAAAATGTAACCTGGGAAATATTTTGTAACTCTTCTTTTCCTAAATGACTTAATTTTCAGCCATTAATTGTTTTAGTAAAGCCTGAAATACTATGCAGTAGAGAGTGCATGAGGGATCAATACTAAGGGAATGCAAGATTCTAAGAATCGGGGAAGCTTGGTGAGGGCAAAGCATATACTTTTCTTTTCTAGAGCTAGATAAAGACACTGCTAAGTGTGACTCTGTATTCATGGACCTTGGAACAAACATGTGAGAATGTGAAGTGAGTCAGGTTCCTTTATTTTTCAATTTAACGGTTTTGTTTGTTTGTTTGTTTGTTTGTTTTGTTTTTGTTTTGTTTTTTGGATCTCATAGTAAGCACTGTATTTACATCATTTCAACATCCCCAACTCCAATTCCTCCAAATGTCCCCACCACATTTATCACATTCATGGTTTCTATTTTAATTACCAGTGTCACACACACACACACACACACACACACACACACACACACACACACTACCTACTGAGTATATTTAGTGCTGCTCTTATATACATGTATTTAAGGATGACCACTTGAAATGGGTAACCTGTCAGGATGTTTGTCCCTGGAGGGAAAAATGTATTTTCCTTCTTTCTCAGAAATCATTCATTTTTCTGTAGGTCTTTATGTAACCTTATGACATCTCCCCAACCCATGCTATCATGTCTCTTGGTATTGTCATTATGAGTTCTTGTTTAGATAACCTTTATGTTGCTATTTTATGGACGCAGCTTTCTGTCACTTATAGAAGACTGTACCCCAACCCTCCTGGGCAACATCCTCTGAGCCTGTGTGAGTTTTACAAGTCTCAGCTGGGGTTGTACACCCAGTTGTCAGTTTTTCTCTGCATTTTCATTAGTTCTGGGTTCCCCGGTGCTGCAGTAATGATACTATTACTTAGAGTCAAGTATCAGTTGTGTAATGAAACTTAAAGCCCACTCAATAGGAGGGAATCAATATCTCTCTAAATTGACAAATACCAATGACTGGAGAGGCAAAGGATCAAAATGGAGAATCTGCAATTGACTACTGTCACTTTGCTAAACCAACACAATTACTTTTTTATTCACATTCATCCCAATCACAGCCCCCACTGCTTCCTCTCTTCCCAGTCCTGCCCTTAGAAATTTCTCTCCCCCATTACCCTCTTCCCTTGCATATTCTTATATCCATGGACAAGTGTAGCTTCTATGCCTCACCAAAAAAAGTTCTCTTTTGCATTAGATGGGGACTGTTACAGAAGTCACAGCTGGTCAAATGCAAAGGACATGGATTTTTACTGATAAAGTTCTGAGACACAAAGATGTTCTGGTCAAAAAGTCACTTAGATGAGAGAGTCTTTGAATGGAGACTTGTGGGAGTAAATACTTTAAGGTCAAAGTTGACTATAATCTTAAACAACTAAATCTACCACATAAAGATCTCCAGAGCTTTACCAGAAACACTCTTGCCTACAGAAATATCCTATACTTTGAAATATCTAATTCTAGTATGGTTATATTATTGGAGTTGATGGATTCCATGCAAACCTTCCATGAGCTTTCATCTTTAATATGTAACTTGATTGCAAATTGCTCTGTACCACACATCATCTCATTCACGTGTGTGTGTGTGTGTGTGTGTGTGTGTGTGTGTGTGTGTGTGTACAACTGCTTTATTGCTTTACCTCAATCTCTTAAAGCATTTGGAAAAGTTTCAAGGTTATAGCATATAATCAATTGGTTCTAAGACTTTTAGAATAAAAACCATGGTGGCTTCAACTATTTCAATATTCATTTATTCTAGAAATATCATGCTGACTAACCTGATCTGAATTTATTTTAAATTCATAATGAATTTGATAGATGCAAGAAAAATGTGCATGCATTATCTATTGTGGGCCAGTTTGTAGTCGAGAGAAACAAGTCAAAGTTCATTTTAACCTCATTCATAAATCAGCCAGGACTGATTCTGAGAACACACTGGCTTAGCAAAGGTTACATAGATAATAAGGGCTAAGCACCAGACCTTTGCTAAGGTCATTAGACCTCATATATACTCTACATAGTTTTGTCATAGACCCAAACAAGTTTAAAACGTTGCAAAATAACATTAATGCTATGAACATTAGCAGCAATGTTATTATTGTTCCTAAAATAATGAGAACTACAATTCTGTTAATTTAATTACAGCCATGCCCCTAAATATAAATGTTTTTAGAGCTGCATAACCTAGCACTTAGCAGTAAAAATCACGTATGAGTGGCTGTAAATCGACAATATTATCACAACACAAAGTTATAGCAATAGGAAGAGTTTAAATTTTGCATCACAGGAATTGCCTGAACTGCTCTTCGGAGAAATGAAAGATTCATTCTAATATTTTCACAGAAGTGACTGGAATTCTAATGTGACAACTTTCAAAACTTAATATTAAGTGTTAAATTAATTATTTGAGGGAATGAAAACTCAAGGAGGATGTGAATTTATGGAGTGGATGAAAATTAAAAGATAATTTGGGCTCTTATATAAAATTAGAAGCTAGCTCTCTGCCGGATCTTGAGTCACATTAATATACACAGGAGCTCTCACCTCTCTAGTGGTTCAGGAATGCCTCTCTTATATTCCACAACCTGTGCTTGTTGTGTCTGAATGTGAAATGACCCACACAGGCTCATGGGGTTACATGCTTAATATAAAGCTCATACTGCTGTTTATGAGAACTGTGGACATTTTAGAAACTGGAAACATGCTGGAGGAAGTACACGAAATGTTAATTCACCAGTAACAAATAATGATGCCTGAACTTATGGAGGGCATGAAGCCACTCATAAGAGACAACAGGGTGTAGAATACTTCATTTATATGAAATGTCATGGATGTGGAGAGCTGATAATAAATCAATCACATCAAGGCAGATTTGAAGAATGTGCTTAAGAATACACTATTTCTTTGGAAGATGATGATGAAAATACTTGACAATTAGGAGTTACTAATTAGGAGTTATTAATGATAGGAGTTACTAAAATGTTGAATTACATAGTTTCTTATTTTGAATTGTTAGACTCATATATCGGAACCTGGAAAATTCCTACTTAGAAAAAGGGGAAGACTGGGGTCATAGCATCGAAAATTCAGAGACAATTGTCAAAACTACATATGTCCTTTTTGGAAAAAGGAAAGCAAAATTTCTAAGTACAATGCCACTTCTATAGCCTAAACATGTCCAAATCAATGTAACTTATCTAATTTTTAAAAAAATTTTCTTTTGTGTTGTTTTGTTTGCGACATGCTTTCCCTTCATAGTCTTATCCTGGAATTTGATATATAGAGAAATGTCTTTTTTTGCTTTGTTTATATATTGTATATGTTGATCAAGTTCTTTTGCATGCCACAAATTCTCCTAGATCCTATCCACCCAACTTCCTGTTATCTCCTCCCCCAAAAAGTCTCAAAATAAATTGAAAACTAACCAATAGAATAATAATGTATTTTATAATGAGACTTGTAACTTACAAATCACATGAAATTTGTATAATAGTTAAGGTCCAATAGGCAAAAGGAAGATTGTAATTTTTGTGATTATCTTTTCTATTGAGAATAATCTATAAATGAGCATATAATTTCACTGTGTCTACTAAAATGGTTAAGGCATATCATGCACTGATACATATACTATAGGTGGGCTCTTAATATAGCTACAGTCCTTTGAAGGCCATGACATTGAAAGAAATTACAGCCATCCTTACCTTTATTGCTATAGTTTAGGTGATTTGAGTGACTGGTTACACTGAAGCAGTTGCCTGAGAGATATCTGTTGATAGAGATTTATTTCTGGGCCACCAAGATGGATCATCAGGTAAAGGTGCTTGCTGCCAAGCCATATGACCTGAGTTCAAATCTCAGAGATCCACAGAGTGGAAGGAAAGAACAAACTCTTGCGTGCTGTCCGTTTGCTTTGAAAAGAGCATCTTGGCATACCAATGCCCCACATTAAATAAGTAAAACTGGAATAAATATTTTAAAAGATATGCATTTTAAGATACTTTAATGAGATTTAGTAAAATATTTGTTTACTCTTTTTATGACTCTATAGAGATGATGAATAAGTTTGGCTACTGTAGTGTAATGATGCTGCCATTATCCAGTGTTAAGAAAACATAATAATTAGAAATTTGGCTTAAAATGATTTATTCCCTGTGTGTATACTTTATTTAGAATTTTGCATATAAAGATACAGTTGACAAAGCCATGAATCTATTTAGATTGCACACTTTCATGCTTTGGCATGCATATGCTTTGGAAATGATCTGCACATACAATCAAGCTAATTAACATTTCTATCACCTGAAATAGGTATCATTTAAATTCTCATGTGTACAAGCAAATATTATACTACCTTATAATTTTCATTTTAATTGAGGTTTAATTAGATGGTTTTGATTCTGAGATGTGCTACCTATAGAATTTTAGCTTATGAAAATTATTGGGGTTTTGATATTATGGTATTCACTCATTTGCTTGAGAATTTGGCTAAACCTCCATGTGTCATCTCACTACAAATTAGATGGATAGTGTTCGCTGTGCTCAGTGACATTAGATGGTGAAATCTGAAAAAGCGGGGGAAGAGTGGTTTAACAAAACCAAAAATCCAGATGATGCTAATTTTTAATTTACTATAAAAAAAACCCTCTAATTTAATGTGTTAAGGTAGGCCTTAATGAGTGTACTAGGTACAGACCTGAAGTTTTTCCTTTTTTATATATATTTTATGTAAAGATACAAATTGGGCCATATGGATTTTGATTTTATAGACTTTTACTTATGTTTTGGTGATGTATCCAGAAAAGTACAAAATATTGCATCCAGTTCTTATAGTTTTAGTCTTCGGTTACAAAATTGTATTATAGCCGTGTGGTGGTGGTGCACGCCTTTAATCCCAGCACTTAGGAGGCAGAGGCAGGCAGAGTTCTGAGTTCAAGGCCAGCCTGGTCTACCGAGTGAGTTCCAGGACAGCCAGGGCTACACAGAGAAACCCTGTCTCGAAAAAAAAAATTGTATTATATAATTTTTAAAAAGTTGGTCTTATTACCCCCCTTTTTTTTTAATTGAAAATATTTTTCCAGACAGGATATTCCAGTCATGGTTTCTCTCCTCCCAGTTCTACTGCACTTCCACATCTATCCAACTCCAGGTCTTCTTTCTTTATTTAGAAAACAAACAGTTAAATTGAAACAGCAAATAAAAAATTAAAAGCATGTTATTGTTGGGCTCCATTTCGGCCCTGGTTTGGGCCTTGTGGACAAACCTGAGCCTAGCTCAGTTTTCTGTGGCCTTGTGGGAGAGTCTAAGTCTGGCTCAAGTTTTGAGACCTGTCTCAGTCAGTATTGGGGTAACTTAGCAAGACCGGTTTGTCTCTACTTCTGCCCTGAAGGTTTCTAATGTAGAGCTTTGCCGTTGGCCCTGCCAATCACCTCATACCCTCCTTCACACTTGCCTGCCATCTATGTCATCTCACCCCACCAAAAATCTCCCTCCCTATGCTCCAAGTTTATATAAGTGAGAGGCTGATGCAATAAAGTAGAGTACCTACTTAGTTCCACAAGACCACCAGCCCGGTGTGTTTCCTGCTCAGCCCCAGAGAGATCTGACAGGACAGGACAGCTCTCCTCTCCCCTGGACCTGCCAGCAAGGAGCTGACGTGTTATCTCATATAATATTTACCTTAAATTGTAGACATATTTTTATGTTTTAAAACTTTTAAATTATATTTTATTTATTCGTGTGTTTGTGTGTGTGTGTGTGTGTGTGTGTGTGTGTGTGTGTGTGTGTGTGTTTGCACCAAAGTGATTTTATGTCAACTCCAAGAATCATGTGTGGGAGTCAATTTTCTCTTTCTGTCTTCTACAGTACAACTGTTGAAAGTTGATCTCAGTTCTTCGTGGTTGCAGTGTCTTTACCTACTGACCCACCTACCCAGTTTTGGCTGACATAGTCTGCATGAATGTTTATAACAGCTTACTTCATAAGAGTTAGTTCTTTGAACAATACATAATTGTTTCAATACATTTGTTGTACAAATGATGATAAGTTCATAATGTGCAAAATAATATGCAATAAAAATAAAAAGACCTGCATTAAAATTTATGAAATAGAAAAAGCCAATATCTAAAAATATGATCCATTTATATAACATCTTTACTATAATAATTGTTTTAAGTAGAAAATGGCTTAATTGTTACTAAATTAAGTTGTAGCTAAGGCATGAAAAATACACTTATTGATACTATGTTATCATGGGACACAAAAAAGAACCTTTGTGTCATTAGAAATATTTAACATGATGATACCATAATTTAAGTTTCTAAGGTGTTACTTTAGGAAATTAAAGAATATACAGGCATGTAAAAATACTCTTACACAGCATTTAAACCACTGCATATCTTCAATAAATCTTTTAATTTAAAAATTATCTTAATTCACTATATACATGCATGATATTGTCAAAAATCTAATAAATTAACAAACATGTACTAACATAATATTTCTGTTTGACAGAGTGGAATTATTCTTCCTGGCAGGTTATTATTATCAGGTAAATTTCAATTTTCAAAATTTCAAAATTTCAATTTTCATGAAGTTTGTTCTGAGGTTGGATTGTTTTGGCTATTTTTACCTACTATTGGATAATCTATGCAGTCTCCAATAGAAAAGTTGACACATTTAGCAAAGTCCTGACTGCTTTGTTGCCACTGTCCTTGTGGACAGCTCTTAGTCTACACAGTATGCTTTTAACTCTTCTCAGTGACTCCAATTTTAATTTCTGTCTTGGAGCTGCCCATCTGAAGGAGCAGGTTAGAGCTGTTGATGACCAGCTGTTCCGTCCAAGAATGAGAGGGCCTTAATTCCTGGACAACCTGAGAGATGGGTTAGATGATCTTGGTAAACACATCTGGATTTGTTCTTCGGTTCCCACTAAATTCTGCTCTGACACAAAGTAGATTTTTCTCTGAAGAAGGCAGAGGTCCTCGGTCTTTCTCATGTGTAAGTGATCCGAAGCAAGTCAAGGAAAGCGTGACTTCACAGGACCTGGGAAGCAGGAGAAATGGAGTGGACTGAGGATGGCTCAGAACACACAGGTCATCTGAATTTTGAAACATGTTTTGTAATTTCTCTACCTAACTTACAAGTCACATACTCTTACAGTTTTCCTATTTCTATTTTAAGGTTCTGTTGAATGGCTTCCACATTGGTCTTCCAATTCATCATATGTCTTCTTTTAAAAACATTTGTTCTTTATTATTTAATCCATATTATTTATTTAAAATATGAAAGTTCCAGAGATTGTTTTCCTGAATTGCTATATTTTTATTTAATGCCTTTGCTTTCATGGTGTTTTTTTATGCAAATAATATTTAGACGATTGAAAAAAAATATGTTGGTGTGATTCTACCTTATATGTTCTGTTTATAAATTATCGTTTAACACAGCTTATACTTTGTAAGTGGGCATGTGTTCAGAAAGATTCACAACTCAGTCATTGCACTCACATGTTTGTGGTATCATTCTGGGGAGTGTATTCTCAGTGACATGTGGCCACTGACTAAGTTTATGTTTAAGTATTGTGACAAGATGTGCTAGCCAGAAAAATCCAGATCAGTTATCAAAGAATGCTTTCAGTAGAAAAGCTTGGTAGAAATGTTTCAAAACAGTGACTCTAGAGTTAATATTATTGTAAATCCTGTATGTTCACTTTCAGTATTTCTGTAAGAATATTCTCCAAAGATTTATTTTATTTTCTAATTTTGTGTGTGTGTTCGTGTGTGTGTGTGTGTGTGTGTGTGTGTGTTTGTGTGTGTGTGACACCATTATACCATTGATTTTAAGGGCCACAGTTTCTGTTGGTTGTTTAGTTTTTATTCACTTCAGAGAAACATTACAACTCTGATACTGTTAATGTAAATTTTTAAATGAATAGATAGCAATAAAGCCTGATACAGAGGCAGATGCTCACAGCCAACCACTGGATTAAGCACGGGGGCGGGCTCCAATGGAGGAGTTAGAGAAAAGACTGCAGGAACTGATGGTGTTTGTAACCCCATAGGAAAAACAACAATATCAACCAACGAGACTGCCCAGAGCTCCCAGGGACTAAACCATCAACCAAAGAGTACACGTAGAGGGACCCATGGCTCCAGCCGCATATGTTCCACAGGATGGCCATTGGGAGAAGAGGCCCTTGGTCCTGTGAATCCTTGATGCCCCAGTATAGGGGAATTCCAGGGTAGTGAACTTTGAGGGGTTGGGTGAGTGGGGGAGCATCCTCCTAGAAGCAGGGGGAAGGGTTTGGGATAGGAATTTTCCAGAGGGGAAACTGGGAAAGGGGATAACATTTGAAATGTAAATAAATAAAATATCCAATAAAAAAGAAAAACTAAAATGACTATTCAATATGCAACATGCATGTATATACTTTTTAGCATGTATTTAGTGACATTTTAATTTCTGGGACACATTCCTACTAACTATAGCTATATTTTAACCAGCTCAGTCTGAATATTGAGGAGGTTCTGTGGTGACAAGGAGTCTTTTTTTCCACTCAAAACCCCTGGAAACCAGCTCATTTTTCTATTGCAATATTTTTGTCCTTCCAAAATATTATATAAAAGGAATAACTCTGTAACTTTATTTATAAAATTTAATTTCTTGAGAATAAATATATACATAAAATATTTTAAGTATTGGTCAATAATCAAATAAAATCCCATTTTTTTTTGTTTCAAGTCAATTAATATACTAGTTTAATTAATAAAACTTTAGAATTTCAGAACATTAGGAGGTTGAGATTATTTCAACCTTGTTAAATATTGTTATTGAAGTGATAGCACCAGACCGTATGGAAAGCATTACTAAAGGAGAATTAGCATGGCAATTCCAATTTGTCTCTGACCCTGAACAGTTCCAATCTGCAATAAAACAGAAAGAAGCACAGAATGCATACATTACCACCGCCCTACTGCCCCCTATTGCTGGCAGTCTGTGGACCAAAATTAATCAAAAAACCTATCCATTTGGCTTGCCTCTCCTGTGTGTTCAACCTGGAACTCTTATTTTACATACAAGACAATTGGTATTCATTAACATGTGTTTATTCTCAGCACGTGAATATTAAAGCGTGTGAGGTGTAACCTGAAAATCACTGGTAGAAGGCCCATGTCAAAGGGAAATATACTCTGCTGATTCCAGTTTATTTCCTAAAAGAAATTGGCATCTAACAAAAAAGCAAGAAAGCGAGGATTGTTCAAAGGCTCCAAGCCATGCATAGAGAGTTATAATCAACACAAAGCATCAGAAAGTCCTCTAAAATTACCTGAGTCTTCCCAGGGCAGAATTTTCAGAAACCTGTGTTAGGTTCATTTTCAGAAACACATTATCAGGTAAGATTAGAAATAAAAGAACTCTGTAAGAAATAATGTCCAGTTTGATTACAATGAGAATTGACATGTGTTAAGTGTTATTTCCTGTACAGAATTTCCACTTGTGAACATTTAAGTTAATAGCAAAGTTTCCCTACTGCAAACGAGTTATCAGACTTAATAAATTGCAGGCAGCATATCCAGTTAGGTTATATATAACTCAGTTAACTATATTGTTACATATGTATTTCTATAAATACTTTTTACGCAAATACAAAACTTATGGCTGTGCTATTGATCTTCTGATGGGGAAAATATATGTTGGTAGGTACAGGATTATTATCTTCATAAAACAAAGAAGAGATTTTATTCCACGACACAAGGAGACACGGGTCTTTAAAGCATTCTCTCACTGTATGTATTGAAATATATACTATTATATAAAAAGTACACAGTAACATTGTCTCTCAGAGAAACTGACTGTCAGCAGTATTTATCTTGTTTCAAATTTTGTTCTTTTCATGCTTTATGCAAAGAAACCTAGAGTTAACTTCTTGTAATCTCAATAACTTGCAGTGGAATAATTTAAAACATTGACAGGTGCCTGTGATTTCACATGATAATTTGCCTACAGATTCTCAAGTGTTTCATTTTATGTTGAAAATCAAAGTCCTATTAGAAAAGGTTTAGATATCATTAGAAATTGAGTCTCCAAATTTAGTTTTGGATCCTGAAAGAGATATTTCATTCTCAATGACCCAGAAGAGCTAATTAGACCATAGATGGGTGAAAACCTTTGGAAATGCCTTACGTTTTAAAACCCAGAAATGTTTCATAGAAGGTCATAGGAATTTCTCTCAATTTTTACATAATTAGTTGGCTTGGTGTTAAAGATGAAAGGCTTACCAAAAGGTAATGTTGAATAATAATCCTGCACCCTAGCCTAATTATATCTAGACACACAAATACCTTCTTTTCTTTTTATCTTTTAATTTTTTTACTTTAATCATTTATTTTTAGTTTGGATACATATAGTTAGAATAAAATAACATAATGAAAATCAAATTTAAGATGAATGAATACAACAACAAAAAAGACACATAAGTGCACGACTTGAAACCTAACATACTGAAAGTTCTGGAACTCGTGGGCAGTTCCCTACATGATATAGGTGTATGAAAAAGCTTAAATACGGTTCCATTTCCCCAACAGTTGACAAGTAAGACTTCATGAAATTATAAAAGATTCTCCACAGCTAGGGAAATAATCAACCTCATGAAGTTGATACTCAAAGAATGGAAAACAATCTTTGCCACCTATACATCTGACAGAGGTTTAATATCCAAACTGTACAAAGAACTGAAAAATTAAACACTCAATCAAATTAGATGATTCATAAAAAAAAAAAACAAAAAAAACAGACATGGGACAGGAATGAAAAATTCTTGAGAGAAACAATGGCTAAAAAATATCTCAGTAAAATTTAACGTTATTTTTAATTATGTGTAAGTTTGAATATGAGTGCATGTAGCCCTGGAGACCTGAGATGTTGGAGCCCCTGAAGCTGGAGTTACAGATGGTTGGAAACCACCTGGCTTGGGAATTGGAAACTACACTAAGTCCATAGGAATAACTCCAGAAACTTAACCTGATGAGCCATCCCTCCATCCCTAAAGCCAGTTACTAATGCCTTATTATTATCGTGTATCTATTGCTTCATCAGACCACACGTAGTATAATCTTTGTACCACATCTATGCATTTCCACAGCTTCTAAACCTCACACTTGACATTGCAAATACTTGAACTCACTCTGATAGCATCTTCTTTAGATTTGGACTTGGTCTATAATTCTATTTATTCTCTCTGTGTGCTGCATTTTTATGGAGACTGTTTTCCTTCCTCTCAATTGATCGTTGAAAATATTTTTATTGAACATCTTAACAGCGTATTTTGCTGAGGAGTCAAATCATTCTCACAAATTGTGTTTATATGCTTTAATCTAAAAGTTTTAATTGTTTTGGGAACTTGATGCACTGTTAGGATTCAAAATCCCATTATTCCTCATCATTTTCTCATGAATTAAAAAAATAAACTTGATACATTTAAGATTAAAAATTCCTATGTATTTATTCTTGAGTGTAATTATGCTACAATTACATTTTAGTACTTTATAGCATATAATAATTTAAATTAAATAATTATATGTAATTGTAATATTACTAAGTACAAATATGGTATGGAATTATAATTTCTTAATAAATTTTTATGTGAAGTATTATAAATCAGACTAAGATTACTCATGTTTTGCTCACAATTTAACCTTTAAAAATTGCCTTATATGATTATGTAAGCTTTTAATCACTTTAATAGCTGAGAAAATCAAGTCTTGGAAAGATGTACTATAACTCATAATTTAACAGTTTTTAGCTCATGATCTATCATCAATGTCACTTTTTGCTTGTGATAACGCACCAGTACATCCTTCACAGAGAATGTGGTAGACAAAGTCAGACTTGGAAGGAGATGTAGAAAAGAAACAAGAATTGAAAGTCGATTTCATTCAATATTAGAATGGCTACTCCAGCTTGTTTCTTAGGACCAGAATCTCAATATTTTTTTAAAAATGCACACAGCAGTGTCCTGGCTTTCTTCTGAAAGGTCCACCCAGAAAGAGTGCATTGCATCAGTTCAAAATGACATCAAATTCTGGGCACCAAGCTTTTGACACTTGGTCACAGTAATATTCTGAATATACCATTGATGTAGTAATTTGGTAAATGTGTATTATAGATACCCACTAAGATGCAAGCATGTATGATCGGATCATCATTTGTCACTCCAAAGATGAAACAATTTTTTTTCCTTAGCTACAAAAATTGACTTGGACTACCAATTACACCTGATTTTTAATAGCTGTAATGACCATCTAAGGTAGAATTTATTTATATCAGTTTACAAATTCTTCAGGTATTTTGAATTGTTTATTCTATTATCTAGGAAAATATAACATTTCAATATATAATAAAATAAAAGTGAATATAGTTGTATGAAAAAATAAGGCATCAAAAATTATAACAAAATTATGTTAAGTGGAATTTTGCTGATATGAGTAAATAAATATTGGTTATTTATCAAGATTATGAAATCATAAAACATCTGTAGCTCCATGAGCTAATATTACAATATATTTCATGATTCTGTTATTTGGATAATCAGGTTAATAATGGAAGTTAGAGTTTACCTTCAACAAATCACTGCTCAGAGGGTCTATTAGGGGCTCAAAGAGGAACATGTTTGCTGAGACCTGTAATTATAACATGTTACTTGGCAAGAAAAAAACAATTTTCATTGCTTGAAAAGATAAAGATGCCTTTTTACCTATTTTTGTTATGGATCCCAAAGGAGAATAAAAACAATCTAGCTTCCAATATCAAGAAGTTTGTAGAATACATGTTGAAATTCCCTTTTGGTTTCTGATTATATAGAAACCAAAGATGACTCGTTGTTCAAAAGCAGTTCTGGATTATGTGGGAAATAGTTCCATGAGTTACAAGTACTCAGACCATAGTTTTGGGTAGAACAGTGTAGCCAGCGACTAGATTCAGAAGCAAACATATGTTGACATTCTTTCACTGAGTGGAAAAGTATAAGAAATTCCAAAATGGACCATGAAAGAAGCAATTACTATGGCCCAGTCTCTCCAGAGGTTCCAGCAAATTATTGTGGGAAAACACACAACAAACCCTGAATTTTCTATTTCTGAATGTGTCATGCATTTAGCAAGCTTACATAGTGTTCTAGTGTATGATGAGTAACTCAATTGTCTATCTGCTTTATAAATGTGCAAAGGCCCTCCTAAGTAGACACTGATCATCCACTAGGGAAGTGATGGCTGTTGACACAATCAGAACAGAAGCATTGACAAGGTCTTCTTGTAAAGTGTCTTGTTTAAGACCATGTAGAGTTGTGAATTTGCATCCTTTTTCATTCCTTGATTGGCTTGAACAGGCTTTACTTGCTTCTGGTGTTACTATCTATAGAGTGAGCTCAGGACTGTAACATTACCTCACTATTGATGAATATTTTTCACCCTGAAATTCTGCTACCTTGTTCTTTTTTTTTTTTTTTGTAAACTGGCCCTAATATACTATAGATGTGTTCAATCTTACATCCCAGAATATCTCAGTAGAAAAGCCTGCTTAGATTTGATAGATGATTTTGTCTTTCTAGGAGACCTTTACAATAGTCATTCTCAATTTGGATGCACTGTGGAACTGTTGGGTTTGTTTTCAAAGTCAAGCTGTTGCTATTCCAGTCCCAATCAATTTTATTGAAATTAAATCCTGTCGTAGTTATTCCAGAGATTCAATAAAACAGAATTTCATAAAGAGTAATTTATACTGTTTACTCAATTTATTTCTCTAGTTTTGTTCATTGGTCCATTCAAACCCTTTCATTGTCTTTAAAGTCTATTATGACCTAAAGGCTGAACTGGGAACTATATTTCTTGTGATCAATAGGGCAAATTGTTCTTTGATTCCTCTATCTTAGAGCCAGTCTAGTAGAGACACATATTTGACAAGCAAACTATTAGCTATAAATAAAAAAGTAAACAGAGCTCAGAGACTATAAAGAATGTATATAAGTGTGTATAAAAAGTGTGAATAAAAAGAGATTTCCAGAAAAATAGATGAAAACCAAAGTGTAGACGCTTTAATCCTACATTGAACTGAAAACAAAATAATCACAGGAGGTAGAGAGAAGGAGGGACCTAGGAGGGAGAGAGGAGGGGGAGAAACCAAAAGGGGGGCATGAACAAGTATCAGAAGGTATATGAGAGAAGTGCAGGGGTTAGGAAATTGAATAGAAACATATAGCAGTGTGAGATAGGGGACTAAGGGTAGAAAGTCCCAGACTCCAGGGAAGCAAGATTCTCTGAGGAGCTAGTGATAATTACTTTAGCTGAAATTCCCAATAAAGGAGAGACAGAACCAGTAGAGACCATATCCAGTAGATACACACAGCTCCCAGTTGAGGAATGAGGCCACACATAATAAAATTTTTAACTCAGAAATGTTCCTGTTCAAAGGAAAGACAGGGACAAAAATTGGAACAAAAAAAGGCCATCCAGAGACCTCCCCACTGAGAGATCCACCCCATCTGCAAAAACTCTTTCCCCACACTATAGATGATGCCAAGAAGTACTTGCTAACAGGAGACTGATATGGCTGTTCCCTGAGAGGATCTACCAGCACCTGACTAATGCAGATGCAGATACTCACAGCCAACTACCACACAGAGCCTAGAACTCCAATGGAAGAGCTAGGGGAAGAACTGAAGGAGCTGAAGGGGATTGCAACCCCATAGGCAGAACAATATCAACTAACTGGACCACCGAGAGCTCCCAGGGACTAAACCACCAACCAAAGAGTATATATACATGGAGGGGCCCATGGCTCTAGATACATAGGTACAGAGGATGGCCTTATCTGACGTCAATGAGAGGGAAGACCCTTGGTCCTGTGGAGGCTTGATGCCCCAGCATACGGGGATGCTAAAGCAGTGAGGTGGGAGTTGGTGAGTGGGTGAAGGAGCACCCTCATAGAGGCAAAGTGGAGGAGGGAGAGGGTGGGGGGTTGTGGAGAGATAACTGGGAATGAGGATATCATTTGAAGTGTAAACAAATAAAATTAATAAATATTTTTTTAATTAATAAAACAAAAGATTTCTAGAAAAATAAATAAACCTGGGCATCTTTATAGTAATCTAAATCAGACATAAAAGGCAATTAATTAGTGGTTTTGTTCTCTCAACTCATATGAGGAATGTAGGGTGTATGTGTCTGACTTTGTGAGTTTTAGTGTGTATGTTTGTGTGTGTATGTATATGTATTACTTTTTCCAAAAGAAATTTACATTTTTCTTTTCCCAAAGTGAATTTAAGTAAATTTTATGGTTACATTTGAAACTGATGAGCAGGAAAATTTTAAAACATGAACCTCCTTCTTTCTCTGTAAACTCTTTATTATCAGTTCAGGCATTGGCAATGTTGGGTCACTCGTCTCTTTAGCACTTGCTGTTTAGATGTACTGATGCTTATATTTGTTCATTTATGTCACGTTTAGATGAGAACTCTGACTATACATTTCCATGAGTTTTAATTTGTTGCAGCACTTTGCTATACCAACAATTACATTTTTAAACAGTCTCTGATGTTTGTAATCTGTTTATACTCCTTACATGCACTAGCTTGCATCACCTTTCTTTTTCTCATAGGAAGTATCTAACAATAAATAGCCAGTGATCTGTTTATAAATGTATTTACTGATTGTATATTTAACATAAAGCATATCCATTGATATTAATCATGAATCATTCTTTCATATCATCTAGATTAGGTAAGCTCTCTAGACAAAACAATGTCCATTTGTTAAAATCTACCTTCATGCAGTACTGCTACATTGCGCATTTGAGGATTCTCAACCTTTTGAGATGGTTTTTACATTTGTTGATTATTCAGTAAACAAGTGAATGGACGAGAATGTGTCTCACAGTGACAGGGTACCAGGAAAGCCTCTCCTTAAACGTCTTGATCTGCTAATGAGATGTAGGAACTGGGAGCAGATGGACTGCCACTTTATGTTTATGGTTCTTTGTAGAGACCCATCTCACCTTTTATATTTTCAAATATTTTAAAATTTAAATTCATTTTCATACAATATATTGGATCATGTTTTCGCTGCCCCAACTCATCCTAATCCATTCCAGCTCCCAACCCACCCAATTCTGTTTTGTTTTTTCATCTTATTTTATTTTTTCTAATCATTTTTCTCTTATTGAAAAAAAAAGTCGTACAAGATATTCTGATTACCGTTTTCGTTTCTCCAGATCCTTCCAGTTTCTTCTGACCTGTCTTCCCATACAGAACCATATCCTTTCTGTCTCTCCTTAGAAAACAGATATCTAAGAAATAATAAAATGAGATAAAACAAACAAGTTAGAATATGAAAACATATGTCCTCCAACAAAAGTTAAGAGCCAAAAAAAAAAAAAAAAAGAAAAAAACAGAAGTAGCACACACAAGTACAAGTTTGCAAACACAGTAATCCCATAACAGAAAACTATTAGTCATAGTACATACTGTAAGGTTAAAAAAAAAAATGCCCTGTCATATTATGAAGAAAAAAAAAAAACCTGCAAAGATGCCAGTGAGTTTGTTTGTGTTGGGCATCTACTGCTGGAAGTGGGGCTTGTCCTTGAGAGTGGTTTGTTTCTTCACCGAGACTGACTTCCTTGGAGAAAACAAATTTTTTATTTTGAAATTATTATCAATCAGAGCTAGCGTCTGGGTTATGGGGTCATGTGTCTGCTTCTATTCTAGCTTTAGAAGCCCATCTGCTGCAGACCACTTCTCTGCGCCACTGTTACACCGCCATATCTTGCAGGGAGGCCACCACTGTAGATCAAAGGGCTTGTAGCCGGGTTGGGAAAGAGAGAAGGAGAGATTGGGCTGGCATTGGGCTTTACATACCTTAAAGCTTATTCCCAGTGACACAGTTCTTCCAGCAACGGCACACCTACTTTAACAAAGCCATACCTCCTAACATTTTACCACAAGTGTAACATTATACGCCATTAAAACATTTTGAAAAAATATAGAAGCATATGTTACTATCATAAAAGATAACATCTATTAATAATACATACATATATAAATTACCATATTGTATCATATGAAGCCTGCTTTGTTCTAAATTGCTCTAAATTGTCTTGGTTAAGTCATTGTTACAATCTAACTGTATGTTCTAGATCACTGAATATATAAAATTGATCAAATCTCTTTTTTAAGCTAGAAAATTGCTTCTAGAACTCCCTTGTGATCATTCTTAAATCTCATCTTTAGGTCCCCAGGCCCCAGCAACACTTTCTTGGCAATAATTCTCTCAGAGGCCCTGAAGGGAGCTCATTGCTTGCAGTAAAAGAAAAGGTCTAAAATTTTGTGTTTAGATATAACTTTATTTTTCTTGATTCTCCCTCTGAAAATAAGATCTAGAAATTCACGGACTCCTTCTGAGTGTGGCATTAGGCTGGTGTTTGAGAATTACTAAGATTTCAGAGGCATCAACCTACCATTTTTGCAATGAATGTCAGGCATAATCACAGTACTTTAAATTCCTAGTTCACTATGTTCTTTCGCCATATAAGTGTGCCTTTGATATTCTTTGTCACTCTGTTCTTCTCTTTATCCCTACTACACCTACATATATGGTCATAATTTATCCCCCAAGGGAAGATGGCCAAGAAAATTGTAGTTATCATTCCCATATCTCAGTGGTCAAACTATCTGGGAGAACAACTTAAGCATGGAAGGACATAATTAGCTTTATAGAGCTGAAACATTCAGTTCCATCCATCGGAGCCTGCTTTCCTCTATGGTTCTATGAATATATGCAGCATCATGGTCTTAGGAGCACGGAGCAGGAGTTATTCACTTAATGGGAGACAAGAAGTATGTGGGCTGAAGATCTGGTATAAATTTCAAAATTAAAATCACAGTGATAAAAACTGTTTCATGTAGTCCTCAAAAGCAATATCAGCTTGAGAGGAAGCATTCGGAACAGGATGCTGGGGCTGGGGGACATTACATAGTCAAATAGCAACATGGACAAATGTTTCAACCCTCACAAGTAGTAGATTCAGTCATCTGAGGACACAGTGATGTTTTTCTTCTTTTATGATCACCTATCAGTGTCTTGATGATTTGTTAATTTTCCAAATTCTTTATTCTCAAACTACTTCTTTCATAGAATCTGGCATGACACAATGCTTATTGTTTCTTTAACTGTGCATGTGATATTAACAAATATAATGTTTAAATGTCACTGAATCCTTTCCCCTTATATCAATATCTGGTTGTTTGCCTACACTGTTTTATAAAATGTGTCTGCCCATTGAAAAGACATGGTTTCCTGATCTTGTACAGGAACTTCTGTAGATGAATACTAGAAGACTGAAGTGTAGGGTGAATATGGCAAACTACCATGTACCTCTCTGTGTTGTACCAAAGTTCCATGTCTCTGTGAGTGAACTGGATCTGGAATTTACTTCCTGCCTAACAAGTGTTTGTAAGCATAAAGTTTTTGTGCACTGTGTAAAGGTTATTCTTGTGTTGGCCAAATACTGGTTTCTCTGTCCTCACATCTTGTTTCAATACGGAACATGGCACTGTAATGCTTATGTCGAGAATCTCCTGTCTCAAGTTTGTGCTTACCGTTTGTTCTCTGTCCTGTCAATAAAAGTTGATCACCGAATGGCTGGGAAGAAAACAGAATAGGACCAGTAGTGAGGGAAACAGAGACGAGAAACACAGATTGAACCATGAGGAAGAAGGAGAAAGACAACAGGAGAGTTCTGCTGGAGGATAGAAGGCCCTAAATGCAAATATTATGGAGATTTTGGCAGGGAAGTAGAGAGATTAGATGAAATGTTTGAAATAGATCAAATTATTACCCAGGTAATGCGGTAAAGCATGAAAATAAATATTGATCTCTCTATGTCATTATTGACGAAAACAACCAGTATATTAATTTATAGTATACTTTTATATTAAAATTGCCTCTTACATGTGTTTTTATGGCAAAACCAGTCTCTACTTTTACTCCCTTATCATAGGGGTTCCTCAGGTCCATTGAATTTTAGCAATGGTGATAGTTCAAACCCTTGGTGTTTCTGAAAATTCAAAATATGTCATAAATTATGACTGTAAGTGATAACTACTTCAAATAGGTTAAGTTTACTGAGATACAGCTCAGTAGGGGCAGACAAGGGCTACTGAGTTCAAATTCCACCATTGTAGAATGTAGAAATAAAAATACAGAGAGATTTCTGGTTTCCTTAAAATATTCTTGGCTGGTTCATCATCAGTTGAATGCAAATAAAAGAACTTCATGTCCCAGAAACTAACTTGCAAAAAAGGAAGAAAAACAAAGGACTAAAATTTCAAATCTGCCTGAAGAAAATTATGAATTGTAGCTATTCTGAGTAGGATTTTATGAAGCATAAGGGGCACATATTTTCTCAAGATCCTTATTTCAATTATTTGTGTAAAGCACTCTGAACTAATATTGCATGATCATATATGTTAGTCTCTTTCTATGATTTTGAGGAACAAGACCTTCTATTCAGCTTGCCACAGTGACTAAATTCATTTATATTTCCCTCAATCAGTACAAGAGTTCTAACTTTCCTGCATCATTATCAGCATTGATTTATGTTCTGTGCCTTTTATAATGTCCATTTTATTAGATGATTTTCATGACACTGTGGGCTCCATCTGCATTTCCCTAAAACTTTTAGTTTGGGGTAGCTCTGCACCATAGTTCTAGAAGTACCATGTGGTTATTTAAATGACCTTTCTTGAGAAATGTCCATCAACGTATGATTACAAAGACAAAACATGATATTTTTACAAAATTGGTCTTTAAAAAGAGCAAACCTACTGTTTTAGGACCAAACAGATGAACCATAGACGTGCTTCTAAGTGAAGAAATTATCAGAAAAGAACAAATGCTGGGTAAATCTTCTTACACAAGTCAGCTCATATTGTGAGACTTTGGGAGAAGCTACTAGAAATGCATTTGCCAGAAGTTGAAAAGTTGAATACATGGGGAACAGATGCCAAAGAAATTTAGAAATTGTCAATAATTAAAAATGTTTGTGAAGATGTGATGAATAACGTATGTAAAACATACAACTTAAAATATAGTTGGCAGATAGATTTAGTGTTCTGTTCGCAGCATCATGTGCATTTATTCTATGTGACACATGTCTATTGTTAAGGTAAACAGTGTTCAGCATTGTGTGTGTGCTCACTGTATTATGGACATGTGCATATGTCCCATCTTATCCAGACTGACAGACTAAGTATGACAAACATCCGTTTAAGACTATAAACAATTTCTCCTTTATCCTCCTATGACTTTTCTATCTCACTTCACATGCTTTGTTTCGAAACCCAGTGAGTCTACTTAGACATGGATGAGCCTGCATAGACATGGATGTCAGACCATCTACTGAAGCATGTGCTTCCTTGCTGAGAACACACCCGTGAAGAAAACTGATGGTTTGTCAGTACCTTCCATCAGTTGCCAATTGCTCTTCAGCTAGAGGTGGGGCTTCATGAGCCCTTCTCCCTTCCATCCTGGAATATTGCCTGAACTGGTTCTGCATAGGATCCCACCTTATAGTTGCAATCACTGTGAGCTCATATGTGCAAAAGTCCTGTCAGACTTGGCAAATGCTTCTTTGACGCAGATGGTCACCACCTCTGGCTCTTACAGCCTTTCAAGGCTTCTTTGGGATTAAGAAAAACACATTGTATGCATGCATGTGTGAAATTCTCTAACAAGAAACAGAATTTAAATAAAATAGAATGAACTACACAAAATTAACAAGAAAGCACAAATCAACAAACTTGTGTAGACTTAGAAATATTTTCATCTAAAACTATCATGAAATTGACATCATGATTACATGTTTGCTTGTTTTTTAAAAAATCCTTTATTTTGACATAGTCTTACATATCTTTAATTCTAATATTCAGGAATCAGAGGAGGAGAGTGACAATTTCAGGGAAAGCGTGACCTACATAATGAGACCAGGTCTCAAACAGGTAAATTGCTAAATGTTTTTCACTTGGAAATCAATCATGTACTATTTCTAGATTAAATTATATAGCATCTGAGACTGATATCAAAATAACCCATCAGTGTTTGGAGATGGGTGGTAGTGAGGAGTAATTATTAATTAATAACCATTTAATTTAATGCATACTAAGAAGTCCCTATATTTTAATGTGATTTAACTATACATAGTACTGCTTTTGAAATTGTCATTTCTTTTTTTATTGGATATTTTATTAATTTACATTTCAGAAGTTATCCCCTTTCCCCATTCACCCCCCCCCCACCATAATCTCCCTATTCTATTCCTTCTCCTCCTTTCTGCTTTTATAGCATTTTAATATTATCCAAGTATTAAAATCAGTTCTAGGTTGAGGAATTAGCAATACAATAGATGCAAATAGTCAAAGAACAAGCAAGGCAGTAAACAGAGTCTCGTGATCACTATTTTTAAGGGTTTATCAAGATGACCAAAATATCTGATCCTACTTCCCGGTCCTAGCCCAAAGTCATTTTCATTCTTGAAGTCTTTTTTGTTCTAGCCTAAGATTTATATTCCTTCCTAAAATTACTTCTTTGTTCTAGCCTAAGATTTAGATTCCTGCCTGAAATTACTTCATTGTTCTAGCCTAATATCAGATTCCTGCCTGAAGCCTACTTCCTTGTCCTTGGCCAATGTCAGATTCCTGTGAAGCAGCCCATTTCCTTGTCCTTGTCCCATGTCAAATTCTTGCCAGGCAGCCCCAAAGGCTTTCCACCTTTCCCCCTTTTTTATTTCATTAACAAGACTGAGTCTATCTTAGGTATTCTAACAAGACTGCCTTCCTTAGCTGTCATGGAATATGCATCATCAAAAGCAATGCACTTCTGTCTTAGGTTAGTAAGGCTCTGTACAGAATCTTACCTGCCCTTGGCTTGCCAGCTTGTTAATTTAATAAATCTGTCTGGGGATCCATTTTCAGTTTCAAGTCATGTACTTTGGTTGCCAACATGTTGATGTTGTTAAACACAAGCTTAAAACAATGGGCAGGGATAAAATATCCCCAGGATAAAAGGGGATAGCGTGATCAAGCTATATATGCCATTTTTGAAGCATGACCAAAATGGAAATACTGACCTCAAAGAAATTGTTGTTTCTATTTATAATAAAAATCATCAAGATATGGAATGGTTTCTCCTTTTTATCTAAACAGAAAAGGCCATAATAAAATAGATCTTGTATTTTTAACCTAAGCAGCAGCCCCTGATACTGAGGAGAGCTACAGCCAAGAGAGCAAGAGCTCCACATCCATGGCA
This sequence comes from Rhabdomys pumilio, assembly GCA_030674055.1. Lineage (NCBI taxonomy): Eukaryota > Metazoa > Chordata > Mammalia > Rodentia > Muridae > Rhabdomys > Rhabdomys pumilio. The sequence goes on from JANHMN010000014.1 coordinate 63,578,484, forward strand.
CGTATTGCAAAGTTATATTAACATCATAGGGAAACATTACCATCTACAGAACAAGATTGTATAGATAGAATATAATGATGCTAGGATGGCCTTTTTATTAAACAATGCATTTATAATAAGCAATTTTAAAAGGCCTTAAAATAACATCAGAAGACTATGTTTAAAAGTCATATTTTCTTTTTCTTAGTAGATATTTATTGTAAAAAAAAATGGGTCTACTTTCTTTGACAATATTCCTACTCCTCCATGCCTCTTCTTGTTAGTCCTCACCTCCTACCTGTGCCTTTCCTCCTCTTTACCCATAGCTCCACATCTACTCTAAATTGATATATACATATATATGCATATATGTATACATACTCTATGTATATGGAAGAAACAACAATATTGGTCTGTTTTACTTACTTACTTAACATGATGACCTAGGTAGATGAATCTATAAAAGTCTATAAATATTATGTTAAAAGTTACTTAAACTGTCTTTAAAGTGTTAAAAATTTGTTTTCAACTATGGCTGATTCTGTACTGTGCCTTGTATACATTCCTATATGCAAATAAGTAAGCAAATATTACAGCTGATAATATGACAAGAAGAAAGACAATGTAATCTCATGAAAATTCTAACACCAGAGAAAAAAACCTACAAAATAAGACACCTTTTAAATAGAGCCTTGGAGATGCTCAATAAAGAACTTGCTGAGCCAGCATGGTGACTGCAATGGTTTATATATGATTGGCCCAGGGAATGGCACTATTGGGATGTGTGGCTTTCTTGGAGTAGATGTGGCCTTGTGGATGTGGGCTTTGATAACCTTGTATTAGCTGCCTGCAAGTCAGTATTCTGCTAACAGCCTTCAGATGAGGATGTAAAACTCTCAGCTACTGTACCATGACTGCCTGGATGCTGCCATGTTCCCACCTTGTTGATATCAGACTGAACCTTTGAAGCTGTAAACCAGCCTCATTTGAATGTTGTCTTTATAAGACTTGCCTTAGTCATAGTGTCTGTTCACAGCAGTCAACCCTAAGACAGTAACCTACCTTTGGATCCTCAGACTCATGTAAAGCCAGACACTGTAGTACAGGCCTGTGATCCCAGTGCTCCTAAGGCAAGAGGAGAAGCAGAGATAAGAGAATGCTTGGAAGCTCATGGACCAGCTGGCTCAGTTCATACAGTGGCAAACAGGAAGCTCTGTCTTTAAATGATGAAATGAGCGGCTGGGGACCAACAGCTGTCCTCTCACTTTCTACAAATGAACTTTGCCACACATGCACAAACACACATACAGATGTTATTTACACACACAACATCCACAAACATTCAAAGACAGACACATGTAAAACTGAAAGAATCAATTTAGCCAGGGAAGAAGATAAATGTATAGTAATGGAAAAACCATGTTGAGTGAAAAATCTCAGACCAAGGAAGACAAATATGGCCAATACCATACTTTGCCCCATCAGAGAATCTTCCTCCCTCAGCAAGTGGGAAAAATAGAGACCCCCACAGCCAGACATTATGCAGAGAATGAGACTTTGGAACATTCAGCCATAAAACAGACATCTCCATCAAATACTTCTCCTCAGGGTCAAGGGAACCCTGAAGAATAGGAGGCAGAAGGAGTGTAGGAGACAGAAAGAACAGAGGACACTCTAAATCAACACACAAAATTCATATGAACTCTCTGAGATTGAGGCAGCATGCACAGGACCTGCACAGGTTTGCACTAGGTCCTGTTATGGCTTTCAGTTTAGTGTTTGGGGATTTCTGGGTATGTAAATGAGCAGGTCTCTGATCCTTGTGCCTTCTATTGGGATCTTTCCATCTGTTAGTTTGTCTTGTCTAACTTCAATGAGATACTTTTGTTTTGTTTTATTTTATTTTATTATTATCCCTTAGAAGCTGATTTCTTTTTTAATGAGGGTCAGAAAGGAAATGGATTCAAATGGGGGGGGGGGGAAGATGTGAAGGAAATAGAGTTGTAATAAGCATGGAGATACTCATGCAATACACCCATAATCCTTTTAGATTCATATCAAAATAGATAATTAAGAGATAGAGATTACCAGCAAATATAAAATTAAACCAAACACAAATCTATTAAATGAGACAAACAATTGATATAACTTTTGCACAATTATACCTGATGAATTAAACACCCCTCTATCAGTAGTTACAATATCCAGAAGATAGAAAATCAGTAATAATGTAGCTGAAACAAATGTCACCATGGATCAGCTTTGTCTCACTGTCAATTATAGAGTAGATATAACAGCAGACTACCAATTGTTCTCAGATTGTTCTTATAAATTGTTATATATATAACAATATAATTGTTCTTATAAATCTTGTTCAGGTGCAAGATTTATAAGAACACATTTTCATACACAAAACATGAAGAAAAAATAAAAAATAAACAAGAAAAAGAGAAAACCATGTTTAAGAACCCGTCATCTCAGAGTAAACATATCATTAAAATAACAAAAATTCAGAAAAATTTTCACATATTTAGATACTATAAGATAAATAACCAAGGAATAATGGAGCAGAGAAGCATGCTCCTTACAGGTTAAAAAACCACAGGGAGTAAAATTAAAACTCCCACTTTTCATTTCCATAAGTCATCAAATATAGTATTAGAGAAAAACTATACCATCAAATGTGAAAAGTTGAAAATTAAAGTTTCTACCTGAGAAAATTGCTGAGATAAAGTAGCCATGTCAACATAAAACGATTTGGAGCAAAGAAATAGTAAATATTACAGAATAAAGTGTGGAATTGAAAATGGTCAATCAGTAAATAAAATCATTATAAACATGAATGAAAACATTTATATGATTATTAATATAAAAACCTTAAAATAAACCAACAAAACAAAAAGTGGGCTGTTTACAAATGAGCAAGTAGATGTATTATGACAAAGAAATTCATGGAGAGCTAAGTGACTGTTCAGTGAGCCAAGAAAATGAACCTATTCAATCATATATAGCTTCAAAAAATTTAAGAATATAAACAATCTATAAATAAATGTTTGACTTAAAATCCCTGATATAAAATACAGACACTAGACATATACATAATAAATTTACAAATGAATGAAAATGTTTTCAAATAACACCAAAAAATTAGTGAGCCCGATAATAAAAGAAAATAAATCAGTAACTAACACTAAATATTAAAATATCTGTTTGATACTCACCCAAATGCTGCAGTCTATTAGCCCCCCAAAGAGGTCCGCAATAATTAAAGGCACAGGAGTATACAGTAACCAGAGACACAACTTCCAGAGGAATCACCATCACTGACCTTGGGCTGTACTATAAAGCAATAGTGATTTAAAAAAATAAAAAAAAAAAAAAAACCTTCATGGTGTTGGTACAGAGACAGACAGGCCAATCAATGGAATAGAATTGAAGACCCAAAAGTAAACCTATACACCTCCGGACACTTGATCTTTGACCATGAAGCCAAAAGCATACAACAGAAAAAAGAAAGCATCTTTCAATGAATTTTGCTGCTCTAACTGGTTGTCTGTATGAAGAAAAATGAAAATAGATCCATATTTATCACCTTGCACAAAGCTCAAGCCCAAATAGATCAAGGACGGACCTCAACATAAAACCAGATACACTGATCTAATAGAAGAAAAAAGTGGGAAAGAGCCTTGAAATATCTGGCACAGGAAAAATTTTTGAACTGAACACCAATAGCTTAGGCTCTAAGTTCAACAATTGAAAAATGGAACCTCATGAAACTGAAAAGTTTCTGTATGGCAAAAGAAACCAACAGTAAAATAAATCGGTAACCTACAGATTGGGAAAAAATAATCTTCACTAACCCTACATCTGACAGAGGGCTAACATAAGGAAAAGCATAAAGAACTCAAGAAATTAACCTCCAAAAACTCCAGTAACCCAATTAAAAATTGGGCTGCAGAACTAAACAGAGAATTTACAACAAAAGAATCTCGAATGTCTGAGAAGTACCTATAGAAAAAAAATTGGGAATAGTTCTATCTGAAGACCTAGCTTTACCACTCTTGGACATATACCCAAAAGATGCTTCATTATACCACAATGACATGTGCTCCACCATGTTTGTAGAAGCCTTGTTTGAAATAGCTGGAAGCTGGAAAATTTCCAGATGTTCCTCATCCAAAGATAGATACAAAATTGTGATTGATTTGTACAACACAATATTATTCAGCAATTAAAAAGGAGGACATTATGAATTTTGCAGGCAAATGGATGGAACTTGAAAAAAGTCATCCTGAATGAGATGACTCAGACCCAAAAGGACATGCATAATATGTACTCACTGATAAGTGGACATTAGCCATGAAAAAGTACAGAATACCCAGGATACAATCTACATACCATAAAAAATATAACATGCAGAAATGCCCAAATGATGAGGCTTCAATCCCACTTATAATGGAGAAGGAAATAATCACTTGAGGTAGAGGGAGGCAGAGAGGGACCTGGGTGGGAGAGGGAAAAGGGAGAAGATAAGGGGGGCCCAATCAGATATGGAGAGGCAGACAGGAGAGAAGCCCAGATGGCCAAGAGAATGAATGGAAATAAGCAGGCTCCTGGGTGTGAGGGGTGGGGGGTACCTGTTGCGACCCGAGCTGCCCCACACTTGGGGGCCAAAATGTTGGAAACCACTCTATCAGTGTTGGGACCTGCACTGCTAAAAGCCTTGGGGGCTAAGTTGTTAGCCCACACTGCCCCAAGCAGCTCTGGTCCACTGGTCGGTTCCTAGGAATGGAGACCAGATAGAGTGTGATTCAATCCATTTATTCTTCAGTCTCTCTTCCTAGTCTAAGTCCCAAGTCCTGAAAGTTCCTAGTCCCTAGTTCCTAGTCCCTAGTGCCTCCAAGTTCCAAGTATCCTTCCAAGCTCTAAGTGTCTAATGTCTAATGATCTTCCAAGTGCCTAATAACTACTTCCAAGTCGTAGTGAACTCTTCTGTCTGCCTCTCTCCTTTTATATGTCTCACTTCTAAGCCACACTTCTAAGTCACACCCTTAACTCTCAGCTCTAAATCACACCTTTAAGTCTCACACACCCAAGGGAAGATCCTGGGTTTCTAAAGCAAGATGTTATCAGAGTGTGCTCAGCTGTTGTAGGCTATTGTAATCAAGTCTCTGGTCAGGGTATATGGCTCAAGATGGCTGCAAGGATGATAGCTGCCTTCTGTTGGCTCCCCACAGAGACCCTCTAGAAAGTAAAAGAGACCTGAGAGGTGAGCGACTAAGTGCTCATTGAGGGTGATCTTAGTCGAAATGTCCAGCACTGGGGAAAGTAGTCTTGAAGAGTCCACCTCCAGTAGATATACAGTGCCTCAAGTGGAGGGACAGGGTGACTGCCCCACAGTCAAATCTCCTGACCTAGAACTGTCTATTATAAGAACTGCAGAGACAAAAAGGGAGAGAAGACTGAAGGAAAGGTCATCCAATGATTGGCCCGACTCAGGATCCATCTCATGGGGAGACACCATGGACTGACACTTCTATACACTAATGTGCTTGCAGATGGTAGCCTGGCATGGCTGTCCTCTGAGAGGCCCTACCAGCAGCTGACCGAGATGGAAGCAGATACTTACACCCAACCATTGAACCTAACTCGGGAACCTCAATGGTTGAATTAGGGGAAGAATTGACAAAGCTGAAGGGGAGAGCAAACCCATAGGAAGACCAGTAGTCTCAACTTACCCAGACCCTAGGGAGCTACCAGAGACTGGACCACCAACCAGGAACATACATGGGCTGGTCCGAGGCCCCTGGTTCATATGTAGCCAAGGTCTGTATGGCCTGGTCTCGGTGGGAAAAGACGTGCTTAATCCTTAAGAGACTTGAGGCCCCAGGGAAGGGGGAGGCTTGGGTAGGGAGCACCCTCTCTGATGTAAGGGGGAGGGGGAATGGAATGAGGAACTGTGGTAGGATAGACCAAGGTGGGAGCAATAACTGGAATGTAAATAATTAAAATAATTTTAAAAATAATTAATAAAATATATTATCAAGAAAAAAATCCGGTTTATTGGATTAGATTTTTGGATCAAAACTGCATTTATCAGATTGACAAGAAGAACAACAGAGTAGAAAGTGGTTGTGGCATACCCTGTAAAATGTCACAAAGCCAGAATAATTAAATGTTTCCAGACAATTAGCAAAATAGGCAATCCAATAGAACAGGCAGTGCATGGTGGATTGCTACCTAAGTGCCCCGGCAATGAGTAATAACCACAATGCCACATGATAAAATATGTTGGAAATGCCAGTAGCCTTCTATAAAAGAATAAAAGTAAAAATTATTATATATGGATGAATTTGTTATAACCGTAGAGTAAGAGATTTCTGTTATACTGCTTGTGGTTGGATAGCCCCACCCAATATTTCAGCAAGTACCTCCTAAGTTTGAATATTGATTTTAAAGTAAATATGTATATGTATGTACACTCTTGTGTAAAGCGCACAAAACTGAATATTTAGAACTCAAACATTTTGAACAAAAATGGATCATACAATGGGAGACAGTGTTGAATATTTGTAAGGAAAACATAGTATCTGTGTCTATGGATTGTAGCTTGGGTATTATTTACTTAACAACTAATATCCTCTTATACATGTTTATTATTTTGAGTTTGGATTGCTTCACTCAAGATGATTCTTTCTAGTTAGATCTGTTTGCCTGCAAGTTTCATGGTGTTATTATTTTGACAGGTGAATAATATTCCATTGTGTAAATGTACCACATATTCTTTGTGGATTCTTTGTCTGAGGGACATCTTGGTTGTTTCAAGTTTCTGACTATTATGAATTATTCTAGCTATTCATCCATTAACGAACATGTTTGAGAAATTATTCTGTGATAGGATGAGATGTTCTTTGGCTATATTCCCAAGAATGATATAGTTAGGTCTTGAGGTAGATTGATTTCCAGATTTCTGTGCTTCCATCATATTGATTTCCATAGCTGATATTTAAGTTTGCACTCCTACCAGTGGAAGAGTGTTTCCATGCTTCTCATCTTTGTCAGCATGAGCCTTGACTTGCACAATTGATCTTAGTCATTCTGGCAAGATGAAATCTCAAAGTAGTTTTGATTTGTATTTCCCTCATAGAGGAGGATGTTAATCATTTCTTTAAGTTTTTTCTCAGTCATTAGATATTCCTTTCTTGAGAATTGTTTGTTTAGATCTGCACCTCATTTTTAATTGGATTATATGGGGTTTTGATACATATTTTCTTGATACACACACACACACACACACACACACACACACACACACACACACACGATGTTAGTCCTCTGTTGGATGTAGTGTAAGCAAAAACAAAAATTTCCACTCTGTAGATTTCTACCTTGTACAACGGATGGTGCCCATAGCCTTACAAAAAGCTTTTCTACATCATGAGGTCTCACTTACCAACTGTTGATCTTAGTGCCTGTACTATCCATATTCTGTTCAGAAAATTGTCTCCAGTGACAATGTGTTCAAGGCTATTCCCCACTTTTCCTTCTGTCAGGTTCAGGGTATCTGGTTTAGATCAGAATTTTTTCTTTCTTGATTTTTATCACATTTTAAGTAAATTTAATAACAAGTATTTGTCAATGCTTTTAAATTTCTCATATGTAAGCTACATCCTAAAATTACTGAGATGTTAAGATACCATTCAGTTTTCTATAAGAAATTGCTGAATATACAAGGATAGACATGAAGTCAAGACAAGTGATGAGGGAATGATGGGAAAGACAGACAGAAAGGACTCAATCTTTGCCCTTCATGATTATAGGTGAATAGCCCAAGATATTTGCTAGAAAAATAACATGCAAAAGCATATTATCATATTGCATTTACTTCTAGCAAAAGGAAGAAAGGACACAACAGCAATTCAGTGCTATGCTTCTAAGCAATTTATTTAATATGCTGTCTTCTGTGCTAGCCATTTTGAAGGTTATTTTTTTTTCAAAATAAATGTGAATTTTCATGTGTTGAATTTATTTTCAAAACTCTACTATTATGACTTGTTAGAAGGGCACACAGAGGGTACATTAAGCTAATCTGAATTTTAACATTTGCCAAATAGTGGCAGAAATCATTTTTTTCATATGATGAAAAGTGTTACAGCACCCTCAACCTGCCTGAGCAGCTACCAAGAATGAGTGGAGTCTGCTTGTCAACTGTCTGTCATTTGTTTATTTTTAATTTTTCTTCTCTTTTTTTAAAAATTTAAAATAGATTATATTCATATAGTATTAACTGATATGATTCCCCACCCCAACTCCTCCCACATTTTTCCAATTCCCCACCCACTACAGCCTTCCTTCTTCTCTCTCATTAGAAAACATACTACTATTGCTACTACTACTATTACTACTACTACTACTACCACTACTACTACTAATAATAATAATAATAAATAGGTAAATAAATAAAATCAAAGTAGCCTAAATAGGACAAAATAATGTATAGGAACTTTAATCTAGCAACATCAATGCTCTGGCAAAGGATCACACCCAAAGATTTAATCCAGGGGGATGTAGAATACACCATGCACCTTTAATCCTTCTAGGTGAAATACATACTTCTCTCTGGCTGGAATACAGACATAATTTTGGTTCACACCTTTAATCCCAATCAATTATTTCTAATTGAGAGAAAGAAAAAGTGATGAGTTAGAGAAAGATTTGAGAGGATGAGTCAGAGATAGGATATACTCTAGTCTTGCAGAAACAGTTCAGGAAAGAGAGACTACTTTAAGAGGACTGAGAGAAAGATAATTTAATTCAATTCAGTTCTGTGCAGTGCAGTACTGTGTAGTTCAGTTCAGTGCTGTGCATTTGAGTACAGTTGTGCTTGGTTCAGGTGGCAGCACTTAAGTTCAAGGAGTTCAGAGGCAAACTTTCCAAGCAGAACACTTCAGTTGGAAGCCATGAGAAACCAATTTGAATCAGTCAGCTTGGAGAGGAGTTTGAGCAGAAGCAGCTGCACTAAAATAGTTTAGAACAAGCTAGAAAAAGTGAGTTTATTCTGCAATAAATCTCAGAGACTAGAACTTTATAGGTCTATGTGGAGGCTGAATGTAGAAGCCTTCAAAGCCAAGTCTTGCAGAGGCATAGATTTTATGAAGGCTAGAAGCTTCCAGGCCTAGGCTTAGGGTTAGTTAAGTAGACATGCTCTGAGCTCAGCCCAAGCCATGTATTCATAAAGCTTGGGTATGGCTCTCATCTCATCCTTTCATCTGAGGAAAGAAAAGTGGAATTTATATTCACAAATAAACAAAAAGACAAAAATCACAACTAAAGAAAAAGACACAAGTATCAGATATAAACAAAGAAGATATACATTTGTATACATACAAATAAAATATAAAGTAAAATATAAAATATGAAAGCTGAGACAAAACAGTATGAGACAAAAGGCCTCTAACAATGCCATGAGTTTGTTCTGTGCTGGCTTCTACTGCTGGGCACGAAGCCTGCCCTTATGTGTTGTTTGTATATACAATAAGACACCCTTGGAGAAAACAATTTTTTCATTTATGAGAGGTTATCGATAGATTCTGGATTAGGCATGAAGGCTTTTGTTCACTTTTCTTCAAAAGTAGAGCCTTACCATTAGTTTACGGAAAGTAACCAATAGCTTTGTCAATAGTCTTTGTTGTTTAGGGATTTACATTTGGCCCCTTTGATCATCAATTCATTTAGATGTAACCTATCTCTGTGCTTATGGTCTTGTTTGGTGGCAAGAGATGTCATTTCTGTGTTGGATACACTTTTGTTCTTTCTTCTCATAGCTTATAATTAAATAATGAAAAATTTCTGAATCAAAATAATCTTTGGACAGTCACTAAGGCAGATATTAGGCTAAGCACACTACTTTCATTGTTGGCTCTGACTGTTGCAATGATTCCATGGTTTGGATTCCATTATGACATAATTTTGAAAACAGTTGTAAGAGCTCAGGTGCCCAGCTGCCATTGTTTTCCCATACAGCACTAAATATTCTTAGCAAATTTCATTTTTTAGCATTAATAAGTGGTACATTTACATCTATAACTTACCACTTATTAAGTTTACTATGTACCAGCTTTAAAATAAATTTATTGTTGATTTATTATCACTAAGAGATGTATATACATATTTTATATATTTTATATACAAGTATTACTGAGGTCATATGAATATCAGGCAGAAAGTGGCTACAAATAGAAAATATTGAAGAAGCTCCACCTCAAACAGCCAAAACGATTGCCTTATTCTCTCAACATCTACTTTATCCATATCTTGACAATATTTTCTATCAACTGGCAATTGTGTTGCTTCAATTTCTTCTCTAAATTCTCTACCATGTGCTAAACATTCTTACTCTAGATGGGCAAGGGAGGGAACCACCTGAGAAGATTTTCTTTACTTAACCCTGCTCTATTTTGATGTAGCACAATGCATACCTTAAACTGCATCTATACTTTAGGAAACCACAGGGTAGCATATTCGATTTATTGGTGTGTATGAGTATGCATACTTAAGTATGCAGTTTGTGTAACACTTCATTGACTGACCTGTGTCCACTTTTTCAATTAGTGGAGATCATAGATTAGGGTGATGGATCAATTAGAAAAGCACTAGAGGCACAAAATGAAGACCCAGATTCAATTTCAAAATTCACATAAAATAGGCAGACAACACATATTTCCAACTCAAGGCTGGGAAGGTATAGACAAAAGGATTTATGTGGTTTGTTGGCCATGTGGAATAGTCAAATCAGATATTCCCAAGCCTGCTAAATATTCATGAAATTTTTAGGCAAATGGAAGGAACTAAAAAATATCCTGAGTGAAGTAACCAGACCCCCAGAGCTCCCAGGGGCTAACCCACCAACGAAAGAGTACACATGGACTTTTGGCTGGGGCAGACACCTAGCAAGTCTGCTCCTGTGAAGACACCATATCCTGAACAGTAGTAGAACAGAGGGTAAGAAACCTCCCCCTCAACCCTATACCCTAGAGCTGCAACTGGGAGCCTGGGGCACTCTGGAACCATCACCCATTCAAGCCCTGTCCCTCTGGAATACCACTCCCTTTCCACCCTCTCTTGCTCCTTTTGGCTGGGGCAGACACCTAGCTGGTCTGCTCCCCTGAAGACACCATATCCTGAGCCATCCTAGAAGAACCACTGCACACAGAGCAACAGAGGAACCACTGCAGCAGGATTTCAGGATCCCAGAGGCAACCTGAATCACAGAAGCTCTTCTACCCAGGAGCTCAGGACCGCAGGATCACAAAGACAAGTGGACTCTGAGGAGTTTTGACACAAGCAAGATAATTGGAAAGACAGGCTCCAGTCAGAGACAGTGAGAGCAGGCAGCACTAGAGTTAAGCAGATGTCTAAAGGCAAGTACAAGAACATGAGCAACAGAAACCAATGTTACCTGGCATCATGAGAAACCAGTTCTCCCACCCTAGCAAGTCCTGGACACCCCATCACACAGGAAAAGCAGGATTCAGATTTAAAATCACTTCTCATGATGATGATAGAGGATGTTAAGAAGGACATAAACAACTTCTTTAAAGAAATATAGAAGAACACAGGTAAACAGGTAGAAGCCCTTAAAGAGGAAACACAAAATCCCTTAAAGAATTGCAAGAAAACACAACCAAAAAGGTAAAGGAATTAAACAAAACCATCCAGGATCTAAAAATAAAAAGTAGAAACAGTAAAGAAAATTCAAAAGGAAACTATCCTGGAGATAGAAAACCTAGGAAAGAAATCAGGAGTCATAGACGCAAGCATCACCAACAGAATACAAGAGATAGAAGAGAGAATCTCATGTGCAGAAGATACTATGGAAAACCTTGACACAACTGTCAAAGAAAATGTAAAATGGACAAAAGCTTCTAACCCAAAACATCCAGGATATCCAGGACACAATGAGAAGACCAAATCTAAGGATAATAGGTATAGATGAGAGTGAAGGTTCTCAACTTAAAGGGACAGTAAATATCTTCAGCAAAATTTGCCCTATCACATAATAATCAAAACATCAAATGCACAAAATGAAGAAAAAATACTAAAAGCAGTAAGGGAAAGTATCAAGTAACATATAAAGACAGACCTATAAGAATTACACCAGACTTCTCACCAGAGACTATAAAAGCCAGAAGATCCTGGACTGATATCATACACACTCTAAGAGAACACAAATGACAGCCCATATTGTCATACCCAGCAAAACTCTCAATCTCTATAGATGGAGAAATCAAGATATTAAGTGACAAAGCCAAATTTATACAATATCTTTCCACAAATCCAACCCTACAGAGGACAATAGATGAAAAACTCAAACACAAGGAGGTAGACTACAACCTAGAAAAAGCAAGAAAGTGATCTTCCAACAAATCCAAAAGAAGATAGCTAGCTCTAATTCCACCTCTAATAAAAATATAATAGGAAGAAGCAATCACTTTTCCTCAATATTTCTTAACATCAACGGACTCAATTCCTCAATGAAAAGACATAGACTAACATACTGGATATGTAAACAGGACCCAGAATTTTGCTGAACACAGGAAATGAACCTCAGCAACAAAGACAGACACTACCTCAGAGTAAAACAATGGAAAACAAACTTCCAAGCAAATGGTCCCAAGCAACAAGCTGGAGTAGCCATTCTAATAACAAATAAAATCGACTTTCAACCAAAAGTTATCAAAAAAGTTAAGGAATGACACTTCATATTCATCAAAGGAAAAATCTACCAAGATGAACTCTCAATTCTGAACATCTATGCTCCAAATGCAAAGGCACCACATTCATAAAAGAAACTTTACTAAAGCTCAAAGCACACATTACACCTCACACAAGAATGATGGGAAATTTCAACACCCCACTCTCAGCAATGGACAGATCATGGAAACAGAAACTAAACAGAGACACAGTGAAATTAACAGAAGTTATGAAACAAATGAATTTAATGGATATATATATATATATATACATATATATATATATATATATAACATTTCATCTTAAAACAAAAGAATATACCTTTTTCTTAGCACCTCATGGTACCTTCTCCAAAATAGACCATATAATTAGTCACAAAGCATGTTTCAACAGATAAAAAAAATAATTGAAATAATCCCTTGCATTATATTAAAAGAAAAATTTAAAATACGCCTAAGACTAATAAGAATGACAGGGCCCTCTGATTCCCTGACCTAAGTACTTAAAAATGCTGGTCAGCAGGTCTGTTAGGCCAGGGCCCAGTTAATCAGTCACAGAGGATGTGGAGTTACAGGACAAAGGTCTGTTGAATCAGCCCAGGAACTGGCTGGCCATGAAAGATAAGGAAAGTATGCAAGGACATGCTTGAAAGAACAGGGACATGCCTCTGTCCAAATGAGTAATGGGCCATCTGGTAGTGTCCAACCTCCCTCCAGCCCCTTTGGGCCCACTCGGCATTCCAGAAAATCATAGTTTAGGTTTAATCAGATGTCCTACTAGCTTGGATAAACCTCCACCCACAGAAGCTGTACTCTGCCCTGATCCACTTACACAACCTGCTGATGTTCAAAAATATAAAGCAACCAATAGTGTGTAACCATAAGAAAATCTCCTGCTCCTCCCAACCCTTGCCTATAAAAATCCCAAACTTTTGAGCTTCTGGGTTGGCTCCTCCGTCTCCTGCATGAGATACATGTCAACCCGGAGCTCCGACATTAAACTGCCTCGTGTCCTTGCATCAAGACGGTCTCTTGTGTGTCCTTGGGTGTGCGACTTCCCAAGACTTTGGAGGTCTTTCAGTATCAGATCACCATGGACTAAGGCTGGTCTTTAATAATGACAAAAACAATGGAAAGTCCACATACGCCTGGAAACTGAGCAACACTCTACTCAATAACTTGGTCAAGGAAGAAGTAAAGAAAGAAAGACTTTTTAGTCTCATAGAAGCAGGAGGAGGGGGTATGAAATAGGGGGTTCCTGGGTGATTAGGGGAATGGGGTAAGGAAATATAACCTGATATGTGAATATGATATCCAAAAAAAAGAATGTAATGAAAATAAAGGCTCATCATACCAAAATTTCTGGAACATAATGAAAGCAGTGCTAAGGGGAAAACTCATAGCTCTAAGTGTCTACAAAAAGAAACTGGAGAGAGCATACACTAGCAACTTGACAGCCAACCTGAAAGCTCTAGAACAAAATGAAGCAAATACACCCAAGAGTAGTTGAAGGTAGCAAATAATCCAACTGAGGGCTGAAATCAATCAAGTAGAAACAGAAAGAACTATATAAAGTATCAACAAAACCAGGAGCTGGTCCTTTGAGGAAAACAACAAGATAGATAAACCCTTAGCCAGACTAACCAAAGGGCACAGAGACAGTATCCAAATTAATAAAATTAGAACTGAAAAGAGAAACATATCAACAGAAACAGGAAATTCAAAAAAATCATCAGATCCTACTACAAAGTCCTATACTGAACAAAACTAGAAAATCTGGATGAAGTGGACAATTTTCTAGACAGATATCAGATGCCAAAGCTAAATCAGAAGCAGATAAACCATCTAAACACTCCCATAACCTCTAAAGAAATAGCTGCAGTCATTAAAAGTTTCTCCACCAAAAAAAGCCCAGGACCAGATGGTTTTAGAGCAGAATTCTATGATACCTTTAAGGAAAACCTAATACCAATTCTTTTCAAGCTATTTCACAAAATAGAAATAGAAGGAGCACTACCCAATTCATTCTTTAAAGCCACAATTTAGCTCATACTTAAACCACACAAACACAGAACAAAGAAAGAAAATTCAGACCAATCTCTCTTATGAATTTCGATGCAAAAGTACTTAATAAAATTTTTGCAAACTGAATCCAAGAACACATCAAAACAATCATCCATTATGATCAAGTAGGCTTTATCCCAGGAATGCAAGGATGGTTCAATACTTGGAAATCCATAGAAGTAATCCACTACATAAACAAACTCAAAGAAAAAAACACATACACACACACATGAACATCTCACTAGATGCTGAGAAAGTATTTGCGAAAGTTCAACATGCCTTCAGGGTAAAAGTTTTGGAAAAACCAGGAATTCAAGGCTCATACCTAAACATAGTAAAAGCAATATATACAGCAAGCCAGTAGCCAACATCAAACTAAATGGAGAGAAACTTGAAGCAATCCCACTAAGATCAGGGACTAGACAAGGCTGTCCAGTCTCACCCTACCTATTCAATATAGTACTAGAAGTGCTAGCTAGAGCGATTAGACAACAAAAGGAAGTCAAAAGGATACAAATAGGAAAGGAAGAAGTCAAAATGTCACTATTTGCAGATGATATGATAGTATAATTAAGTGACCCCTAAACTTCCACCAGAGAACTCCTGAACCTGATAAACAACTGCAGTAAAGTGACTCGATATAATATCAACTCAAACAAATCAGTAGCCTTCCTCTACTTGAAATATAGTCTGAGAAAGAAATTAGGGAAATGAGCCCCTTCACAATAGTCACAAATAATATAAAATACCTTGGAGTGAATTGAACCAAGCAAGTGAAAGATCTGTATGACAAGAACTTCAAGTCTCTGAAGAAAGAAATTGAAGAAGAAATCAGAAGATGGAAAGATCTCCCATCCTCATGGATTGGCAGAATTAATATAGTAAAAATGGCTATTATGCTGAAAGCAATTTACAGATTCAATGCAATCCCCATTAAAATCCCAACTCAATTCTTCACAGAGTTAGAAAGAGAAATTCTCAAATTCATTTAGAATAACAAAAAATCCAGGATAGCAAGAACTATTTTCAACAATAAAAGAACTTCTGGGGGAATCACTATCCCTGACCTCAAGCTGTACTACAGAGCAGTAGTGATAAAAACTGCATGGTATTGGTAAAGAGACAGGCGGAAAGATCAGTGGAATAGAATTGAAGATCCAGAAATGAACCCACACACCTATGGTCACTTGATCTTTGACAAAAGGAGCTAAAACCATCCAGGAGTGGGGGTGGAAAGGGGATAAGGGGATAACATCTGAAATGTAAATAAAATATCTAATAAAAAATTAAAAAAGAAATATAAAGTCAAATGTATCTATATGTTCCAAATGAGACAAACATGTAAGATTCAAATTTAACAACCACAAATAAAAGAACATTTTTTAAAGAAATGTACACATGGAACAACCCATTGTTCTAGCTGCATGTGTAGCAGAGGATGGCCTTGTTGGGCCATCCCCTTCAATGGGAGGAGAGGCCCTTGGTCCTGTGAAGGCAAGGTGTCTCAAGTGTAGGGGAATGCCAGGGCAGGGAGGAGGGTATGGGTGGATGGGTGGGAAAGCACCGTCATAGAAGCAGGGGAAGAGGGATAGGATATGAGATATACTGGCTGGTTTTGTGTCAACTGGACACAAGCTGGAGTTATCACAGAGAAAAGAACCTCCCTTGAGAAAATGCCTCCATGAGATCCAACTGTAAGGCATTTTTTCAATTAGTGATCAAGGGGGGGAGGGCCCAGCCCACTGTGGGTTACCATCCCTGGGCTGGTGGTCTTGGGTTCTATAAGAAAGCAAGCTGAGCAAGCCAGGAGAAGCAAACCAGTAAGTAACATTCCTCCATGGCCTCTGCATCAGCTCCTGTTTTCTGACCTGCTTAATTTCAGTTGTGACTTCCTTTGGCAATAAACAGTAGTGTGGAAGTGTAGCTGAATAAATCCTTTCCTCCCCAACTTGCTTCTTGGTCATGATGTTTGTGCAGGAATAGAAACTCTGACTAAGACAGGGGGTTTCCAGAAGGGAAACTGGGAATGGGGATAACATTTCAAATGTAAATAAATAAAACATCCAATAAAAAAAAGAAGTATATGCTTTTCAGGAAAAAAAAATTCTGACTCAAAAGCAAACTATTCTTGATGACGACATCTGAGGATGTCCTCTGGATGCCACATTTATATGTACACATGTACATTCCCCCAGACACACATAAATAAATAAATGAATAAATAAATAAATAAATAAATAAATAAATAAATAAATAAATGGAATTGGAATGTAGGATCATCAACGGGATTCTTACTCTAATTGATATACTTTAAAATGGAAAAATTATACCAAAAAGAATTAAGTCCAGTTAGATTAATGTGCAGATCTGCAGACATGAAGGGAGAAATCAGTGAGATACTTGGAGTGTTTCATGGTGTTAATACTTATACATCATTCCTAATAAATCTTATAAATGAACACATACTTTCTAAATTATATCTTTTGTGTGTTAATCATGGTATCATAGACAACAAGATAGCATCTGGTAACTGAGAACTCAATACTAGCACACTGTAGCCCTTTTGCAGTTAGTTTCATAAAATGACTAAACTAAACTATTCCTATCAACTTTTAAGTATCTGCACAATAAAGTGATGTTATGAATATTCATAATAAATGAAAAAATTAAAAACCATACTGTGTATTTATTGCCACATGTTAAATTTAAGAATATTTTATGTGGGCTTATACTTATTTTATGGGACATAATAAATATTAATATTTAAAGTGAATAACCATTAATATAATGTATAGAATCATGTGGCTACATTATTCCACGGAAGTATTTGTTATAGATTTGTACAATTATATACTCAGAATTATTTTATTTACTGAAATTAAAAAGCAGCATATATGCTTTTCAAATTTCAAAACACCACAAAATTTTGTGGTTTCAATTCCAAAACCTACTTTATATTCAGTTTTTAATACTCAAGTGATACCTTTCATTCTCACTGTACTCTGAAAGTGTAAAAGGAAATTAGAATGATTTACTTTACAGAAGGGTGTTTTTTATTCTTCACATTTTTCCATGATGTATTAATAGTATAAATTTAGCATCTGTGTTCACCAGACTCTGTGGGTAGCTAGGAACATTAGGGAAAATACAAGCTGAGCACAAACACGGATCAGGAGAATAACAGTTGGAGAAAGTTTCTCTTATAGCAATTCTGTCAATGAAGACTAGTTTTTCACCAAAATGGTACTTGCACTATGATGCTTATTACAAAACTATTAAAGATAACCAAAATGTGACCTCAATCTAGATGTGTTTACCAAATGAATTAGGGAGAAAGCTGCATGTTTACATGATAGAATATGACTCAACCAGAACAGGAATAAAACTCTTATTTTCAGCAATATTAATGGAACTGGGGAAAATTTTGTTAAGGGAAACAAGCCAAACACAGAAAGACAAGTACAGTGTGTTCTATCTCATATATGGAAGGCAATGAGTTAACTTGCTGTAAGGATGGAGTAAATACAGAGGACTAGATTTGGAGAAAGGTAGCAGAAGTTGCAGGAATAAAGGACGAGAGGCCTTTAGGGGATGAGAAAGGTGCTGAGAGAGGTAAGTGGGTATGGGGAGCCCACAGAAGGCGGCTATCATCCTTGCAGCCATCTTGAACCATATACCCTGACAAGAGACTTGATTACAATAGCCTACAACAGCTGAGCACACTCCGATAACATCTCGTTTTACATACCCAAGATCTTCCCTTGGGTGTGTGAGACTTAAAGGTGTGATTTAGAGCTGAGACTTAAGGGCATGACTTAGAGATTAGACTTAGAGACAAGGCCTAAGGGCATGACTTAAGGGCGTGACTTAGAGGCGTGGCTTAGAAGTGAGACATATAAAAGGCGAGAGGCAGACAGAAGAGTACAGTACAACCAGAAAACAGATTACTTGACACAGTACAACTTGGAACAGAGAATTAGGTATTAGGCACTTGACACTTGGAGGGAGAACTTGGAATTAGACAGTACAACTTGGAGTTAGTTATTAGGCACTTAGAAGATCATTAGACACTAGGTACTTAGCACTTGGAAGAAGTAACTTGGAACTTGGAGGCACTAGGGACTAGGAACTAGGGACTAGGAACTCAAGACTTGGGACTTGGACTAGGAAGAGAGACTGAAGAATAAACAGAATTGAATCACACTCTGTCTGGTCTCCATTCTTCAAGTTTGTCCTCACTCTCTCTTTTGCTGAACTCGGACCTGCAGACCCGAGCAGCTTGGGGCAGTTTAGGCTAACAAGTTAGTCCCCAAGGCTTTTGGTAGTGTGTTTCAACATTGACAATGTGGGTCTGAGACATTTTGGCCCCAAGCATTGGAGCAGCTCGGGCCGAAACAAGTGGGCATACTAAAGAGAGAAGAAGGAAGGCAACATGAGTAACTGGTGTATGCATGTGTAAAAACTACAGTGAATCCCATTGGTCTGCACAATAAATATGTGTTACTGATTATAATAATTTTAAAGAGTATGTCATACTACACTAAGCTCTAGAGTGTGCGGCACAGGGATTTTATCATTAATAATTCATCTTATAAGATTTCCTACTATTAGCAAACATGCATACTCATGTTCATCGTTCATCAAAATAATAACTCAAGATGAGTAATTTAGAAAGCAAATTACTGACTGTTAGTAACAGTGAATCCAACACTGTGGGAGTTCTATGACAAACCACATGAGCTGATTAATGCTAACATTTCCTTTTGAGTTGCCAATTTTAATAATATCCACATTAAAGAATGGATATTAAATACTCGAAAAAGCTCAATATGTCACGATTATGAAGCTCATGGTTTGCAACTAGAGTGATGTTATCTATAACGAATTTGACATACTAATAAGACTCTGATCAAGAGCAAATGCGTGCACTGATTTTGCTACATGTGGTTAAGTAGATAGTTCAGTCATTAAAGTACTGGCTGCAGAAGCCCAAAGACTTCATTATCCAACACCCAAGTTAAGCCATGTGTGGTGTCATGTGCCTGTGTTATATGACTATTTGGGAGATAGAGACAGAATTCACGAAACTCATTGGCCAGATTCTCTTGATGGGTGATCACATTCAACTTTGTGGTTTTGTCACGAAAACACAAAGTTAGAGGATGATTGAAGAAGACAACGGGCATAGACTTCTGACCTTCACTTGAACCTGCAACAGATATGTGTAGGCAGTCAAACACATGTACATGCAAGCCCTACCAACAAACACATACACACACACACACACACACACACACACACACACACACACACACACAGGCACACACACACACACACACACATACACTACATTTTAATTCTCCCCTAATTATTCTTTCACTTTTCTTTTGAACTAGTTCTATTTCTGTAGATTGTCATGTTGGGTTAGTGTTTTCTGTGAAACAATTTCTATCAAGAAAGAAGTTTCACATATGTAAATGACACTGAGAAAATGGTTTCTTCACTTGGTTATTTTACAGTTACATATCTTACATACTCAGCTAGAAAGGTATCAGTTATGCATGACTGATGGAGATGGTGACGCCAACAGAGCAACTATCTGGCTCCAATTCTCACTGAGGGAGCCTCTGTCTACTGTGTAACTCCATCTTTTAAAGTAGTGTTTCAGTCATTGTTCCAGCTCTACAATTTCAGCTAACAAATAGTATTTACTTACTTTGTAGTCATCTAGATAGGAGTTCATATACATATAATATTACACACACACACATATTTATATTATTTATATATGTATGTATGTATTTATATATAATAAATTAATATATATGAAGGTATACATTCAAAATATATGACATATAATCTCACAGTTTAAAGATTTTTATTTATTCCCCAAAATAGTAATTCTATGTAGATCAAAACATCAAAAATTTAAATAAATGTTCCAGTAATATCATTGATTAATGTCAATATTAGAATTTCATGCTCTCCCTGTTCCCTTCTTTGACTTAAATTTAAATTAATTATGTAGACTAAAAGTTATTTCATCATATTTCTTCGTGATTAAGTTTTGATGATTATCCATGCGACACATGTGATGAGTAGTCTTTCAGTGATGACAGTCACATCATGGGCGTACCTCAGAAGTAGTGAATAGGCTAACATTTTTCAGACACCCTATGATCTCCCATATTACTACACTCAACTTAAAATAAAATAAAATTTGTTGTGTGTGTCCAAAATCAATAAAGGAAAAAAGTGCTCTAAATATTTTTCGATGTTAAAGTAGATGTGTGCCCTAAAACATGCATTGTTCACAGATATTAAAATTACAACTACAATCTCTGAAATACAGATCATAGGGCAGCAATGCTTAAAAAGAAAAAAGGATGAAGCCTATTTTAGTATCTGTAGTCATTTGAACAACAATGGCAACCATAGACTCATATACTGTGTTCCCAGTTGGTCAACCTGGTTGGGGAGGATTAGAATGTATGACCTTGTTAGAGGAACTACATCATTGGGGGTTGTCTTTGAGAGTTCAAAAGTTTCAAGGCCTGTCAGGGGCAGCCCTGCTTGTAGTCTGAAGGCCTGGAATCAGCCATAGGTTTAAAGTTGGCCTGCTAGCACAAAGTCTTGGGTCTCTGTGTAAAAACCTTGAAACAGATGGCTAGAAGCTATTGTAAGCAAGCAGCTTTGGTGGACAGCTGCCAGGCTGTAGCCATAGACCTTGTAGATAAGTAATTTAAATGGATTATTATTATTATTATTATTATTATTATTATTATTTATTTTTATTATTATTATTATTTATTATTTATTATTATTATTATTATTATTATTATTATTATTATTATTATTATT
>JANHMN010000014.1:63600149-63613518 GCA_030674055.1 Rhabdomys pumilio
TTATTATTATTATTATTATTATTATTATTATTATTATTATTATTATTATTTTATCCCTAACTTAGATACGGACAAGTGAATCATAAGTGGAGTCGGAGTGACATGTCCCCTGAAGCTTCTCCCAGATGATACTCTGTTCTTGAAGATATCTGTATTCCCCCTAAACACTTATGCTCCTTTGTCATCCCCTTCCCCCACATCCTGCCTTTTTGTGTATATAACTCCTGTGTGAAAAAGTAAAATTTGCAATTTGATCAGCCTATAGACAATTCGCCATTCTTTGCATCGGCCTGTTTTTCCCTCACTTTCTCTTTCAGTGGATCTCCCCGGAGCCCTGCTTAATGCACTGCTGACCAGGACATTTTGGCACCCAGCGTTGTGGGGCTTGAAGACGAATTGCCCTCCAGAGTTCAGGGGCTCAAGGAGATCACAGAAGAGGAAGGGCCAACTCTTACAGGGGAAGGTAAGCTTACCAGTTTTTTCAGGAGCATTGAAGGTGACTGCCTGGAGTGCATGAAGGCACTTCGAATCTCAGAACACTTTTTAGAGTGACTCCCAGAGGCTTGGCTCTGGAATTTCTCAGGAGCACCAAAAGGCCGACTCTGGAGGTCCGCCTGAGAGCAACCTCAACTCAATAGGACACCACAGTCTACCAACCGTGAGATGCTCCTAGGGGAGGATCAGAGCAGCAAGGCCCCAATGTAGGTGTAGTGGGACAGGTATTTTAGCAATCACTATTCGTGATGGACTCAAGGAGTCAACTCAGGACGCAAAGAATTAGGGTTAAAGACAAAGCATGAGACAAGCATTTTCTAAGCAGTCACTCTTTGTGACACGGCTCCAGGAACCTATCTTCAGAACATGGGGAACTAGGGTTAAAAAAAAAAAAAAAAGATTTTTAAAAATTCTTTGCTTTCATTAGTGTTGTTTTCCTAGGAGGAGAATGTTCATAAAAAATGTTTCCTAAGGAGGAGATAAATATTAAACCTTGAAAATGAGAGCGAGAGGAAGGGAGAAAGTGAAAGAAGTTGCCTGTCTCTGGCGTGCTAACCTAAGAAAAACAAAAACCTTATTACAGAGCCCTCCTGGGAGCAGGAGATGATGGGGGACGCCCTAATCTCTCTGGCTCTCATTGGGGAAATTTTCAGTCTTTCTTTCCCTGTTTATTGTCTGTCATTGATATACCAATATTGTCCATGTGTGTCAACTGCCTGTCTTTGTCTTATTGTCTGAATGATTGGTTGTTCTATGTTTCTTGTTCTAAAGAAAAACTGGTTAAAACTGCTTGTTTAATTTAGTTTAAAACTTGCTTGGGAGACAGTCTCAATTTACACAAGAAAAACTGATAATTCACCCTGCTCTGTGGCTAGGAGAAGGGCATCGGTAGAAAGAGCCTTGAGAGGACTTAACTGTTTTCATAAGCGGCTCTTGGAAGGGGGCCAGCAGTTTTTTGGCTTCTGTAGTTAGGGAGTTAATAGTGTTTTTTCCCAGTTTGATAAGTGAAAGGGTGCTTTTCTCTTAAATTACAGCTAAAAAGGTTAGGAAAATTTTTTTAAATTTACATTTATTCTTATTCTTAATTGGTTTTTAAAAAATATAAATATGCTCTATATGTTCTGATTATATATTGTTGGGTATGATTACAAATTTATAAATTTAGTAACAAAAAACTGGATTAAAGCTGGTGATTCAAAGTTGGGGTCATTCAAAAACCAGAAGTATAAAAGAGATCTCAGTAAACGTTTTATCCAAGATCAAACAAAGCCCCGATGAACACCTTCTGTTACACAATTGGCTTATTAATTGATCCCTTTAAAAACAGTTTTTAATACAAACCTTTGCTCTCATACAACGAGCTTTAACATTTTAGAGAGTGCTTGTTGCTCCAAAAACATCCAAAGACAATATCTTTTTAATATCTGAGACATCAGTTATATTCCTAATAAATTGTGACACAAAAATTCAAATAAGAAAAGATAGTTCACTTATTTTAAATTATTTTCAAAAGTTTCTAGGAGATGCTAATTGGTTAAGATGTTATTTTAAGCTCTTCAGAAAAGAATTTAAGCCTCTGTTTAATGTTCTCAAGAGAGATACAAACCGTAATTTCTTTCTACAATTGGCCGATAAAAAAATAATTTTACATAAAATAGAAAAATCTATTATTGATAGATATATTATATAGATTGATTGATTGTTGGCTGTTTTTATAACAGTCTTTGATAAAAAGATTATTAATATAAATTTATATTTCTTTATTTCCCAAAGAAGTTTTAACATCCTGTTTTAAAGCTGTTGCTGTGTTAATAAAAAGTTATAGGTTAAGGTTACAAAGGAATCTTAAGAAAGAATTTAATGAAATATTTCTTATTCCAAACGATAACATAATTGATTATTAAAGAATACTGATATTTGGCCTAATACATAATCAATTTGTTACAGCTTTTCTCTATACATGCTCTTGTATTTATACATATAGCCCACAACAGGTGTGTTCACTGTATTACTAGACAGCTCATTTAATGAGGAGACAATATATATAATTAGACTATATATTTACTCTCTTGAGTTTCCCCTGCTTCAGCAAACATAATTGAACTACACGCTTTAGCCACTATTTAAAATACAAAAAAGTAAGCTTTCAATTGGTATACTTATAGCCAGTATATGGCTTATGGTTTATAATTGCTTAAAATTGTTTCTTTTTTAGATATTGCTAACTTTCAAATTTTACAAATACAGCTCAATCTAAAAAAACATGTATTTTCCCTTAATTTTTAAAAGACATTTAAGAGCTCATACTGGATTGCCTGAATCCCAGAAAAATGCCATAACAAATTTGTATATCGGATAGATTACAGACCCTACAAAAACAATTGGCCATACAATTTTATTCTTTATATTGAGGTTGTTGTTTGCTTATCTAGATTGCTGTGCCACTGTAGCTGATCTGACTTTTGTGATCCCTGAGACCAAAAGCTACAGTTTTTTGTCACTTAGCCCCTTATTCTAAAAACATTCAAAGATTAAGTAAACAGCTTTTGTTTTGTCTCAGCAAAACCTGCTGGGCTCTAACTTATGCCTGCTATTCTAAGGCCACTTAAAAGTTATTAAAGAGTTTATAATTAAGTGTAAAAAAGGTTTTCTATGAAAGCTATCTAAAGAAAAAGTACAAAGAAAACTTCTATTTTATTTGAGAAAAGGAAAAAAGTTTTCTTTTATATTCTAAGTGGAAAAAGACAGAGTTCTATTTTATCTCTCCATTATATTTTTCCCTCATAACCTTTTGTCCTCAGTATTCATATATATTTTAGAGTGTGTGATAACACATTACAAAGTTTGTTACAAATTTATACCAAAAAATTAAAATAAAGGTTTATAATGAAAAATGTTTATATACATATTTGTTGGAAGTGATTGTGTGGCTAGACATCCATTACCTGTGTGGCTCCACAGGTTCACTGAAGGTTTAGAACTATAACTGGGTTATCAGTGAAGATTTGTGTAGATAAGCCCAGACAATATTTTATTTTCTATCCTAACACCTATAGTAAATTGTTGGTTCCCTTTTTATTGATCTTTGGCAAATTGTTTTATAACCTCCTAGAGTGTCCCCTAAGTGGAAAAAAGTCTGGTTATTATCTAAAAACAATTAATTGATATTATTTGAGAGACTGACAAAATTTTTATTACAGTTTTGACTATCAGATAAAGGCCTAGTAACAGTCTCATTATAAAAGAGCTTAATAATTATTAATATAATAAAAAAATTTTTATAAAGATCATTATTAAGACTTAAAAAGTCATCTATTTGTCTATATAACATTACCACAAGACAGTACACCTTTGTGGATCTATGTTTAATAATAATAGTTTGAGACAACAATTTGATATTTTTAGAGAGTGTATAAGTTACATTATAAAAATTTGCTTTTAGTGTCCTCAGTTTTTTAATAATGGTGTTAATACTTGAGGACTTATATTTAATCAATTATGGTAAGTAGATGTTACTCAGTTTTGATTTTAGAAAATTAAAATATGTATGTGTGATTTAACACCTTTTCAGGCTTTCTAGTTACAATTACTTTAACAAGAAAAACAATCAAATGTACAATTAGTTATTGCCTATATTATCTTTTTATACTTGGTATTCCATATCATATTAAAATAAGCAAAACTGACTGTTGCAGTCAGACATTTGAGATGTTTTGTTGACAATTTGGTATTACCCATGTTACTAAAATTCCTTGTAATCCTCAAGGACAAAGTATTGTAAAACAAATTTTGTGGAATTTTAAAATAGTGTCTTCATGACTCTCTGATTGTGGGAGAAGTGGCTGCTGGCACTTTTTACTAAGAACTCTAAAAAATTGGCTTTTATAAACAAAAGAGAGGGGGAGCTACACCCCCCAGAGAGAGTCTCCCAGAAATGTTCTCCGTCATACCTTGTTCATTCTCAATTTTCTAAATCTGGATGCTCATGGCTGCTGATTGCCTTTAGCATGTTGAGACCAAGAAATACTATGCCATAGTTATGTGAAAGTTATACCCTTAAATGGAATGGCCCGGACCCAGTTCTCATATGGGGCCGAGGACTGATATGCCTGTTTGATACCAAAGAAGGCACAGCTAAATGGCTGCCAGAAAGATTAATGAAATAAATAGATACCCCCACAAAACAAGGCCCAATTATAAATAACATGAATAATTGACATCCAGGGAAGAGAAATCTCCCTGAGAATTCCCTTCTTCTTTTTTTTTTTTTCCAGATAAAAATGAATCACCCATGGTGTTTGCGGTTGGAAGTTCTAATCCTGATGCTGGCCACCAGACTTACACTACTCAGACCTTTGATGGGCCATTGAGAAGGACATCAAACAGCTAGAGATTGACATCACTAATCTGAGAAAATCTCTCTTTTTGCTCTCTGAAGTGATTTCCAAAAATGCAAAGGACTTTATTGGACTTGATTTACTCTTTTACAATAGAAAAGACTGTTTACAACTCTAGACTATGTATAGCCCTTAAAGAAGAATGTTGCTTTTACATAGACAAGACAGGGATGGTTAAAGAGAACATGAAAAGGGTCAGAGAAGGCCTTGAGAAAAGACAGAGAGAGAGAGAGAGAGAGAGAGAGAGAGAGAGAGAGAGAGAGAGAGAGAGAGAGAGAGAGAAAGAATGATGAGAGCTGGTATGATAATTGGTTTTCAACCTCTCAATGGTTGACAACCCTACTTTCTACAATGCTGGGACCATTGATTGAGTTACTTCTACTTATTTCTTTGGTCCCTGGGCCTTAAATAGTGAGAGCATGAGACAAAGAGAAGATTCTGTCTGCTGCAGATGTAGGCATTCGGAAGCCAGACTGAAGCAGTGCTGGAGAGCTTGCCCTGGTGGTGGGGCCAAGGGAGATCCCATGTACTGACCAGCTCAGTAACCACCCAAACCCAGATCCATGGCTCTGAGTTGACTCACCCCAAAATCTATATCATCTGAGAAGGGTTGGAATACATGAAAGGACCAATTCTGCTGATCCAAAGCTGCAGGATCTCCATGACACAGGACAACAACAGGATAACTTGGAGTAGCCCTGATGTGGATCCAATATGGATGGTGTCACAGAAGCTAGAGATCTTGAACCAGACCAATTACTCATTGCAATGAACATTTGCAAGTGAAAATGTGTGGACAGAGGGATATTCTGTGGGATGCTCTGTGTCATACTACAGCTTTCATGATGAGATGTTTTCTGTGCCTTGCTTTTGTCATTGCTTGTGTGTGTGTGTATGTGTGTGTGTGTGCACATGTGTGCATGTGCATGCATGTGAGTGTGTGTGCATGTGTATGTGTCTCTGTGTGTGTATGTGTGTGTGTGCACACGCATGTGCAAGTGTGTGCACGTGTGTGTATGTGTATCTGTGTATGCATGTGTGTGAGTGTGCATGTGAGCATGTGTGCGTGTGAGCATGTGTGCGTGTGTGTGTGCCTATGTGTGTGTGCCTGTGTGTGTGTGTCTGTGGGTGCGTGTGTGTGTGTGTGTGTCTGTGTGTGTGTGTGTGTGTGTGTGTGTGTGTGTGTGTGTGTGTGTTCGGGAGGAAGTTTGTAAGGGCAAAGGGCAGATATTAGAGAATGGGTGATGAGTAGAACTGGAGTGTATAATGTGAAACTCACAAAATATCAATAAATAGTTAAAAACAAAACAAAACTATTGCCCCAATGCCATGCCTGCTCGCCTGCTCCCATGTTCCCTGCCATGATGGTCATACACTCTAACCCTCTGAAACTAGAATCCTCAAATAATTTCTTTCTTCTGTAAGTGCCTTGCTCATGGTGTCTCATCACAGGAACAAAAGGTTGCAAAACCAGTATCATTGCTCATGAACCTGAAGATGAAGCAATGTTGATGATAATAATGACTAAGGTTTACAAATTTTCTAGTTGTTCATTACAAAACTGTCTTGTTGGGATAAAGGAACAAAACATAAACAGGGCATAGACACACACAAATGTTTGCTTCAACACAAACTATGGTCAAAACTGGTTATTATATAAATCAGAGGATGACCACTTAATAGGTGGGATACATGCTGAAATAGATTGTTGGCACTACTTGTTTTCTGAATTTCAATTGCAGACTTTTTTACCAGAGGAGACAGTGTTTCTATCTCCTCACATCATAAGTTCTGTGAACTCAGAATGATGCACAGAGTCCAGAGCATGTCAACAATGACATTGTTTATATGTGTTTACTCTTCTTTATTCACTAGTGACATGATGTAATATTATACCATATCATTAATTAATAGCTACTCAGTTTTAATAAAAGGTAGTGTTGATTACTGAAGGAATTGCTTTAAAGCTGTGCGAACATTTAAAATAAAGTAGATCTTTGCTGGTAGGAATGCTAACTTGTACAACCACTCTGAAAATCAGTCTGGTGCTTTCTCAGGAAATTGGAAATAGTTTTACCTAAAGACCCAGCTATACCACTCCTGGACATATACCCAAAAGATCTTCTTCCATACTGCAAGGACACGTATTCCACTATGTTCACGGCAGCTTTATTTATAACAATAGAAATTGGAAACAACCTAGATGTCTCTCAACCAAAGAATGGATACAGAAAATGTGGTTCATTTACACAATGAAATAATATTCAGCTATTAAAAACAAGGGCATCATGAATTTTGCAGCATATTGATGGAACTAGAAAATTTCATCCTAAGTGTTGTAACCCAGACCCAAAAGGATGCACATGGTATGTACTCAATGATATGTGAATATTAGCCATAAAGTACAGAATACTCATGATAAACCCCACAGACTCAAAGTAGTTAAGCATAAAGAAAGGCCAAGCGAGTACATATGAACCTCACTTAGAAGTATGAATAAGATAGAAGGCACAGGGGAGAATGAAACTGTGGTAGAGGGGTCGCAGAGGGAAGTTGGGAGGTCAGGATCAGGTGTAGGGAGAGACAGAAGAGAGAGCCAGAAGGCCAGGAGAATGAATGGCAAACTACAGCTGCCACTAGTGAGGAGGTGGGGGAAATCTCTAGGAAGTACCAGAGACCTGGGGTGAAGGGTGCTCCCAGGAGTGAACCTAGCCAAGATGCCTAACAGTGGGGACATGAAACCAGAAAAGGCCACCTCCTATAGCTAAGCAGAAGCCCCAGAGGAGGCATAAGGACACCAACCCACCCACAAAATTTTAGACCCAAAATTTGTCCTGTCTAAAAGAAATGCAGGGACAAAGATGGAGCAGAGACTGAAGGAACAGCCAACCAATAACAGGCCTAACTTCAGACCTATCCCATGGGCAAACAACAATCCTTGATACTACTAATGATACAAACACTACTGTCTATTATGCTTACAGACAGTAGCCTAACATTAGAAATCATCTGGGAAGCTCTACCCAGCAGTTAACTGAAACAAATGCATATACCCACAGCCAAACATTGGACAGAGGTCAGGAACTCTTATGGAAAAGTTTGAAGAAGGATTGAAGGCAATGAAAGGAATAGGAACTCCACAAGAAAACCAACAGAATCAACTAATCTGGACTCTTGGTAGCTCTCAGAGACTAAGCCAACAACCAAAGAGCAAACAGGGGCTAAACCAAGGCCCTGGCATATAGGGCTACCCTGTCTGTGACAAGTGGGAGAAAATGCACCTAGCCCAGCTGAGATTTGATGCACATGCACTATGGTGAGGGTATACACAGGAGCTACCCACTCTTTCAGAGAAGAAGGGGAAAGGGAATGTGGAATGGACTCTAGAAGGAGACAGGGAGGAGAAACAGCATTTGGGATGAAAATAAATTAATTAATTTAAAAATAGATTTTAAAATTTAGGTACTGTTTTGTGAAGAGCTCCTTGTATAAAAATTAATTCATATTTGCATTCACAGACCATTCACTCTTTCCTTAGGTCAAAATTAAAACTTTACCCAAATGCTGTGGACATGGCCCATAGTCCTATCTACTTGGGAGACTTAGGCAGTACAATTATTTGAGGAAGGAGATTGTAAAGTAGCCTGGACAACATAACACAATAAAGACATATGTGACAAAATAGTTGTGTTTGTATGTCAGTGGCAAGGTGTTTTGAGGATAAATTTGAGGCTCTCTGCTTAATGCGCAATGCCAAAGATAAAAAACATAAAACATAAAAAAATAGCATTTTCATGTTTAATAATGTTCATAATTCATCTATACATATAATTAGTTCCCTTTAGTTCTTTATAAGAAAGTATGTGACATTTTCAATTAGTCATGCAATTACATTTCCACACTCATTATTCAGTGTCAAATACCCTTTTCAATTTGAAAAACATGATACAAGGGCTAAGATCATACTTTATAGCTGAAGCCTTATAGTATACATAACGAATATGATTAAGAGTCCTTAGCAATTTTTAGATACTGTTCTTTCTTCTTTTTTAATTGAAAAAACTCTTTTGGAGAAATCTAGGGTCAGTATTAATACATGTCTGAATCATCAAATTTTTTGTAAAACCAATCATCTTAGTGACAGGTCTTCCTATATACCACCCACAAATTCTATTGGTGTGTGTGTGTGTGTGTGTGTGTGTGTGTGTGTGTGTGTGTGTGTGTGTGTGTGTGTGTGTGTGTGAGAGAGAGAGAGAGAGAGAGAGAGAGAGAGAGAGAGAGAGAGAGAAAGAGAGAGAGAGAGAGAGAGAGGGACAGAGAGACAGAGAAACAAAGGGAGTCTTTAGGCTACTCAGCCTGCCCTTAAATTTCTGAATATAGAAATCATTTTGTCTGGGCCTCCTGACTCTTTGGAGCTACAGATGTATGTCATCATGGCTGATTTGCCATACATCATGTAAGTTTAATGATATCTCACTTCATCCCGAAATTACTTAGAATAAGAATAAAAATACATCTACCCAGGTATCATATGTTCCTCATCAGAAAATATTAAGCCAAACAGAATATTAAATATTATCTTTAAAATGTTTGATAAAATTTCTATCAAGTATTAAAAATGCAGAGAACTCCTTCAAGAATCCAGGCAAATTAGACATATCCTTAAATAAACAACAATTCAGAGAATTCATTTCCCAAGATAGACTTTGTAAGCAATGTCAAAGGAATCTTTTCAAGCAGAAGGAAAACAATTCCAGACAAGAGATTTGAATCAACACAGAAGATAAACAGTTCCAAGAAAATAAGTGTGCTAAATAATACAAATAGAACTTTCTAAGTGTATAGTTTTCTAAGGGAAAAAAAGCTTTGCCTTGTAGGAGGAGCTAAGGTGGGAGGAGTAAAGAGAGAAAGATGAGGGTGAGGGAGGAAGAGGGGAAGGAAGGGGAGGATCTGAGAGAGAGAGAGAAAGAGAGAGATGAGAGAGAGAGAGAAAGAGAGAGAGAGAGAGGGAGGGAGGGAGGGAGAGAGAGAGAGAGAGAGAGAGGCAGAGAGAGAGGCAGAGAGAGAGAGAGATGAGACGAGAGAGGGACATGGAGGCTGATCTTCGTTTGTAGCAGTCAAAGTAGTTGGTATATTAAGGTTGGGAATTGAGTGGCACCTCTGATTGTAAGGGCATCTTGTTATTGATCATTACCAAATATATAAGCCTTTGATTAATCTTTAAGCATTAGAGTCTCATTTTTCTACCGGGCCTGCATGATTGGCAGGATGGTCTGGGCAATGCCAGGCCTTGCAGAGACAGCATGGAAGATTGGCAGAGCCATCTCCCACTCTGGCATCTCATGAGTGGCAGGGCTGGTGTTTCTGACTGGCTGAGCTAAGCAGAGCTGCCACAGCCTAGAAAGTCTGCTTGACTGGTGACCATTTTGGTTTTTTTGTTTGTTTGGTTGGTTTGGTTTTTTTTTGTTGTTGTTGTTGTTGTTTGTTAGAGATTAATCAAAGGCTTATATATTTGATAATGATCAATAACAAGATGCCCTTACAATCAGAGGTGCAAACCAATACCCAACCTAAATATACCAACTACTTTTGACTGCTACAGACAAATGAACATCAGCCTCCATGTCCCTCTCTCTCATCTCATCTCCATATCTTTCTATCTCCTAGCTCCTCCCCTTCCTTCTCCTCTTCCTCATTTACCCTCCTCTTCCTCTCTTTTGCCTTAAACAAAAATCTTTCACTATGAGCTCATTGTACTCTTGCCTTGTAGAAATAGTCACAGCCTGTAGCTAGCATCTGTGCTTATCAACAGAGCAAACCCAGGACCTGGGGATACTTCCTCAATCTGTCCACTTAGGACACAGAACCTGGTGATAGTTGGGTAGACAGATAGCTGTCACCTTATACAGCAGCCTGCAATGGAAGGTGACCTCCGACCTAATCAGTAAGCCTGCCCAACCTTCTTGTGAAAGATCTGGGTTAAGTATAACTTTAGTATCCATCTACCTCATGACAATGTCAACCTGCTTCCAAAGATTGATAATGTTTCCAGATGGTCACCAAAGTCTGGCAACTGAAAAAAATATCTTGGATGAGGACTACAGTACTACAGATAAGAATAAAGAGAGATTTGGTGTGTGTGTGTGTGTGTGCGTGTGTGTGTGTGTGTGTGTGTGTGTGTGTAAAGCTGTACAGCCTTCTAGATTTTGAAGAATAAACTATGAACTCTCTGCCTGTCCTGGGACATCAGGTGACCAGTCAGAACTTCCCATTTTGAGCTGTCTTGCATTTAAGTCACCAATACAGCAGGTTGCATGGGCTTTTTATTGTAACCCTGAATGATCCATGCATGATGAAAATCTAAATAGGAAAAGTATCACCTAAAAAACTACTTGCTGATTCTTCTAGGAATTGGAATGGGGGTGTTTATGTCTTGTGAGCATGTAGCAAGAAAAGAAGACATTATCATTGCTGCCATACTTGATTCTGACCATCTGGAGGACATATTGTCACTATAATGTGATAGAGACAGAGAAGCATGGGTTTAATGAGAACCAGCCTCTTGGGTCTCTGTTAGTGTCTCACCCCTATTGATGGCAAATGGACAGAAGTAACACCTGTGGCTGAGTTGCTATGATGATTAATCCTGACTGTCAACTAAATTGGATCAGGCGTCAACTGAAACACAAACATCTGGACACATCTATGAGGTAATTCCTAGAAGGATTGAAAGTAGAAAACCTGTCCCCAGAATGGGCAAAACTTTCTCTCAGTGATACAGTCAGCAAGGGATCTTGAGGCGAGTGCTGATTTTTCCTGCCCAACTTTGATCCTTGCTGGTTAATGCAGCCGTATATGTATTCTTGTTACTATCCTTTCTTTTCACCAGAGCCCAGAGTATATGGTCCTTGAATATGAACTGAAGATTAGCCGCTCTGCAAAAACCTCCCAGGCCTTCAGAGCAGCCTGAGATTCTGGTGCCATCCAGAGCTGCAGAGATATCAGGCTTCTAGCTTCCCTAGTGTGAAGACAGCACTATCTAGGGGTAATTTTGTAAGCCAGATCTTCAACAAATCTTTCTGTAACACAAATTGTTTCCTTTGGCTCTGTTTCAGTAAAGAACTCTGAATAAAACAGTGGGGGACAAGAGAGTTGACCTTTTCAGACATGCAGGTCTGTTTGAACTACTGGATAATCGTGTGGGGCCAAGAGACTCCTAGCTGAGACTGAGGAGTGTACATAGACAGTGAGAGACTACCAGATGGATCAACACCCGGGATGACCTCCAGGTTCACAGAGTGCACAGAGGCCCATGCTATAACTTTGTAAAATTCATAATATAATCCTCTATTTGATGATACCTTTTAAACATTTGAAACAACAAATGTCACTCATCCTGGAAGTATTAGTTTAACAGACTATGGAAGGACTTCTCCAGAGATACAAAGGAAGGGGGACCTGGAGAGTTAGGCAGGCAGCTTGAAAGGAACACAGTGTTACAATAGAAATATCTCTTTCATTACTGAGGGGTTATTTCTCTACTGCTGTGCAAGCCACTAACAAATATCAATCAAATGGTTTCCTTGTTTCTTGGATTTTTTTGTTGTTGTTCCTTTTGGAAATTACCTTGACTGGAGAAAGCAGTTTTATTCAAGGTCACACCTATTTGTAAGAAAAGTCCATAGCGATGGCTGATGGATGGTTGGCTTATAAAAGCCTGAACATTTTGTCAAATGGAGTAAATGCTGTGTCTGCTTCAGAGCTCCACATAAAGCAAGCCAAAGGCTCCAGGAAACGCTGCATCCAAATTCAAATAGCCCTTTGCCCTTTGTGGCTACCTTCCACAGATGCTGTCCCAAATAATTTCCAAATAAGCCTGGAAACACGAGTCTCTGACTCGGTATTACTCCCGGGGAACCTGCATGAAACACAGATCATGTTCTGGACTGTTGTTTTCATTCTCTCTGCTGCTGTTCACGACAACACTTCATACTTACTCAAATTTGAAGCCTTCCTGCCCACAACAGTAGCTACCAATTATCCTCCCTGCTCTTTTGGAGGATGCCTGTCCACAGCTTACATTGTATCACTTGAATGTAACTTTTTAAAGAAAGGATTTCATTCCTTGAAAGATACACATATTTATACAAAGCAACTTGATCGTATCCATCCACTACTTCCTCCCTCCAACTTATCACCTCAACCCCTTCTCTCTCCTAACTTTCTGTCTTCTTTTTTAAATTAATAACCCTTGAATTCAATAAATCAGTGCTGCCTTTATGTACATGAGATAACACACTTAGCACTTTGAGCAGTTGTGAGTCTCTGCATTAACAACCACCACTGCGTTTTAGACCAAAGATGAAAACAATGCAATTCTATGGACATAAATATAAATATTAAGAATATGCTTTGACAATTTATCCTGTCTACAAGAAAGCTAGAGAAAGGGGATGGAGCAGAGACTAAGGGAACAG
>JANHMN010000014.1:63613918-63624733 GCA_030674055.1 Rhabdomys pumilio
AGTCTCATAATGACCAGGAACAAGGAAGTAAATGCTTTCTCTGATGTTTTAAGTGAGCACTATAGTCTGCCTCTATTAGGGCTGATTAGGATTAAGGAATCAAAGTATGGGGACTTCAAATTTCATGAGAAAAAGAATAACCAAAAACAAGTAGAAAAGAAAACCTCTACATGATTTCTGGTCTAGTTAAAATATATTTTCATTATTAAGCCCAGTGTCACAATAGCTAGGCACATATTCGTGAAAACTGGTCAGAAAAGATATTGTGGAGGAGTCTACTGTGGTTTTCCAATAATTACTTAAGTAAAAATAAGTTAGTTTCTTATTCATAGAAAACTAAGACAAACATATTGAGAAACATTGAATATTACCAAATTAGTTAATGACCTCTAGAACAACAACAAAAGAGAAATTGTTGCCAAATTATTAGAAAATTTTAAACTAAGAAAGTTAGGTATACAAATGCACACATGAAGGACATGTAATCATATTTATTAAGAATTATAGTTACCTGATTAAAAATGATAAGCAATTTAAAGGAAATAGCTTGTCTAAAGACAAATATTATATGATACAGCTTAAACATTTTTAAAAATTCAACTCTATGTTTACAGACACAGATGTCTTTATCAGTCATATAAAACATGATAACAGTGAATTTAAGAGTTTTCTAATATCACATTTTAATATTCTTCAGGACATACACAAGAGGGAGTAGTCATGTTTCCATTTCAATTGTAAATCATGAGGAGGAGATTGAAATATCTGATACATTTTCTGCCAATTATTCTAACATGTTCTGAGATAATAGAGAGTTTAGCAGATTGAGAAGGATTTTGGGATAATTGGAAAAGAAAAACTGGAGTTGCTACACTACAAATGTTTACTAGTGACGTGATAGGTTACTACACACACAAAACCTTGACATGGCCTGCTACACCCATGCCAATACAACCAGCTCACCCTCGGTTTAACTATTTCTCTAATGCAACCTGTTTATACTGATTGATGTCTTCAAGGCATTTGTATTTCCATAGGAAAGAGGAGCCTTTGCAAATCCACTCTGGTCTTTCACTACAGGAAAACAATTCACATCAACATAACCACAATAAAAGATCACTTAAACAGAACATCATAGAAACAGATTAGTTAAGTCATAAAATCCCAGCACAAATCCTATCATTTCAGATTGAAATAGATAATTATAAAGTCTAATAGAGTTTAACTTTTATCTGAAAAGCAAGTCAACTGAGACGTAAGGATGAAAAAAAATTGAATTATTAAGAGAAATCGTTAGAGCTCAGTAAAAGGAGTATTAATATCATTTAAGCCTCATGTGTACATTCTTCCACTCAAGGCTGGCAGTCTTGAAGTAAAGTTTAAAGAAGTCAAGTTGTCTTAATTTAGGATTCTGGAAGCCGGTGATATAGCTTTGGGAAGGGTGTGTGTTGCCAAGCTTGAGGACATAAGTTTGATCCCAGGAACTGCATAGTGAAAGGAGAAAACATACTCCCAAAAAGTTGTGTATACACAAACACACACTTATACAATCTTCAAGACATTTAAAAGTATAAAGAATTGTCTCAAACCAGTACATGTGGCATTTTGATGTGCACAATAATGTTCAAAACAATTAAAAATAAGCCAAGAAAATACTAGTTGGCAAAATCTAAATCATAGCAATTCTAACAACTACTTTATAAATTAGTGATTACTATTTACACATCCATTTGATAGAAAGTGTGGACAGCCCCTGCCTGAACACAGTTTCAGATGTGTCTAGCATGGGGGGAACAGCATTAGAGGCGTCTGATGGGTAAAATATCAGATATCCTGATTTTCATTGGAGATACCATTTCTTTTTATTTGGAAAAATAATAATGTTATTCCATGAGGAGAAAAAGGTTTTCTTTTTATCATATTCAAAACACTATTCTGAGTTGAGAGGTAAGGCAAAAACCTTTTGCTATGGTTTGTATATGCATTATATGGTTATTGTTATATTGAATTAATCTTCCAGGGTACAATGTCAAGGAAATTTACCTTCAAGATAATTCTAGTTTGCTTTCTATTGTTCTGACAAACACCAGTACACACAGCAAGTTGGGGAAGGAAAGATTTATTTGGCTTATACTTCCAGTTTGTAGTCCTTCATTGAGGGAAGTCAAGACAGGAAACTGGAGGCAGGAACTCAAGCAGAGACCATGTAAGAGTACTTCTTAATGGCTTGCTTCCTCAGGCTTGCTTAACTACATTTTATGGACCCCAGTTTACCTATTTAGGAATGTATGGCCATAGGCTGGACCTTCCTACATAAATCAGTAATAAGAAAATGCCCCCACAGACTTGCCCCTAGGCAAATCTTATGGAAGCAATTATTCAATTAAATGTCCCCCTTTCCAAGATGTGGTAAACTGACATTCAAATTAGATGTCAGAAAAGATAATTGGGTTGGGAGTTTCTTGCTTTTATTGAGTTAATGACACTATCATGATGTAAGTTAGCTATTGCAAGAATGGGCTTGTAATTAAACCAAATTCCTCTCCTTCTCTCTTTATGTTTCTATCCCTGTGCCTCTCCCTCTCCCTCTCCCATGGGGCAGAACAAGATAGGTCTTTGCAAACAGAGACAAAGATCTTGATATTGAACTTCTACTCTGTAAAACAGTTAGAAACAGATGTATGCTTTGTTCTGTTTCAACAAACTCTTTCTGGTATCCTATCACTATATTGTAGCACTGTATGGGTTAAGAACTTCTGTCTGACATTCCAAGTTGACTATTTAATTCACAGCAAAGTGATAATGTTGTTTATTTTGTTATCCTCATGGAAGGAGGCTTGTGGTCTAGAAAACTTTACACCTATAAAGAATGAAATGAAGCCATCAGGCCATGTCAGTGATCTAAGCATGAATGATTCTCATTAGATTCTTTAGAAATTTGTCTTTAGAATCATAAAGAAAGTTGTGATTTAAATGCACAAAAAGTTTTCTGATAATTGTCTTTAGAAATTTATTGCCCAGCTTCATTTTGGTGAATAGGTTAACAAGAAATTTAAGATCCCCAAATGATTACAATAATTTTGAATTCTAAAAGATAAATTTTAAAGTATAAAAATGCATACAGACATAAGTAGGCAAATAAATGAACAGGTTTGATTGTACCAGAATATTAGAATAGACTTTGAGCACTCAATATCTTTTCTTGCCTAATGTTCCAACCACTTCCACAAATCTCCCAATAAAACATGGTCCCGTCTGTCCCCACAGTCTTAGTATTAATTTCTAGCTTATGCCTTTTCTCTGTTGCTGTGATAAATGCTGTGCTCAAAAAACCTTGGGAAGGAAAGAGTTTATTTCAGCTTACCTTCCATCATGGAGGGAAGTAAGGGCAGAAACCCAAGTAGGGGCGTAGAGGCAGGCGTGGAAGAAGAGCCTTTGGAGACATTCTGCTTCCTGGTTTGATTTCTGTGTCTTGCTCACCCTGCTTTCTTATAAAATGCAGGACCACCTGTTTAGGAGTACAGCAGGATGGTCCACTTATATTAAACATTTGTTGAGAAAATAACCCCCAAAGACTGGCACACAGGCCAATGTGATAGAGACATTTTTCTCACTTGGTTTTCTGCTCTTTCCAGATGCTTCTAGCCATTTCCAGTTAGCCGAGTTACCCAGAACACACTCCCTGAGGTAGACGTTGGCCTGTATGTGGGATGACACATGCTTAATTGACCATTACATTCCAAACTGATAACGTACCTTCTCTTAAAGGACAAAGACTACAGTTTTTGTACACAATGCTGTATATATTTTAGTTGAATAAATAGATTTAAATTATGTCTCTGGCCCTCAACTCATGTACTTTCAAATAAATGATTAGGAATTTATTCATTCCCCTCTGCTCTGCCCTGAAAACCCATAATTAAAACCCATGACCTTGATTATCCTCAATAAATATTTATTGAATGAATCAAATCAAAAAGCACTCCATTTCTGTACCTCGAATCACACATTGACATACTTTTAATTCTAGGAAGGCTTTACAATAAAAATTCATCATCAACCCATATCATTAAGCATCCATGTGTGTAACACAGTGTCAGATGCTATGTGGGACATAATGAAATCAGTTCAGGGCTGCCCTATGATGAAACTTCTAATTTTGCTATATTTTCAAGTATAAAAGTCTTGTGGTTTACTGGGCATACTCCT
This sequence comes from Rhabdomys pumilio, assembly GCA_030674055.1. Taxonomy (NCBI): domain Eukaryota; kingdom Metazoa; phylum Chordata; class Mammalia; order Rodentia; family Muridae; genus Rhabdomys; species Rhabdomys pumilio. The sequence goes on from JANHMN010000014.1 coordinate 63,618,128, forward strand.
TATAGAAGCAGCACGTGTACTATCCAGACTGCAGTATCTAAGTGGTCAACTGTTCAGCCTAGAGAATTGAGTTTATCGCTGATGACTGGGTTACACACATAAAAACAGACTGCTTAGAAACTGCAGTCTTAGTTTATTTAATCAAAACTCCTCAGATTGGTGGTGACAGTGTCCCCCTCCATTGTGCTGTGCACACTTCCTATCCTACCAAGAACATCACCCTCCCTAATGAAGAAAAAAGCCCTGTCACTAAAGAGAATTTCAAAAATGTGGGAAATGTTTTCAAAATATACTCACACCTTGACGTGATGACGTATACAGTTATTCAATCAAAATGTAGAGTCTACCCATCATTCCTTTGAATCTGGGTAGTGATATAAGCACAGTGTAATACCAAACAATGTGATTCTGGGGACAGCCACAAAGGGTAGTGTAGCTTTTTTATAAGATGAATGAGGGGGTTACACTGAAATGTTCTCCTCAGATTCTAGGATGCCTAGGCAGTCTATGGTAAGGATCCTCAGCAAGATCCCATTGTTAATAACAACAAAAGTTGATTTCAAAGCCCAGGCAGAATGTATCTGGCTACTGTTTAACACCAGATTTCCCATCATCTTGCACTTGGAAGCTGTATTCTTGTTAAAACCACGTGTAGATCATAGCCAGGGCTTTCCTGCTGAGCTGTGGCAAAATGGAAGATCCATAAGCAAAATTGATTGTTATTGCTGTTTAAGAAGTTCATATCTTTAACCATCCATTCTTTCTCTTGCCAGTTTTGAAGTTGCAATCTACACCAGGTCATAGAGTGCTCAAATGCTCATTGTCTCTCTCCATCTCTCTGTCTCTCCCTCTTTCTTTCTCTCACTCTGTGTAAGTACAATCTTTGTTTTTATTTCTTTAATTTTGTTTGGCTTCGATAACCTCTCAGGGGCTTACTCCTGGAGAACACTGACTTGTCCTCTCTCAGAAGTTACTGATTGCCTACAATACTTTGTAAAATTGTCCCTACCTGCATGGGGACACATGGACTGGTGTTTTCATCGTACAGGTTTGGTTTAAGGAGCCATATCGTCTTGATTTTATGGGTTTAGTGTTCCTGTTGAAGCAAGAAGATACGATCTCTCAGCAAGCATCGTGGTCCTCCAGTTCTAGGGTTGTATTTATTATTATGTAATGAAACAGACAAAAGCTTCAGTTGGTTACATACGAGGCACTTGAGCTTATTAAGTGGTGAGCATCATTATGTTGGAAGAATTATCTACTATTCTAGTCAGTGGCTACATGATGGGGTTGAGAAGGCAAGGCTGAGGAGCATGAATCTCTGTGGTGCTCTGTAGTGATGACTTCACAGCCTCTGTTAACCACAGGCAGACTCCTCAAGAACCATCGTGTCCCCTACCTAGGTGCTAACATTTTTGCCTCCAAAATCCTCTCTATGAGTACAACTAAACAATACAAAGAGCTACATGAACACAGAATTAGACAGACAAATATCATATAGCCTTCATAAAGCAGTCTTCATACATCAGAAAAGTGTCCATGTCTCTTGAGACTAATTTACTTATTTCTCAAAAGAAAATAATACAGTGTCACTATACAGTGCAGTAGATTAGCCAGATGTCTTATGGAAATGGTGATTTCATTCTAAACTTGCTGATAAGAACAAGATGACTTTAATTAAAACAAAGCTGATGCATTAACTATGTGTTTACTTAATTTCTGTGCTACAGAGAATCTCATTTTTATTCCTCTTGAACTTGGTTTCTTATTTTACCTGCATGAAAATATGAAAATTGCAGTAAAAACAAAAAGCAGAATGGGTACAATGGGGCCAGTGAGACAGACAGTGGGGTAAAGGCACTTGCCACCCAGGTTAATGATCTGAGTTCAGTACCTGGACTCCACAGGGTAGAAAAAGAGACTCAACTTTCATGATGTCCTCTAACATACACACACACACACACACACACACACACACACACACTTCCCCCACACTATATAAATAAACAAACAAGCGAACAAACAAGTAACTGTAAAAAAAGAAATATGGTTTTAAAATATATTACCACATTTATTACTATTAAGATATTAGGATCTTCCTGAATATTCTAGAGCCTGCACAAAACTACACTCTGCATGGTTGGTCATTGGTATATGATGACAGCAACATCCTCCACCAGTGTAATGAATGTGAAAGTTTTGTCACCTTACCCAAGTGACTCTGCATTCATGGTTTCTGATTGAGAAGCCCATGTCACAGAGGGTGTTGTCTGTGATTCTATGTTGTTTGGGGAGGTGGGATGGCAGTCAGGAGCAGAGAGCAGTGCCAGGTTGACGGGTACTACTAAGAAGAAATAGGTGATAAAAAGGCTTCTAGTCCCTGCATTCATTGTGATAGCTTCCTGGGCATTTGGCTGACCATCAGCTGCAGCACCCTGCTGTTACAGAAGTAGGTAGGTAGATTCCTTCCTTTGAGACACACTAAGCATGAAGAAGAAAGAGTGAAATGAAAAAAAAGTTGTTGTTTGTTACAATTTTTCTCAGACCTATCTAACTCATCATCACTGTATAAGCACAATATGAAACATATAAACAAAGCTCAAGCAATGAGCAATGAAAGTCCGTGTGTTCTGAACAAAAACATCTACAATGAGATAGGACAATGCTGCTCTCCATCCAGGCTCTATCCTTTTAAATAACACTAATCTACAACACTGACATTATTAATTACTGTGTATTATTTCTTTGAATAAAATTACCTTAAAAGTGATGTTATCCTCTGATGCTTTCATTGTCAACTTGATAGAATTCAGGTTGATTTGAGACTCCTGTAAAAAGGAAATTTTAGGACCGTATGCTGAATGCAGAGGCTGAGTTTAATGGCTATTCCTGGTTGTCAACTTGACAGTATCTGGAATAAACTATTAACAAGAATTGGAAGGCTCACCTGTGATCTAGATCTTGAGACTGGGAGACGCAAGTTTCTGACCTGGATCTTGGCATGGAGACCTGGATGCATAGGGGCTATGAACCTCAAAATACTAAGGCAAGGAAGTCTCTTTGTTCAAGGTCAGCCTGGGACAAAACAAGTCCCAGATCCATGCTCCAGGCATGGTGGTACATACCTTTAATCTTGACCACATCTTCTGGTGGAGACCTACATAAGGGCATTGGAAGAAGAAAGATTCACTCTTCTTCATCTTCTTGCATTCACTTGGCAGCACAGCTGTTGAAATCTACTAGCCTGTGGGACTGAGCAACTACTAGGTCTTTGGACTTCCCATTCACAGCTGACCATTGTTGGGGAGTTAGACCATAGACTGTTAAGTCATCATAACAAATCTCCTTACTATATACAGACTATCCGTAAGTGCTGTGACTCTAGAGAACCTTGACTAATACACTGAGTAAAAATAAATCTCCCTAGAATATACTGTGTAGTCTGTGGTCATGCTGACCACTTTAAAAAAAAATCCACAAGATACATTCACAACCTACAATCTAATGGCATACAATTTTCTCTGTCTGTAATGCCTATGGGTCCTTGGTGGGTCTCTTGCTTTACAAGTAGGATCCAATCACTGCCTGTTAGCTTTTCCATTACGTCACAGGTACTTCTTTTGCCATTTCATGAAGTAAATGTTCTGTTGAGGTTACTCTGTTTCTTTTTAAAATTGTAGCTACAATCACCTCTTCTATAAAACAATCGCCAAATAATGAAGTGGATGTGATGGTTTGACCCAAATTCAAGAGAGACTAGTGTCACAAACCTTTCTCAAGAGAGTCATAGTTTTATTAGTATCATTGCATGAAACATTACTCATATAAATAACATTTATGATATGAATTCTTTAGAATCACTTTGGTTTTGAGGCCAGTTCTGTGAATGTAAAAGGTAAAAATTCATTTTGACTGTAGTAGATTTTGTAGAATGAGCTTTATTTTGTGGTTGACACTGAAAACGTGGCCTATCCTTGCAGTTTAAGTATGACCCAGATATATATCCACTGGATTCCTTTTATGATCTCACAACTAAGTTTAAAGTCAACCCCCCGGCCCCCTACACATTCTACTATTTTATTTTTCTAACAAAAAATCATGAATATTTTAGAATGTCATTTGGGATATACACACCCTTTAAAGTGATTATGGATGTGAAGCTAATGAACATGTTTCACATGGTTTATCACCATCCTTGATCCAGATTAAAACACAAGATTTTATCTGTTAATTTAAGTGAGACAACACGTGATTACCAATTCAACTCACTAAGTTTTATTTTCTACATCTACAACTAAATCAATCTATTTAATCATCACTAAACTTTGACCAACACCTCCCTACTGTCCCTTTTCATTGACTGACAACCATTTTCCTTCCTACCTCTATGATTTATGTTTCCTAGGTTTTGCATATAAGTGATACCATGAAAGAGTTTTTCTATGACATACTTTAATAGCTTAAAGTATTATCCTCATTTTTATCTGTTTTGTCATAAATATTATAATTTCCTTCTTTTTTATGCTAAGAAATTATGCAGTTTGTGTATACTGATTTCTTTATCTCTTTATCTGCCAACAAACATAAGGTGTTTCTATAATTCAATCCATGTGCAGTTACTTTGAGTGACATAAGCTTTCAGGATTGTTATTTTCTACTCTTCAAATGCAAACACACAAAGGAATCACTAGTTCCAAGGATTTGAGTTTGGAGATTTCAAGGATCTTCCTTCTATGGTGAACGTGACAATTTTTAGTTCCATCGAATGCATTGATTTCCCTTTATGCACATTCACATTGGTATTTACTGCAGCTCATCTTTCTATAATTGTCATTTGAACAGGTGTTGAATGGTTTTTGCCTTCTGCTTCTAATGCACATTTCCTTTGGACGAGTGATGCTAAGAACTTTCTCTGTACGGGTCGACCACCTGTCTGTAGTCTTAGGAGCAATGACTATCCCTTTACTTTATCCACTTAAAAATGGATAAAGATCACTTAGGTTTTGTGTGCTGTTTATCACAGGCACGGTTTCCACATAATTTCTCCAAATATGTAGGTTGCTGCTTCCATGTTTTCCCTGCTGAGTTGAAACTTTTTAAGTTCCCCATTGATTTTTTTAAGACTCCCATTGATTTTGCTGCTGCTTCTTGTGAATTATGGGTTATGCCAAAAATGACCTAGCAGAAAATGGGTGACAATGAATTTTTCACCTTGTGTGAGCATTTTGGACCTTAGGTCTTTAATACAATTTTAGATGAATTTACAACCAGTATAAAATGAAGGCCTCATCTCATTCTCAAGCCTCTATATGTCCAGTTTCATATCTCATTATTTGTTAGGTCGATTTCACTATTATTTTACCTTGATGCCTTTATCAGAAAATAATTGACTGTGTGTGGGAAGAAAGCAAAGTAAAACCAAAAAAAAAAAAAAGGTATTTTAGAAAAACATGGAAATCTACTACTTTATAAGCCAATTAAATAAAAACAAAGTAGATGAGAGAAATGTTATTTATGGCTGGATAATGTTCTTCCTAAGAACCATGTATTTTGTAAACAGAAAACCAAATGCCAGATATGGCATAATTTTTGGTCAAGGATATCCTACAGCAAAAATAGTTCTTGTCCTTTGATTGGTTGTTCACCAAACTAGATTAAACCCTAATGTGAAGACACTGTATAGCTTGGTTACAAAATACAGGTAAATCAAGCTGGAAATTTTCCGAATGTTGAGTAATTTCCATAGTGCTGAAAGTTTCTATATAGGTTTCTGGTAGAGAAAAGTCATCAGTATTCCTACCAGCTCTAAACCTGAAGACCTACAAATCAAACTTGTCAGGCAAAACACACCCAGAAGTAGCAAACACTGACTCTCTGATAGCATTTGAAGGTCATTCGACAATAGGAAAGCCATGTCTGATACTGTAAGTAGACTTAGAATCCTCAGACTGAAGAACTGTTAGGCTCTAGGAGGAAACTTAGTATCATAAAATTGTCATGTTACCCAAACACCTTCTAAAAATTCATGCTTATGTATGCTGTCATAGACACTTGCTGTGTTCAGGTTTAGGCAGACAAGCTTCTCTTTACAGTAAATTGTAGAGAATGCAGAGACTTGTGACTGCATAAGGTGCTAAGAATAACTGGCAGCTGAGTGCTCAGCCATTAACAGGAGGTTTGTGTCACCCCTGGTAAGGATCTGTAAATATAAAAAAAGAGAAGGCAGAAACAATGTAAAAAATGTTTGCAATAGAAAAAAATTGAAGGTAGGCAGAAGGAAAACAATAGGGCACAGTCATTACATACATACATACATACATAATACATACATGCATGTATACATACATACATATATACAAGCATGCATGGATATATAAGTACATACATACATACACACAAGCATGCATGCATATATAAGTTCATACATACACACAAGCATGCATGTATATATTCATACACAAGTACAAGTATGCATACATACATACATACAAGCATGCATATATACATGCATACATACATACATACATACATACATACATACATACATACATTACACAGTTCAGCATATGTTAGTTGAACCAACCCTGCAAGTTGTAAAAGACTAGC
>JANHMN010000014.1:63639925-63742442 GCA_030674055.1 Rhabdomys pumilio
ACTTTTAGACATATTCAAGCCAATATCATCATTCCATTACTTATATATTTAATCATTGGAAAGGGTAGAAAGGCAGTCAATTATTTTAACATTTTTTAAAGTTTTATTTTTATTTTTAACTTGTGTATATCTATGTTACATCTGTGTGCATATATATATATACCACATGTTTGCAGATACCAGTAAAAGCTGAAAAAGGGCATGGAGTCCTCAGAAGCTGGAATTACAGGTGCTTCTGAGATGAACTCATGGATGCTAACAACTGAAAGAGTTCTTAGGTAGAGCAACAAGGGATCTTAGCTTCTGCATTGTCTCAGCAGTCCCTCAAAGGTATTGGGTGGGGGGAAAGGACTGAAGCCCTGAGGGACAATAGAAAAGACGGAAAAGGTAACCTCCAGAGATAGGAGGTTAGGGGAACCCTCCCAGAATGTACCAGAGACCTGAGAGGTGAGGAACTCTCAGGACTCAAAGGGAGGGGGGCCTTAGATGAAATGTCCTACATTGGGGAGAGGGAACTCATAGAGCTCACATCCAACAGGAAGACAGAGCATCAAGTGAGGGATGGGGTTGTCATCCCACAGTCAAAACTCTGACCCATAATCGTTTGCAGGGACGAAAATGTAGAAGAACCTGAGGAAAAGAAGGTCGAGTGACTGGCCCAAAGTGGGGTCCAGCTCAAGGGGGAGGCCCCAAAGCCTGATACTATTACTGAGGCTCTCACAAAAAAAACGGACCTATCATGACTGCTCTCCAAAACACCCAAGAAGCAGCTGAAAGAGTCAGATGAAGATATTTGCACCCAACCAATAAACAAAAACTGCTGACCCCTGTGGTTGAATTAGGGGAAAGCTAGAAGAAACTGAGGAGGAGGGTGAACCTGTGGGAGGACCAGCAGTCTCAATTAACCTGGACCACCAATCAGATACACCAGCTGATATGAGACCCCCATCACATATACAGCAGAGGACTGCTGAGTCTGGGTTCAGTAGGGAAGATGCACCTAACCTTCAAGAGACTAGAGGTCCCAGGGAGTTTAGAGGTCTGGTGGGGTGGGAGGTATGGTGGGGAGACATCCTCATGGAGACAAAGGGTGGCCAGGAGGTATGAGGTGTAGAATAGTCAGAGGGTGGACCAGGAGGGGAATAAAATCTGGAGTGTAAAATAATTAATTAATTAATTCATTAAGTGAAAAACTAAATAAAATACAACAGAAGAAGACATAATATTTAAAACAAACATGAAGCTACAGCAAAGCAAGGCTCTCCAGGTGCATGAGGAGCTAGGGGGATAGGGTCTTAGAAAAGCCACTGCTGTAAGGGAGGATTAGCTAGGCTCTTACCAGCTCTTCACAGGGGAAAAAGGAGAGGATTACATTCTTACTCTACTTCACTAAAAGAAGCACAATCTCAATGTTTGAAGCTACCAAGTAGGAAAATGTTTGTGTTAAATACATAGTACTTTGTGGTTGCTAACACAAAAGGCTTGACCTGAGTTACAAAACTAACCGTGAAGATTCCTTGATAACTCTGCTGGAACAGATCTAGGGATTTCTTAATTACCCCTCAATACAAAAAGTAATATTTCTTACAGCAGTTACTGAAGGGACATAGATTTATTTATTTACCTTTGCTATTTCAAAGCCTGAAAGGAAGTTCTCCTAAAATCCATGGTGATTATGTCTGGTGGTGTGACAAAGGGAAGTGGATTGTTGGATGTCAAATGGAGATTTTCACAGCACCATTTTAATCTTGTAAAACATAGCTTTATAGCTTTTTATAACTTAATTTTCAACTTGAGTTCCATTCTACATGATAACAACAACAACAAATAGATCTTTCAGTTTCAGAAAAATTTGGTAAATTGAATTTTCCTCCAATTCATGTAAAGACTGTTGAAAATCTCATCATGTTGGCAATAAAAACTGAATGCCACCAACACTGCATTTCTCTGTGTCTCTTTTGAGTCCATGCCAATATTTAAGTGTCTGTGATTTCCTCTCATGCCTCACTTGGGTCTTCTGAGACTCTGCACCATAGTTTGGTCCAAGGTGAGAAGTTCTGCTTCTGTGAGATGTCCACATTTGCCACCAAATCACAGCTGTGGAATAGAGGCTTAGAACCTGCTGCTTCAACTTCTTCCAGAATCACAAATGATCTCTTCCTGTGCCACACTCTGTTGGGCCCTATTTCTGCCCTAGTTTGGGACTTGTAGACAAACCCCAGTCTGGCTAGTGTTTAATTCGAGGGTGGGAAGGTGGGAGTTGGGGGGTAGTTGGAGGCACATACACATAGAAGCAGGAGGAAGGAGGATGGGATAGGAGGCTCCTGGGTGGTGGGGGGAATGGGGTAAGGGGATAAAATCTGAATTGTAAATATAATATCCAATTTAAAAAAATAAAGAAAAAAATAAATAAATAAAGAGACCTGTCTTAGTTACTTCCTTACCAAGGTGACTCAACAAGACTCAGGGGTAACGAGATCTCTCTCCTTTTGCCTGGACCTGCAGACAAGGAGCCAACAATACCCCATTAAATTTTGTTTTGAAGGAATGGTCACTTTTCAGAAGTTTATGATTAAGTCCACTTCTATATGGTTTCTCTTTTTCACAAAGAGTTTAAAATGTCCTTATATGGAACTCTCATCCCAAGTCCTTCTCTTTTGCATAGTCGTTTAAAGAATAAATTTGCTACAAGTTTCCAAACACAAGGTGCTTTGGTGCATTAAAATGGCCAGCATTATTATTTCTTCTCTCCTTCTCTTAATTGTATTGTGCAAAGTGTTTAATGTATGTGCATATTACATTATATGTGTTATATACTTATATAATTTATATATGTATTTATACTTATAGAGAAATGCAAAATTTACTTTTGTAAACTTTAAATTTATCTCAAACAAAGAAATTTTCTTTATCTAAGGCCATTGTTTACCTTCCAAATAGCCTTTTTTTTTTTTTTTTTTTTTTTTTTTGCAATTAAAAAGCTATAAGTATTTATTTCTATATTTCGTCCTATGGAATTTCTGTAAACTATTTTATCAGTTAAATTACTTTAGATACTTTAGAAGAAAATTATTTCAGCAGTGTTCTCTATAATGCTGAAATTGGGAAGAAAATTTTTACTATACTTACAATTTTAGAACCTGTCATTCTACTGAGAAGTTTACAGAATGATACAAGAAACGTTTAGTTAGCTTCAAACAGCTAGTTCATAAGACTGTTATGGACTCTCAGTTCTGACAACCTCACGATGTTCCTCTATGTTCCTCATAGAATGGTTAAACCCAGTAGGTCACAAAAGGAAACTAAATGAAAATGAAGGAAATAAAATGAAACTCTAAGCTTTGGGTGGACAAAGGACTGTAAAGGAGGTTGGACATTTACAGGGAAATACTGTTTACCAGACGTGACAGGGCCATTGTACACATGAATTAACAGCAGCTGTGACTGCGTGCAAAGGACCTTCAGAAGATCAAGCCAGCCAAACTCCTAGAATGGATGAGGGAGGGACTCTATTCATGCCCTAACAAAGGCTTTATTGGTTTTTGATGGTTGCTGCGGAGAATCAGTTTTCTCCCAGGATTCAGCCACTGACAGGTACTTATGCTCGGTGGCCCTGCAACCTTACACTAGCAGGTAGCACAAAGTGGATTCAGTGGTTAGATAAAGAGGACAGTCAATTGTTAGACAGAAGTTGTCAGGGGAATAGGAGAGGAATTGAAGGTAGATTTTTATCAAAACACATAATATAGACGTAGAGAATTCTCAAAGAATATAAGTTTTAAGTGAAGTGATTTTAAGCAGTTACTTCATTAAATTAAAATAGTGATGGCTATTCCTATTTATATTTGCATAATAAAAACTTGAAAAGCAGTTAAAAGATTATTTTTAGAATGTTGTTAGATTATTTATGTTGAACAAGAGCATAGTTGAAGCTTCTTTATATATTTGCTCAATGCAATCTCTTTTAGAGGGTATAAAATCAAATAAAATATAATTTAGACTTCAACACAGTTAATTTGTGTGTTTTATTACGCACAGTAAAAGACATGAAACTAGACAATGAGCTGATTGGGAAGAGGAAGGGATTAAAAGGAGGCCAGAGTGTGGGAAGACCCGTTGGCAGGTATATATGTTCAAAATACATTATACATACATGTATGCTATAAAATGATCAAAGAGCAACCTTTTATAAAGTACAAAAGAGAGAATTAAGCCATTCTGTCTGTCTCTGTGGATGTCACGATTTGCACTTCCTTGGAGAATTCTGAGTGAATTTTATGTAGAGCTGAGGTGATGAACACCTGCACACTCCCCTCCATGTGAACTGTCAGGGAGGTTTCTTCTGCCTCAGGGTGTTTACTTCCCCCTTCCTAAGCATTTGACTTGGCAAATTTCCTCTTGTCAATTATTTCTATGTACCTTTGAAATGTAAATCATTTTTAAACCTCCTGCCAGTTATAACCGTACACTGTCTTTTTCAGAACCTGGAGCCCTGCATTTTGAATGCAACCATTAAGGGCTGGAGAGCCTCTTCTCGTGGCTCTTTTCAAGGGCAGACTAACTTCAGCTTGCTCAGTGTTGTAAAGATTCCCTCACCAAGAAAGACCTGGAGATTTTTCTCAACTCTCAGGCTAGCCACTTTGTCAACATTATCTAGACCTTCCAAATCCATCCCTGATGCACCTAGGTATCAAGAGTTGATCTAAATATTCTCTGTGTTTATGGAAATAATATGGACATAAAATCGGTTTTTTTTGTCCCTTTTTCTTTTTTCTGATTTTTTATATATAAATGGCAGTAGAATTTGATGATTTATACGTATTTAGTTTTATTTTTATAAAATAATAATTTTATTTCCATTTCCACTTTTCTCCATTCTATTTTTGTTAGCTTTTCTTTGGTCCTGTGTATTTAATTTTCATTTGGGTGATTTTAGAAGTTGTATTTGGTCTTTTTTCTTCCCCTAGGGAGTTGGTTTTGTTATTGCAATAAGGAATTAATTCTATCACAGTTCCATATACTCATAAGTGCAAAATTATCTGTTTACTTCGGGTATATGCTAAATCTCTTTTTATGGTTGCGATATATTGAACATTTTTATCATTGGCTATATTTTAATTCCCAGATCCTGCTTCCTTTTTACAGTGAACAATCATTGATTTCTATTTGCTTTGAAAGAACATTGTCCTGGATCAAATTTTCTCTACAGATGTAGTGAACATTAGAGGTGCTGACAAGCTGTATCATACCAGACAAGCCACAGAAGGATAGGTTCTTGTTTTGAGTTATGAAAACCTTTCTATAACATAAATCAGTTTTTTACAGTACAATACTGTCTGGGTTTCCAATTATTTGTCTATGAACACTACAGAGTAAACAAGAGGGGACACTTATCCAAATGCAGTTGCTCCACAAAGCCTTGCAAACCCCCAAGTCTAAGTCTTGAGCTTCATCCTCTAGCACTACCAGGAGATTCCATGCTTGTAAAAGATAATTTCAAGATATTCTTCCACATCACTGGTCTAATTCTTTGAGAGTCTTAGGCTTACATATAACGTGAGCCTGTCATTAAGCTCAGATACGTCAGCTGAATACACTCAAGAAAAAGGATGGCTGAGGAGAAAACTGAGAACCGCATAGACACTGCAGAATGGGTGTAGTATGTGATCATAAGGCATTATTCTGTAGCGCAGTCTACATCTCAACATGCAGGTTACTATAGTGCAAGGTTTGGAGGCATACATAAGTAATTGTAACATAAAGCTACTGTTGCCATTAAACCTGACTCTCTACTTGTGGGGATTGAGAAGGAAATTGATTATTCAGTGACACCTGTAAGGATGTCTGCAAGAGTGTTTACAGGGAGGATTAATAAAAGGGGAAGAAAGACTGGGGCTGGGAGTAGCTCCACTACCTACGGAACCTTCTCCTTAACATCATGAATAATAAGAGTTCAGAATTTGAACAGAATATTTCCAGTCTGGATTTGGTCTCAGTAGGAATTTTGCCAGAGGTTTCTGAAGTATAAGCAAGACGGCATTGGACATTACTGAGCAATTCCTATTGGTCCCATTTTAATGAAACTTTTAAAAATGGCAACACATATGACTAATAATTTATTGTTATATAGAATGACATTACTGACAAATCTGTTACATACATAAGTGATACCATTGTTTTCTACTTTCTATATTAGGTACTTGTTAGAGTATTATTAAAATCTCCCTACAAAATGTTAGTCAAATAATTTCTTAACCTATAATCACAGAAACGCTATTTAGAGCATCTACCACAATATCTCTGTATCTAGAAAAGTCAATTCTTTCAAGACAGGATTTTTAACCTCACATCTCTAACAATAAACCATAATTTTACAGAAACGTCAAAGAGGCATAGACACTGCACACTATTGATGTTTAGAAGATTGGTAAATGTTTTGAAGTAATCACAAACTATAGATTAGTGATTTCTTTTGTTTAACATTTCAATGGGCTGTTTTGACATGCTCAGTAGCTGCATGTAATATTTGCATTGACTCCATAACTGTTTGGCATTATGGTGTTTAGATCCCTAATTCAAAGCGTGTTTGACATCATAGCTGCACATGTCATGAGACAGAAACTGAAAAAAAGAAATCAAATAGAATTGGTAACAACCATGAATGCTGTCAGTCATCATCTATAAAAGGCAGCCCCATATCTGAAAGTTAAATAGAAAACAAATGCAGTCATGAAATAGCAGGCTATCGAAAAAATTATGTGAGAGATGTGTAGTGGAAAGTACAGCATAGGCTATAAACGTCTGCCTTAAGAATCCAAGAGAACGATTCTAAAATGTAATCTAAGGTATCATTTATGAGAATGTTCCAGATAAGGCCTCAGAAATCTTCCAGCTAAAATATACACAGAAAGGAACATGTAATTCTATGACCCCACTCGGAGCATCTGGGGCCTTCATTAGGATACAGCTGGAAATGCCACAGGAGCAAAGCTCCCTTTATGGGATTGTCCCGAGAGAGGGGAAAAATAACAGCTCCAGTCAAGCACACCACGTACTGTGATCTTTGTTATAAGTGTGGATGGCTTACACATGGTGGCACAAATCAGTTAGATTTCTCAAACGCCAAGAAAACTGATAGTTCCTGAGAAAGATGGTTTCAGCCAAGAAATGCATTCTTCCTTCACAGCAAGTTAGAACGCTCTCACACACAGGATCTCCATGTCGGAATGCCCTTTTGTGAATTATCACATTTAAGAGAATGGCTTTTGTCGTGCTGATTATGTGTGACATGTAGAAAGGAGCTATGGAAAGATCTTTCTAAGCTGAGCATCGAGAAATTCAATAATAACCTGAATATTGTGTCATAGTATTTATTCCCTGATACTATCAAGTGTTAAGATGTTTTTAATCTTTAACTACACTCAATGTATGAGTTCAGTGGGCAGGTTACCAAGCTCTTTAAATGAAGAAGTAAACTTCACAGTCTATGTCTGACTTAGGTTTTGGTGCTGTGCCACTTGTCTTTCTTCAAATATCTTTGTCATCACAAAACTTTCAGGACATATAAACTCACTTTTTAAATGTCTCTCTGTAACACAGCGGATGTAATTCAGTTACAAAAGTACTGGCTTAGCGTGTACAAACCCCCAACAGGGAAAATACCTAAATCTGTGGCCTTAACCCTGTGAAGTAGGCTCATGATGAAATCATCTCAGCTACAAGTGGCTTGGAATGCCCCACCATAACTCCTCTCTCTTTGCAGCACAGGTGGTCTCTTTTTTTCTCTGACTCCAATCCATGTGTGTAGTTTTCCTTGGTAGATATCTCATGGCCCTGTAAGGCATCTTTCATGACTCAAGGGATTGATGTAACATACGCAAACAAGGACTGAAGAAATACCAGACATACCGACAACTGGACAGAAAAACTGGTGTCTGATTCTAGGCTCTCAGGTGAACTGTCAGGCACCTGGGAACTTGTCATATTTGTTGTATGCAATTCAGCTGGGAGGCAGGGGGATTGCATAGTGCAGAACAAGGAAGCAGGTTTGGCTATTATTGGTAAATCAGCCTCTGCAGGAAAGCAGTTTTCTGGCAGAAAACGTAAGAAGAGATCTATAGTGGACTTTTTCTGCACACACTATCAACATCTAAATACAGACTAGAGGAAGGCTTTGCCATCTGCCAATTTCAATCATAGGTCTGAGACTTTGGAACCCTTGATGTAGCTGTGCCTATTTCAAATAACACACTTTCCTTCAGGATGTGACTCACTCCCTACAGACCTGGCGTCTTCAATAGCCTCATGTCTCTAGCACAGCTGCAGCTTGCATTTGCAGATTCCTGGTCTCGGCCACTCTCTGAATCAATGCAGCAGACTTCTGTGTATCAATTAATCATGTATCTTTCCTATTTGTGAAGCCAGTACCATGTGGACTATGCTGCCAAGTTATGCTACCAATTAGCATTTAGCCTGGTCCACAGCCATAGTGACGTCTTTATGAATCCGTGGCTGAATCTACAAATTCACTGCATTCAGCAGCTATATGTCTAGATAAGGCCTTATTCATCAACCTAAGTTCAAGACTTCATCTTTAAAACACATTTATATTTTCATAAGTTAGAGAGGTTGATGGGCAGGGTAATCCCTTCGGAATATCTTATCTATTGTTCTGTTGAGGAGAATACATGTTCCCAATGAAGAAAGTAAAATTTCTCTTTATCCAACTGCATATGCTTTGGTCCCTTCATTCCTCTTGTCCACAAATTTAAACTTGTTCACACAACTATCCTTACTGAACTACCTTCTTTAAATGTTTTATGCCATGAACTTTGCATGGTTCCAAGGATCAATCAGACTGAGTCAGTAAAGGAATAAAGACCACAGAAACACAAACAGAAAGAGCTGAGTATGGTTGGAGGCTCTCTGTTGGAGAAGCCTCAGTGTCCTAAGGGCTCAGTGTGTTTATCATAAAGTTCAGCAGAGAGACAAAGTTATTGCATACCGCTCAACAAGGAGACAGGGTTATTACATACAGATAAAAATGGAAGTAGAGCTTAGAGTACACAGTTAGATCAAAAAGACAAATTTAGCTAACCTTGAAAACAGCTGTCCGTGTAAGGAAGCAATCTTTAGGCTGTAAACATCCATGGAAAGAAAGTTATAGTGAACGCTTTCTCCCTACACTATCAACATCCACACATGAACCTGGAGGAAAGGCTTTGCCATTTTTCCTCTGGTTGGAAGCTATAGCCCTTGACATGGCCAGACCGATGTCACCAACACACACTTATCAGAGTTCCACTCACTCAGGGGTTGCTACAATTGTATGTATTTGCTCTATCTCCCTGTGGATCTGCATAAGAGCTCTGAAAACAATCCACGCCACAAGGCAAGTGCTAGGCTGTCTTGAAAATTCCACACTTAAGGTAATCTATCTATCCATTACACTTCTCGTTGCAATGCAAGTTTTCAATACAAATAATACAGACAGATTCTGGAATATTCCATGAACTGCCTGGAAGGAGTCCTTTGAAAAGGAGTCCTTGTTTCCCTATAGACTTTCATGATCTGGACATCTTCCTTATTACTAATTTTTTTATAACTCTGATAAAGCTCCATGATAAAGTTAAGTTAAGGAAGAAATAATGTTATTTTTTTGTTTCTGGTTTCAAATGGGGAATCCTTAATGGTGGTTGAGGTATGGGAGCAGGTAGCTGGAACAGAAATCTGAGTGATCATTTCTTCAACCACCAGTACAAAGCACAGAGAGCAAACCACATATAGGGCAAAGCTATGAACTCTCCAAGACCATCTCTAGTGACTTTTGTATTCTCAAAAGTCTGCACCACCTCCTCACATGGTGCCTCCCACTGAAATTATGCATTCAAACATTCCAAATTATGGAGGACATCAATCACTCAAACCACCACATTCACTCTTTTTGTTTCTTTCAACTATCTTATCCTTTAGGTTCCAGCAGAAACACTCCATAAGCTCTGTCTACAGTGTTCAAGCAGTTTTCTACGACAGAGTTCTAAACCCACTGAGGTAATGGAGGCTGGAGGAGACAGCAGCAGATCACTTTGCATCCACACTGAAGAAACATAAATAAATGCTGACTCTCAGGTTATTTTTCCTTTTTTTCCTTTAGCTCAGCATCCTGGCCAAGGGAATGACACCACCCACAATAATAATGAATGTTTCTACAACAATTAACATAATCTAGATAATAGTTTACATATAATTAACACAATCTAGATAATAGTCAGAGACAAGCTGACAGAGGCTTATCTCTTAGGTAATCCTAAGATAATGAAATGATAATGATAATGAAAATACCACTTTACAGCATAGACTGATTTTCATCATTTTATGGCAAATATTCCAGAAAGTTAAGTGACTTCTTCAATTATATATGTGTCATACTCAAATCCAATATAATTACTAGGCCATATACAAACATTTTTTAAGGGAAATATGTTAACATAGCTCTTAACATACACTACAAAATGAAACAAAACCATCCTACATTACCTACAGAAGCCAGCAAATACTCACTTTCCAATCCTCTGGCATAATAATCCAGGCACTGATTTATCTATTCTTGTGTAAACTTTTAGGAGATTCAATACTCCTTGTTTTATAATAAAGCAAAATGTCCATTTGTAGTCCCTTTTAACAAAACAGACAAAATATATAATTCAAACTAACATGTCATATTAAATTACACTGATATTTTATAATTGGGCATTTTAGCATAAAGGTAGCCTATATAGAATTTAATAGGAGGATGAAGTATATACAATAAACAATTTCTCTTCATTTATTCCTTTTTTTGTCTCCTCCCTGCCTGCAGCTTTTGTATATGTATCAAGTTGAGTGGGAAAACGCATTCCTCAGAACACCGTGTTAAAGGCCACAATGCATCCTACTGCAAAATAGTCTCCAAATGACAAAAAAATGAAGTACGTTCCAAACTAATTTACTTTACTTAGAGTGAAAAATATCCTTTAGTTTTCTAGGGCATTTCTTGAAATGTCATTTCTGAACTGATGTGTCAATTTCTTCAAAGAAAAAGAATCAGGTAATAAAACAGAAAGTGCCTTCTCAGTAGTTTTGCGTGGAGTTCAGCAAGTGGGGACAATTTTTACAACTTTGGGAAAAATGAAACAAAGAGAGTTAGAGGTGTTACAGAAGACTATATAACAATCACAACTAAGTCTGGATGCAAGTAAGCTAAAGAAAGAAATGAGTCTGGGTGAGTTATGGCTGGCTTTGCAGACGACACAGAAAGTGCAAACTTCATCAGCCAACATCTAGGAAAAAATTGAGATGTGATTTCAAAATGAATCTGGAAAATGTGACAGTAAAAAAGTGTGGAATTGTCATCCCTTTTATTTGTAAGAAATGCCTAAGTACAGGCATACAGTTGAAGATGCCCAAAGATTAGGTTGCCAAATTAACCAAACCAATCAACAAGCACAAATCCAGAGGCATCCAATAGAAATAGGTGTTTTTAGGCTCTCTGTTTCTCCCTGTTGTGTCTCATTCCACAGGCGCTGACTGTGAAGTCTTAAATTTGTGGCTGGTCCCTGTCTAGAAACAGACAGGCTCTCTCACACAAGGTAAAGCTAGGATTCAATGCCAAAACTCAACTTCAAGTGGTTATCACAGAGCAGGAAGAAGAAATAAAGTACAAGAGGATGGAACTTAAATATAAATAAGAAAAACAAATATCAGGGGCTAGAGAGATAGACAGCAGCTCTGTTCCCAGAACCTACCCACAGTGGGTATCTCACTACCATCTGCAATTCAAGACTGAGAGTGACCAAAAGCCCTGACCTATGTGGGCACCTGCATTCATGTGCTCCATGTCCCTCCTACCACAAACACACAAATTAAAAGTTGTTAGATTCTGACCTGTCAAACAAAACTCATGTCAGTCTAGAATCAATGTAAAGTATTTCTCTGGTCTGATCTTCTACAGGGCTCTGGCACTTGGTTCAGCCCACTGCAAATTGCACTTTACCTCACTAAACAAGACTTATGTTGACCATAATGTCAAGGACATTTTCTCATTAACTTTGTCTCTTTCTATTTGTTTGTCATGAAGTTGTAATAGAGGAGACTCTATAACCAACTTCTGATCTAACCTGTTCAGTTAAAGCATCTCAGGCACTTAAGATAAACTGTGCATTCCCCCACTGTGTATATCTTACAGTAGACAACAGCAGAAGAACCATCCATCCTGTTAATGCCTGTGACAAAGCCTGTCAAGAGTTCTTTGGGTAATTTTCATGCCTGTCCTCTTCCTGCCCGAACTGTTCTCCTAACTGTGCCTTCAGTAGGAATTATAGTACTATGAACAGTCTCTCTGTGTATGTTACAGATGCTACCCCACTCTCATAGCAAGATCCAAAGACGAATGCTGGCATCACAGGGTTTTTGTATTTTCTGGATGTTTGACATATGTTAAGTTTTATCATCACAATCCCTTAGATAACCCCTTACTTGAGGCCTTCCAACTACTACCACACACTTATTTCACCTTGAAGCGGTTAGATGTGCCTTAGAAACATGAGAAGCTAAAGCAACCTTCAAGATGGAGCAATGATAGACTGGGAGTTAAGCAGACAGAGAAAGTGCAATGACTAGATAATAAAGATGCTAAATCTCAATGTGGCTGGCTTCCTCCTCACCTTTTGACACGGGAAAAAAAAAGGCTTTTCCAAAAGCCTGGAAACTTAGAACATAGGGACAGATTTTCTTCTCAGGCAAGTGGGGAACCCCAGCCTATGAACCAGTCTGACAACTAAATTCAAGACCACATCAGGACAGGCATACTTTAAATTTGTGGAAATATCAACCTCTCTGTCTGTTCAAACTGACAAACCCTAAAATGGAGAAGAAAGAACGCTTCAAATATCATTAAAATTCTCAGTTGTCAGTGAGAGATCAGGTTTCTGAATTTTAAGTATCCCTCAGCTTTGTGATGGTCTTTCTTTCTGTGTGCTTGCTGTGTGTGTGTGGGGGGGGGTGCACATGTGGGTGTGTGTTTACTTCTAAGAAAAACCTTTCTTTACTGGGAAGCCATATGAAAACAATAATGATAATAAAACCTCTTTAAAAAACAAGAACCAATATCCAGTGAATACAAGATTCCACATTATAAAACCCAATATTTTAGTAGCATTATTATAAAATGAATGATGTATATTAATATTTTTCATGCAGATTATTCTTTCTTACCTTGAGAACTTTGTAGAATTATTCAAATAGCCAATGGTTAAAAATGCATGTCTCCTACAAATAGAAAAAAATAAAACACAAAATATTACATTATGTGGCAAATATATGAGGCAACTGAGTGTTTTTTCTAAAATGAATATTTTTATTACTTTAAGGCAGAAACAGTTATTTAGCACCACATCTTTGTGGAATCTCTTTTAGAATATGTATGGCTGTGTCTGTGTGTTTGGGGAGTGGTTGTCTATGTCATTAGGAGTGTGCATGCATGTGTAGGGACTGGATTTTAACCTTGAGGGCCCTCCACTAGTGTTCTTCTCCTTAGTATTTTATTGACTCACTGTTTAGGCTACGGTGGTTAGGCAGCAAGCTCCTTCAATATCCCTGTGGTATTACCTCATCACTGAGGTTGCAGGTACAAGATACCACACCTAACAGCTGAAGCCAAGTTTATGAATGAACAATAACAAACAACAAAATTGCCAGGCACCATCACAAAGTGTCCAGTGCCATAAGAACTCATGAGCACCAATACTGAAAGGTTTCCTAACTTCGTTGAAAAACGA
This sequence comes from Rhabdomys pumilio, assembly GCA_030674055.1. Lineage (NCBI taxonomy): Eukaryota > Metazoa > Chordata > Mammalia > Rodentia > Muridae > Rhabdomys > Rhabdomys pumilio. Next base: position 63,653,740 of record JANHMN010000014.1, read on the forward strand.
AAGTACACATAGCCTCATCTACATGTGCAGGGAGCCTTACATAGTTCAGAACTCCTGAGACACCTAGGGCATCACGCTTATACTAAAGCAGTGTTCTTCAATCACCCTCTAGAACGGCAGTGCACCCAAGATACTGAAACGACTAAAAGTAGCAAGCAGTGCTGAGTGTGTAAATCAATGAAAACTGCCTTATGGATCTAAGACAGAGGATTAATGGCTCACAGGTTTTTAAATAATCTATTTGTAAAATGTTCTACTATAAGGCTTTACAACAGTCTCCATAAAGAGATGAGTGCACACGTCTACACAACAACTTATTTTGCATGAACTCAACACTGGCGGTGCTACTACACCCTAACTCTATTCATTGTGAATGGAATAGGGCAGGACAATAATGGATTCCTGACACAAAGACAAACATGAGCAACATCAACATTAAATATATTTCCTGAATGAATTCAGACATGAATAAGTATAAAATATATGTGTCAAATAACAGTCAATACAAGACACATGGAAATCTATGACTTTGTAGCAGTTAAACTTATTTGCTTGCATTTGGATATGTGCTGACTACTTATATATCACCTTGACACAAGCTAGAGTCATTTGTGGAGAGGCCTCAATTAAAAAATACCTTCATATTTGCCTGTGCACCTTTATCTACAGTGCACCTTTAAAATCATTGATTGGTGTAGGAAATCCTGGTTTATTTTAGATGGTCCTAGGATATATAAGAAAATGTCTCAGAAAAGCATGAAAAGTAAGCCAGTAGCCAGTGTTCTTCCATGGACTCTGTATCAGTTCTTGCCTCCATGTTGCTGTCATGAGCTCTTTCTGGACTTCCTGCAGTTACCTGAAAATGTAAGCAAAATAAATCTTTAACTTCACCAACTTGTTTTTGACCAAGATTTTCTTTTTTATCACAGAAATAGAAACCATAATTAAAAATTAGGGAAACATATTAGACATATACGTATTTATTTAATTCTATGAATCAATTAAAAATATTTAAGTAATTTAATAAAATTGCTACAAATATGGTTTATAGTTTATCTAAATTCAAGGCCCTCTTGAAAGCTATTAGTAGCTTACATGCTGGCTTAATTAGGTATATCATTTACTGTTTATTTGATTAGTTACATTGGATGAGTTTTATCAAGCTGCTAGCTGAAGTAAACAAAGTTGCTAATATTTTGTGGTTGATACAAGAAAAAAAAACAGTTAAGAACTAATCTGAATGGGTTTTTTGAATATTGCTTAAGGAAAAATCAGAAAACCAGAAAGGAGTAGAGAAATAAGACTTGGAAAGTGTCTATTTAAAAGTTACTACGACTCCAACAAAAAAGGAGGATGCCAAATTCAGTCTAGGAATATGAACACAGTGGTTTACATATATTTACTAGTAAAGTATATTTATAGATTGTTATGGAAACAGGACCATCATGTGTAGTACTGCCAATAGAGTTTACTATATCCTATGGAAAAATTAGGTCTGATTTCACCCTTCCCCCAAACTTAGTGGGAGCTGAAGCATACAAGGTTAGGGATGATTCCACTATACTTCAGTAATTTCCAGCTCACATGAAGTGATGCTGAGGAAACAGTGTACATGTTCTCAGGTGGTTTTTTTCATTTTGATGTAAGGTATATGATATTTGCTACTTTTCATTCTAATTTCTGGGTTGCAACATATCTTTTTTCTCTCTCTCTCTTAGACTGAAAAATAGAGTACATACTTTAGAATGAGAAAAATTCAGAAATTTGAAGATATATCATTCTTATAATATTAGCTTTAAAATATCTTTTTAAGAAAAATCATTTTCACAGATAGGTGCTACAAAGCAATTGACAACAATGAAAAACTGAAAGTAAACAATTAAGAGCTGATATCTGATGGGGAATTTCAGGATTTCGGTTCAATCAAAAGATAGGCATAGTCATATTGACAGTAAATTTACCTTTAGGAAAATTTTTGAATGATAAAATATATTTTAAAATAAATGTTTGTGTATATATTACTGGTAAGACAATCAATAAAGTGCTAATATATACAGACAGATAAATAGCAAGCAAATAGATAGATAGATAGATAGATAGATAGATAGATAGATAGATAGATATTTACATTTATAGATACAATTGACAATTGTCAAGTCTGAGGGCTCAAAAACCTCCAAGGAAAAGCTTCAGAACAAATATTAAGGCATTTCTAAGTTTTTAAAACAAAAACTTTAAAACTCATTGGTAATGAAGCTCATCCTTTTGTTATTAAAAAGAAATTGCTGTATTAAAACTTTCAAACTAAGAATGTAAAGTTAGGCGTGTTTAATTCAAATACCTGAGGGGCAGAGGCAGGAGGCCTTTTATACATTTGAGCCAAAATTGGTTCTTTTAGTGAGTTCCAGGCCATCCTGGACTTCAAAGTAAGATCATTTCTCAAATAAGTTTTAGAAATTGTTTAGTCTCTTTATATAAAATACAACTTGTCAAGAATTCTCACTTTATTCCGAACAAAATGCCCCTACTTTGGCGATTTCCCAAGTATTTAACAGTAAAGCAAGAATCTAAGTTCTTTGTAATATTATGAATTAGTGTATCTTTATAAAAATCAACCATTGCACAGATAATGACAGAGTTTATATAAATCTGTTTCTCAAATGATTCTGTACTCAGTAAATAATCACAAGAACAGAGCAATGAAGAAACATTATTAATATATACATAACCACATTAGTGGAAATTAATAATTTTATAAAAATTCTTCTTTTGTATCTCTTAAAAATATTAAATATTTGTGCTCAGTTCACTTATTTTGTTTTTAGTCAAGTAGAGACTCCTATCCTTAAATGCCTACACTTAGGGTGGGTCTTCCTAACTCAATTAACCTACTGTAGAAACTCCCACAAATATATTCAAGGATTCTTTTTGGTGATTCCAAATCCCATCATATTGATTGTCAAGATTAACCATGGAGGAAGTGTATTGGCTTCTAAGCAGATATACATTTGTTTTAGCTTATCTGTTCTTTTGTTTGGGGTTTTATTTACATCTGTTTTGATTTAAACTTCCTTTGCTCATTTATAGTAAAACAAAAAAATCCTCCTTGAGCTCACAGTATCCTATTATTTTCTCAACTTCACAGAATATTTTTATACAAATAGAAAAAGGAATAAAAGCAGAGGTCAGGTTTTTAATTAGCGCTGGTTCTCCTACAACTAGTTGAGTTGCTTTTGTTGCTTCTGAAAGCTGCCGAGACTCGTCATTGGTAAAGTTGGATCCCTTTGCAGGTTCCTACAAGACAAGTCCACCTGCAGTCAGACACTGTGCGATATAAGTTGGAATAGCTTTTCCAATAGGTGGGGCTCCAAAAGGTGCTGAAATATGAGCAATTAATCAATCCACCGAAGCCCCTCTTTCCTTCTTTCCATAGACATTTTTATAAAACTAACATTCAGCTAAGTAGAGTCGTTTTTACTCTACTTAAACCACAAAAAATATTGATATTAAAAAAATAGCATAGTTAGAATAGAACAGTATCCCAGGGTGATATAAGGAAATAGAACTCATAATTTGTTATTACTTTTATTTTTACAGTCCAGATTTTGCCCCTCTCCCAGACCCCACGCCCACAGTTCATCCCATGAACATCCTCTTAGAGAAAGGGAGAGGAGAGATGGGATGAGTTAAGTGCTTGTTTTGCATTGAGACTGAATTACCAACCCTGTTGCTAAAGTGCCTGTACTTTCTGAATTCAACAGGCTCCTTCCAATATTCAATCATCTAAACATTCAACAATCTGAAAAGCTTGTCTGCTTCTCTGCTTTGTACTTGAAGTTTGGGAAGAGTGAATTGACTGGAAACCACGCCTTCTGATCTATCATTTAAAGTCTTGTTGAGTTTTGAGGGAACAATAATGAAAAGCCAGTTCTGAGTGCATCCATCACACTAGCCACGGTGATGGTATTTTAAATTCTAAAGATGTGTTTTGATTCTCTGAGCTATCTATGTTCTGTTGAACACATTAGCCCTGTGAAACACAGACAGATGGGATAAGGGTTATCAAAGTGTGAAACATGAACATAGAATGTAAAATAAAAAATCATAGGCATAAAAATAATAAAAAAAAACCTAACTTCTAAGCTGAGGAGGAGGGCAACCCTGTAGGAGGACCAGCAGTATCAATTAACCTGGACCCTCCCGAGAACTCTCAGACAATGGACCACCAACCAGGCAGCCTACAACAGCTGCTATCAGGCCCCTAACACCTATACAGCAGAGGACTGCTGAGTCTGGGTTCAGTCAAAGATGCACCTAAATTCTCAAGAGCCTGGAGGCCCAAGGGAGTGGACTAGTCTGGTAGGGTGGGGGGGGAGTGGGGTATAGGGGCATACTCTTGGATATGAGGTGGGGGAAGTATTGGATGTGGAACAGTCAGAAGGAGGACTAGAAGGGGATGAAATCTGGAGTGTAAAAAAAAAAAGATTAAATAAAAATTTTAAAAATAGCTAACTTCTGAAACTCCAGAACAAATAAAGAGGGAGCAGAGACAAGTGATCTACTGTGTTGACATCTCTTGGTGGATAAAATAGAAGCAGGATAATGGCAAAACAGTCACATTCTCCATGCCTTCTGTATGGCATAGTGTGGAGGAATGAAGTTTCCTGAGGAGTAGACAGTAAAAGGACCCGGTTAAGCTTCTCAGAACCTGGGAGAGCGTGATCTCACATGCCACTGAACGGAAGCCACATGGCAAGTGTCTCTGAAGGTCCCTATCAACTGAAGAAACAGTGTACCCTCCCCACTCCAGCTCAACATCATCTAATCTTGGAATAAAGCAAGAAAAGGAGAGCTGCATTCACCGATGGTATCCTTTCTTCATGTTGGCCTAGGATAGATCATGCGCCATGCCTTTGGATTGCCCTTTGTACCATTTCCTATCAAGTTCTAAGATTTTCAAAATAGGCTAAACTCTTACATGGGCTCTACTGTGTTTGTAGCTTGACAGTGTTGCATTGAGAACTTTAGGTGTCCAAACTCATTCTCCTTATACCATTTGTGCCTCCTCCCTCTACCTCTTTCCTTGAAGCCCCTTCTACCACTGCTGTGCTCCCATACTAGTTTATTAATTTCTATAGGTTTGGCAACATAACTGCACACAATGTGTGTATGTGTGTGTGTGTGTGTGTGTGTGTGTGTGTGAGTGTGTGTATTTTCAGCATACATTTACCAGTTTATGGATTTCTATGCTACACCCATTTAATGATGATTGTGAATAAAGCATCCATGAGCATGAGATGAGTATTTCTTGAGTGGTCTTTAGAAACATTGTCAAGAAATTGTACAGCTTTTCACACGGTAAACCCATTTCTATTTCTTAAAACCTATTGATTCCCACAGTTGCTCTTCCAATTTGTGCTTGTGCTAACAGTGAATACATATACCCCTTTTACCCACATCCACAGCAGTGTGGATTGTTATTTATGTTTGGATCGTAGTGACGCGGACTACATTCAGATGATTGTCTCAGAGAAGTTTAATTTGAATTTCTATGATGGATGAGAATGCTAAATATTGAAAACATTCTTTAACATTTTAAATGTCTTCTCCTGAGAGTTGTCTGTTTAGCTCCATGACACCAATTTCTTGGTGCTTATTTTTTGAGGGTTTTTTATATATATATATTTTAGATACCAACCTTCTGTCAATTGTATAGCTGTGAAGACTTTTACCCACTAGGTAGGTGGCCTCTTCACTTGAACTATGATGCCTTTGCCTTACAGAATCTCCTTACTTTGTGAGGACTTATTTGTCAACTGTTAAAATGCCTTTGTTCCTAGATCCTGTTAAAAAGCCCTATCCTGCTCTTCAGAGTTCAATTGTATTCCCGAATTTCTACCTTGACAGATTCTAAATATCTTCTTATTTTGAGGTCCCTGAAAAAATTAGGATATACACATGCAGGCATGCATGCATACATACATACACATATATCCACCATACACACACACACACACACACACAAAATTACTGACAGAGAGAAAGACAGATACAGAGACACAGTGACAGAGAGAAATAAGGAAATAATAATTCTGCAATATTATTAGTCTCCATGATTTGTGAACTCCTCTAGACTGAGGCATTTAAGTATTGCAACCTCAGTTAGTGGTGCTGTTTGGAGAAGTTTACGAGGTGTGGCCTTGCAGAAAGAAAAACATGACACTGGGAGCTGATTTTGGAAGCTCAAAGACGAATTCTATTTCTAGTTCACTCTCTGCTTTGTGCTTACAGTTCAGGACATGAGCAATCAGTTTCTGCTCTAGCTTGCATGCCTTCCTGATGCCTCTGCTCCACCATTATGGATTTTAACCCTCTGGAAGCATTAGCCCAAATATATTCTTTCTTTCGTGACTTGCATTGGTAATTATGCTTTACTACAGTAATAGAAAAAAGCTAATACAATTTGGACTAGTGGACAGCAGTTAAAACACTGAATCAGTGCTAAACATTTACAAGAATACAATGCTAACACATGCCTTGATTCAGAAACACTAACTAGAAGAAAGTGAGTCATTTCTCATTACATCATGACTAATGAAGACTGAAACATGTAATTTCTCAATATTTGATTGTTTGCCATGTTGCAAAATTTGTTTTGAGAGGATAAAGTGATGTTTCAGTGAAAAAGCATTTGCCACTGAAATAGGAAAACCAAGGTCTCCAGAACCCTTGTAAAGCACATGTAATAGTATAAATCTATAATTCCAGAATGCCTACAATAGAAGAGAATACAGGAGAATCCTCCAAGATTTATGGGCCAGATATCCTGCCATATACATACTATGCACACACACACACACACACACACACACACATTCATGCATGCACACACAGATGTACTTGCACACATGCACACACACACAGACATATGGACACACACACACTCACATGCACATGAATGAAACGTCATCAATCTTTAAAGTTAAAACCAAAATTTAAAGTGAATAAAACTACACTTATATAGATCTCTTTCTCCTTTTAATAAATCAAAGAAATTAAAATTAGTAAATGATTACTGAACACAAATTGTCCACAATTCCCAGAACATTTCTCCTTTCTCTCTTTTACTGGACTTTTATCCATAAATGAGTGAAGAGAAAGCTTTAAGCTCTACAATAACAGAGGAAAAGTTTCTAGCACTCCTGACGTTAACTCAGTATAAACACCATGTGATTATCATACATTTGTACAACCCATTCACACACAAGTGCATTCATTAGATAATCAATTCATTTAATTGTCTAATAAATAAAACATACAAAATAATCACACTGAACCTGGCAGTCTAGTAAAAGAAATCACGAACAGTCTAGATATTTGCAAGAATTTCAGACATATTGACACAGTATTCATTACATACCTATTGAGCTAGACAATTATAGTCTACATTATAATTCTTCTGTTAAAGCTACAAAGCATACTAAACTAACAATATTTAAAGAATAATTAAGGTACTCATGTTCTAGTTTTACATACCTTTGGAATTAAGTTAATTACTCAAGATTACCCAAACATCACTAACATCTTAAATCTTTTCAAAGCTTAATAATTATAATTATTACAGATTGCAAAGTAAAAATAATTTGTGAAAAATCAGTGCATATTACAAGTTCAATTATTTAAATGAGGCTAAGAAACTATAATTTGACCACTGCTCAGTAATTAAGTATTGAAATAAAGTTTGCCCTAATGACAGAATATGACAAAAATAAAATCCTAATGAATACTAGTTGTTCTAATCATTACAGGAAATGCTGGCTCTCAAGTGTGTAGAAACAAAATGGTCAGGTATGGTGTGCACAGCTATATTTCCCAAACTCCAAAACCTAAGGCAGGAGGATCACACATCAGTTCAATGGCAGCCTTGGACTGCAGAGTAAGACTTTGTTGAAAGAAAGAAAGAAAGAAAGAAAGAGAGAGAGAGAGAGAGAGAGAGAGAGAGAGAGAGAGAGAAAGGAAGAAAGAAGAGAGAAAGAAAGAAAGAGAGAGAAATAAGAGAGGGAGGAAGGAAGGAAGGAAGGAAGGAAGGAGGAAAGAAAAACACTAAACTTGTAATCATATAGTAGCAACTTAATGTTGAACAGTATTTTTTCATGTTTGAAATTTTATTATTTAAAGGAGTAATATGTAAATTAATAAACATTTTAATTAAAATATCATTATATCACTTTCCCTTTCTTTTTCTCCCTCATACCCCTCCCATGTCCCTTCCCCCCACCTCCTCCATGTCCACCACTTTTAAACTCGTAGCCTCTTTTACTTTAATTATTATTACATATGGACATAATTATAATACAAAAATATAAGTACAACGTGCTAAGTTCAATTTTTTTTTCTAAACCACCAACTAAGGAGCACACATGGAGGGACCCATGGCTCCAGTCGTATATGTAGCAGAGGATGGCTTTCTCGAGCATCAATGGGAGAAGCGATCCTTGGTCCCGAGAAGGCTTGATGCCCTGGTGTAGGGCAGGGAAGCGGGAGTGGGTGGGTGGATGGGAGCACCTCATAGAAGCAGGAAGAGGAGGGATGGGATACGGGGTTTCAGAGGAGAAATAAAGGGGATAAAATGCAAATAAATAAAACACTAATAAAAAAAGATGTTCAAAAATAAACCAAAACAACAACAACAACAAAAAGGGTATATGGTTTCAACAATGGCTGTTTTACATTGGATAATCAGTCTGGGACACCCACCAGTCATTAGTGGTCTGTAATCTTTGTCTTTGATGCTAACATTTCCATTGATACTGCCGTGTTCTCAGTCTTATTAAAGCCATTGCTTCACAGCTGACCTCCTGCTCTTCTGAATCTTACACTGTTCCCTGAACCATAGATGCAGCAGCTGTGGTATAGAAGTTTCTAGCTGGGATTGGCTCCCACAGTTTGATGACTTCTGCATTGTGGCCAGTAAGAAGAGGCTTCACTGAAGAAGGGCAGTAGCCACATTCATCCATGGTATACAGATAAGATTTAGAATGCAGTAAAGAATCATAGTGGCCTCTCATAGTGGTGGAAGTAGATTCATTTCTAAGGTCTATACCCTCATTAGCCCCAGGAATCTGACTAGGTTTCCAGTAATGGGTATGATTTCCATCATGTTCAGTAGGACTTAAGTCTCACTAGACAGCCGTGGGTTGCAACTGACATTAAGTGTAACTTCTCAAAACTTTATACATACATTATCTTTATGTATATTTAGTGCTTAACTTTATGCACTAAAATGCTAAATATTTTAATAATTTGTTGCTCCAATGGTGCTGCAGCTTGGTAGGGACATTTAATTGCTTCTCTTTCTTGAAGGTTCATAGTATTTTCCTGAAGCATAGAAACTAGATCACAGAGAAGAAGCTTTCAAGCCAAACCCAGCTTGATTCATGTGGCCTAAATGTGTGGAGTCTTCAGTTAAGAGAGGCCCATCCTCAAGCTCTAAGAAACAACCAAGGCCTATATCAATAATCTCTCTTGATTTGGAAATCACTTGAACTATTTTAGTAAAAACTTAAAAGATTTAGTATGCCTAATACTAGAGGTCTTGCTTGTCTACCATCCTTATGGGAGCATTGTTATTGCAAGTAGCTAAATGTTCTTTAAGATATATATATATATATATATATATATATATATATATATATATATATATATATTTTGTGTGTGTGTGTGTGTGTGTGTGTGTATGCGTGTTTATAAACACTCTTGGCTATTTTTAATAGGGTACCTATAAACATTTCAGAGTGTGTATCTATAAAATAGTATATTGAGACTTTTGAGCATAGGCCAAGAAGTTATACTGCTGAATCAAATTAAGATACATTTTTAGTTTATGAAAAATTTTCAAAATGATTTCCAGAGTTGGTGCTACAACTTAGCTTTCCATAAATAGTGGCTATCCAATTTCTCCACAATTTCACTAGTACTCGATGTTAGGGTTTTTCTCATGCGACTCCTTGAGCTTTTAACAAAATTCAACATGCTTTTATGATAAAAGTCCTAGAAATTATACACCTAGAGAAAATATACCTCAATGTACTAAGGCTATCTATAACAAAACTACAGCCATTATCCTAGAGGGGAAAAACTCATATCAGTCTCATTAAAGTCAGGAATGAGACAGAACTCCCACCATTCCCCAACTTTTTGATATAGTTCTGAAAAACTAGCTGTAGCAAGAAAGAAAGAGAAGGAAGATAAAGTGATACAGATAGAAAACAAACCTCTATTTGCAGAGAATATAAAATTATACACAGAAATAAATAATTTCTACCACAAACTTCTGGAAACAGGTTTTTTAACTCAGCAAAGTTGTAGGGCACAAAATCAACTTAAAAACATCATTCAATATACATCAACCAAAAATACACTGAAAAGGAGATTACATGCACACTTCCATTGACAAAAATATATCCTGGAGTAAACATAATAAAGGAGGTGAAAGACCTCTAGAAAAGAATTCTCAAATCTCTGTAGAAATACTGGAAAAGACATTAGAAAATGAAAAGAAAGCCTATGTTTGGTAGAACTAATATTGTAGAAGTGATTATCTTACCCCAAACAATTTAGATTCAATAAATTCCCAATCAAAATGCCCACCATATTCCTCACAGAAATAGGAACTAAATATTAAAATTCACATGAAACCAAAAGAGTTCTAAATATACAAGGCATTCCTTAGGGGGGAAAAAGAACAATATTGGACAGATTGCCATTCCAGACTTCAAGATATATTATAGAACTGTAGTTAAAAAATATGGTACATGCATAATATCAGACATGTAAACTAATGAAATAAAGTAGAAAACCCAAGATAAGTACTTATAACTACAGCCAATTGATATTTGGCAAATAGGGAAAAAAAAAAAAAAAAAAAAAAAAACAAAAAGAAAGAAAAAAAAAAAAAATCAATTAATTTTTGAAAAAAAAAAAAAAAAAAAAAAAAAAAAAAAACCTCATACACTAGGAAAGAGACAGCATTTCAATGAATTGTTTTTTGAATACTGGATGTTCACATGCAGAAATGTGAACTTAGAACCATATAAATCCCTCAGCACAAAAAAAAAAAAAAAATTAGCCCAAAGTTTATCAAAGACCTCATCTTGAAATCTGAAACACTAAAACTGCTAGAAAAAAAAATAGCACCTGACAAGATATAGTTACAGAGAAGGACTTTCTGAAAAAGACTGAATTTACCCAGAAACTAAGGACAGCAATCAAATAGTGGAGTATCATAATGCCAAAAGGCTTCCACACAGCTTCATAACCAATAAACGAATGAAGAAGAAACACATAGAAGAGTAAACATCCCTGTCAGCTGCACATCTGACAGATGATTTACTTTCAGAATACACAAATGAAATAAAAATAGCAGTCACAGATTTTTTTTTAAAATGATCATTTAAAAAATGATCTAATTAAAAATGGGTTGCAGATCTAAACAGAAAGTCTTCAATAGAAGAAATAAAAATTGCTAAGAAACACCTGAAAAAGTATTTGTCATTCTTAGCAATTAGAGAGATGCAAATTGAAATAACATTTTAATCTCACCCCAGTGAGAATGGCTAAAATCAACAACCTACTCATTCTTGAAACTAAAATGATATGACTTGGGGAGCCTAATTAAGTTTTGCCATCTCAATGAAATTTCTCAGTAACAGACAGTAACAGCAGGAGAAGAATAAATGAAATTTACAAATAACCCTCTTCGCCACATCTTAATTGAGAATTTTTCTTCAGTTTCAAAAGGTAAGTTTGTGAGAGTAATGGTGGATGGAAGGTGGACGGCAGGCAAGTATGTTCCTAGAGCAGTAGCTGGGAGCCTACATCTGATCCACAAGTTGAAAAGAAAGAGGCAGAGACAGACAGACAGACAGGGCCAGACAGTCAGTCATTCAGACAGACAGATAGGCTATGCTTGGCATGGATTTTTAAAACCTCAAACCCCACTCCCACTGACATATTTTCTCTAACAAGGACAAATATTCCATCAATATTAGTGACAAGACATTCATATAAATGAGCCTATGAGATCAATTCCCAGACAGTTTTCTTGATCATGGTGTTTTATTACAGCAATAGTAAAGTTACTAACACAGAAGTTAGCTCCAGAGAGGAGGGTATTCTATGCCCGACCAGATCACATTGGTTTTTTGAAGGAAGTTGGAGGATTTTAGAAAGTTTGAACTAGGAAACCCACTAAGCGCTGTTATCAGAGATTAATAGGCCTTCCTAGTAGGAGACTGGAAGACAGTAGTCCTGACATCAGTATGAACTGTGGATACCCAGCTCAGGTTTCACAGGGAAACACATTAGCAATTGAGATAGGTATCATTTCTGTGATAATTTGGCAAACTTTGTGGTTGCTTTCTGCTATTGTCCTAAGACCTTCCCTGAAGTTAAATATAAAAGCAATGAACAAATTGCATTGATGGGGGAGATTTCAAGGCACTGTATTGACGTAATCACATGATTATGAATAATCTCTTAATAATTGAAGGTAGCAGCTCTACATTGAAAACAGAGCGAACAAGGCAGAAACGAATATAAAATCTTCAGTTTATAGAGGAGAGAAGCATTGGTAAATTAACGCTGCAGCAGAGGTTTGTGCTTACAGAGTAAAGAGAGTCGTTCTGCTAACGAGAAACCTCTTCTTCAACATTGGAATGAAAAAAAGGATGGCCTTATATACACCCTGATATACAGCAGCATACATGCAAATTGTGTCTTCTAAGCGTCTTCAATACATTATTTTACTAACACAGAGAATAGATTTATTATTTTGATATATGGCTCCATGTGCCCTTTTTCTAAGAGCCTGCATAAATAATGTAGAGACCATGAAAACCACCTTTTGGCTTAAAAAAAAAAAAAAAAGAACTTATCTGATGCTATCATATCCAAAGCATGCATAATACCACAGACCTGCTGAGTTAGGTATTCTGGGTAAAATTAAACTATGCAAATGGAAGCAACAATATTATGGCCCAGTGTGAATAACTATTGGCAGCCAGGAACAAGAACTAATGTCTGCGTCCACACATTGAGGTCTGGCTGCTTTGACTATGCTGAAGTCCTCCTTTCTGCATGCATCTTGTTCTAAAAACAGTACCATACACTGACCATTTGTCTCATTATCGGCTAACATAACAGTTCTTAAGACCTCCCGAGTTGAACTTACTTTTCCAACTCCCCAAATGTGTTTATTTGCAAAAATCTATAAGATATCTCAGGGTCAGTCCAAAGAATGGGGGCTGAACAGAGGAAAGCAGTGAGACCTAGTTCCTGCCCTAAAACTCACCACTTTTCCTTTTCTGCAGAGGAAACTGAATGAAGAGGATATTCTATGAAATAAATACTCTCGTAGAATAAGCCTAAGCCACCAGCAGGCAGCCTTTCTCCTAACACATAAAACACTTTGGAATCTTCAGTCTCTCTCAGAAGTTTCACCATGTGGAGACAGACACTTAACACTAACTTGACTCTGGCAGCCTTTCTGGCTCCCCCTTTCCTGATATGCTGATGGAGACTGTGAAATCAGCTGAGCATCTAACTGTGACATTTCCCGTTAAAAGAGGCACACAGATGCAGGGGCAGCAAGCACAGGGTCAGGACGTAAGATACTTGACATGGGACTTAAGGAACTGAATTCTGTACTCACACAAAAAATCTAGGTATGGTGATGCATTCCACAAACTTGATTCTAGAGAAACAAGGAACTCATGGGATCCCTGGGACATACTGGCCACCCAGGAGAGTAGTAGCCAAACTGGTAGGATCTAGATTCAGTAAAACAATGTGTCTCAAGATATATGGTGAAGTCTGACTGAAGAAGACACCCCAAGAATACTTCTGGCAACAATCACAGTTTTACTGTGATTTACATTACATATATGCATGTACACAGTCAGTACATACACAGACGGTCAGGAGTCACCACCTCTTTGGAACCCCTAGAAAAGACACAATATCACTGTTTTATTTCAAAGATGAACCTTCCATTTTCACCTAGCTTTCATCCATGGAAGACAGACACGTTAAAAATCACTTAATTTTTGATTGAAATTTGAGGCAGAGATATTCACAGATTTTCTTTTCCATTTTTTGAAACACGTGCTCTGAAACAGCTTTTTAAAATGTGTTTTAAATAATTTTATCATATTTATAATTTCTATGACAGCAACCTTAAAATTTGCTTCAGCCTTGATCATATGTATCATACAACAAACACTTTGAAACTTATAGCAAGGCTTGTTTCATTGCTCAGAAAATAATCTTGCTAGAGACATCTTATTTTGTCCTCTTATTATAGGGTGGTACAATACAAAGAATATAACTTTTTGGTTCTTAAGTAATTTTATAATTTTGAGCCACCTCAGCATTATATTGTGAGAATTTTCAAATATCTCATAAATATCTTTCTAGTCTTGGTCAGAAATTTAGTATTTCTAATTCACTAAAACTTCTTATCAATCTCTGAGAAAAGAAATTCAAAATTATTTTTTATGATAATATTTGTGGCAAGTGGTGACAGTGTTCTTTTTTGCAAGAATGAAGAAATTTCTGTCTGCCACAATACATATTCATTCAAGTAACTTTTATAATCACATTTAAATTTGATGGTAATTTGCATCATTTAATCGCTTATTTTAGAACAGTTGAAGTACTACTTATTGTATTGGGTATGAGAGACATATTTCTAAATGTGGACGATAACATATATAATATGCATATATTCAGACATATGTATATCCAGTCACATGGAAATCATATTTTCAAATAATTGAAACAATAACATGACAAACATCGGCTAGTTTGAATTAAGAAGTAATCACAATTTTGAAAGCACTTAAGAAAAACAGAATAATCATAAAAAAAAAAGACAGCATTGAGCACAGAACGCAGACATGGATGTCTCATGAATGCATTTATGTACTCAAGCTGAAAAATGTTGTATAAACTTCAAATATAATCATTTAAGGTTTGAATTATTTACAATGTTATGAAAGCAGAATGCTACATCAGTCCATCAGCTATTACATAAATGAGACAGGAACTTTCAGTGTGATGGAAAAGATATAAAAGTGCTATTCACACCATTACTTTATGTACTTTTGGAGATGAGGCACAGAATTTAGTCTGGGTTCTATCTTTGCTATAATTGACTTTAACTTTTGGAATCTTCCAAGAAAAATAATATGGCATAGCTGTTAAGGAAATTATGATCACTAAAAAATACAATACTTCCTTTAGTCTGGAAATCTATATGGTCCTTAATATGTGATATATATGATATATATGATATATATGATATATATGATATATATGATATATATGATATATATGATATATATGATATATATATATGATTGTGTATGTACAATATATGTGTATGTATATAATATGTATGTATGTATAATATATGGATATATATGTATAATATATATGTGTGTATGTATAATATGTATATATTATATATATCATATACATTAAACTTAGTAATATATATTAAAGTTAATCATAATTATAGCAAAGATAGAACCCAAACTAAATTCTATGCCTTGTCTCTATGAGTACATATAAATATGATTTTTCTTAACTATTACCACAAATATTCATTGGTCATAACTATGTATCTTCTATATGATAGCCATTGTGCTATCTTCAAGATTAAAAATTAAACATAATTTGCTCACCTCAAGTTGTTCACAGTCCAACTGATGTGGATATGCACAGCTACCATTAAAGGACGAGGCTTTTTTCATTCTTCAGCACAAGATAGAGGAGTGTGGGACATACTCGAATGTAAAAAATGGAGGTATATTCTTGTACTGAGCAGCTAGTTTTGACAGATAAGAACTTTGGAAAATCCCAGGGTAGAAAACTTTCGTTTGAGCTGAAAATTATAGTGGCGAAATGATCTAAAGCAGGGACAAATAGACTTAGGAAGGAACACATAATTTATATGAAAAATGAATACTGGTAAGAGGGAAAACTATAAAGAATATACATGTGTGTGAAATACAATTTAATATGTGATGTACACTTTAATATTAAAGAGCCCTTTATCTCTCTGTATCTTTAAATGTAAATGTGTTTCATACAAGAAGATGAAGCTTTAATATGAAATAATTAAATTTCTTTCAGCAGGTTAAGCTTTGAAATCCAGAGAGTGTATCTAGCCTTTGGATTCAGCAACTGATCTAGAAGCTGACAGATCATATAATGACATGCAATTACAGCTGAATTATAAGGAGCATTGTTTCTATGGACAAACCTGACTGACATGTTTGATAGCGTTATTTTAAAGTAATCAATAATAATAATTGATAATAGATATAATCACAAAAAAAACCTTTGTGTTTGTTAAGGAACCTACTTTTGGTGTGCATCTAAATATTCAACTGATCGACCTAATCATTATTTCAATTTAAGTCATTGCTCATTCATCTAAGTCAATTCAGGACTCCCCAAATGACTACTTTGTGGCTAGTTTAGCTTAAAGTGACCCAGGCCAATTTCTTTTGTTAGACTCTATTTCTTTTTTTTTCTCAGAATTTGTGTGTTAATTAGTTTAGTGCTTATTTGATACTAAGATTTTTCTGCCTACTTTTGTGTAGGACAAGAGCATGTTCTCATAGACACATTAAAAGAGTGAAAGTGTATCAAATTATGAGATGATAACATTTTAAACTCACAAATAAAATTTTACTCTCTATATCGAGGAAGCCATGTTCCATGTCCTTTACTGAATTACTAAAATAGCTTTTTAATGTAAGTTCTTATTCCAATTTCACTCTGCCTGCTGCATTAAATTAATCATTGTAAATTTATATTTGATGAAGCTATTTTAGAGTGTTTGCCAATAAAATAAGCAAGAAATATAACACAAAAATCAAATAGTTCTTTATATAAGGTATATATTAATATGGAAAGGATTTTATTGCTCATTAAATGAAAATGTAGTAAAATAATTATATATTCTTGGTAAGAAAATTCTATAACTTGAACAAATATTGATATAGTAATACAGTATATGAAATCAATCTCAACTAAGGTAAAACATTTTGCCAGAAAGATACACATTGTGTGTGTGTGTGTGTGTGTGTGTGTGTGTGACTAGAGAGTTTAAAGAGCTTTACTTTGTAGTATAGTAATAAAAATATTAAAAATACCACAGAGATTCAAAATACTTTCTCCTTTCCAGTATGCCTACACCTATTGAATTAATAGCCCAAAGCAATAAACAGCCCTAGATTTGAAAGTTTGTGACTACTACTACCTTTTAATATTATAGAAAAAACGTTGCTATGAAAACATTTGTTTTCTGAAGGATGCAAATAAAATTTCATAAAAGCAAATGCTTTATTTAAAAGATTTTATTATATATATAATTATATATATTAATACATATAATATATAATATAATTAATATATAATATGTATATATATTAATTATAGCTGTCTTCAGACACACCAGAAGTGGGTGTAGGATCCCATTACAAATGGTTGTGAGACACCATGTAGTTGCTGGGAATTGAACTCAGGAACTCTAGAAGAGCAGTCAGTGCTCCTCACCGCTGAGCCATCTCTTCAGCCCCAGATGAAAAACACTTTAAAAAGGCATATACCCTGTTACCATTTTCTTTTACTATTTTACAATTTAGAGTATTATTTATTAACTAAATACATCATTAGATTGTTTGTATCCTAAATGGCCTAATGCTTATGAACATACAAAGTCTGCAATTTATCCTTACATTAGAAGATTGAAATGGGTAATTGGTGTGTGAGAATAAATGAGGAATATATAGAGATGTAGATATTGCAATTTGACAATAAGTTAACAATCAAACCCATACAAAACTTGTTTTATACTGAGTAGAGCAAATACCTTGGCATGAAAACCCTTATGGAAACATGTCTACATGCATTTAATGACAGTATTCTGGAAACTGAAACATGTAAAGTTAGCCTGTCTGCACAGGAAGACAATTGTTGCCTGTAATTTTAAAAGCACACTACCACCTTTCCCAGGAGTTTGGCCCACACTCTGACCTCCCCCGGTTCCCTTTGCTCTAACTGGCTTAGTCTAGGATGGATTACAACCATCCCCCAACCCAGGAAAGGCAGAAATTGCTGTCGGCACTAAAAAAAAACAATGTCATTTCTTCTACTAGAAGCTGAGGATTTTGAGAGATATCAACTTATAAACAGAATTAATTCATGGGTGATTTTAAGTGACCTGATTTTCCATGGAGTAAAAGATACTGGTGTAGGTATGACATAAGTGTAGCAGTAAGTGAATAGAGTAATGTATACCAATTGAATTCTAGAAGTAGAATACATGTTTTCAAAAAGAGATAATG
Organism: Rhabdomys pumilio; assembly: GCA_030674055.1. Classification (NCBI taxonomy): domain Eukaryota; kingdom Metazoa; phylum Chordata; class Mammalia; order Rodentia; family Muridae; genus Rhabdomys; species Rhabdomys pumilio. The sequence goes on from JANHMN010000014.1 coordinate 63,672,159, forward strand.
ACTTAGACATACAAAAGAGAAACTAGTGTAGTGACTCTACCCACTGACACTGTACCACAGCTGACATAAGGGTTTCACTTCAACTTTAGGTTGGAAGTTCATCTATCTCCTAGAAAAGACTCCCCGGAGCCTTCTGGTAGGCACCTGCTCTTTAGAACAGGACTCGTGGAGCATGAGTTCTATACTCTCTTGTATTTGTCTTACTCCAATTGTGAATCCTGTGTTCATGGCAGAAGAATCTATGAACTGCACTCTTAAGTGTATACTATGTCTCTGATATCAGCTTCATTTCCTTTACAGAACTTTAAGGAATTTTATTATTGTTGTCTTAAAATCAGTGAATGAATAGCGTGCACTGTATGTTCTTTAAAATGTTTATACTATATATATTGTTCAAAAATAAAACAGTAAAAATAGTAACATTTGATTAATATAATCAGAAGTCATGATTTTAAATACATATTGGTCTATAGTTAAGTTGATTAACTGAATTATAACATATTTATTAGAACAATTATATTGTTACTCAAAATATTTTTTCACCTATACAATGATTGAGATTAAAAATGGCCATATTTATAGACTCATGTCAATAAAATTATACTGCTCATCTTACGCCACAATAAGAGAGATGGCATTATGTTGATGAAGAATACGTGTTAATTTAATAACTAATTTATGAATGTTTCATTTAAGGCTCATATTTCACTTTTGCTTGAAGCCAATCCATGTATACGTAAGGACCATGAACTCTGCCTTGAAAATGCAGCTGTTCTTACCTGTAGCATTAGATACAATAACCAAGCAATAGAAACAACCTAAATGTTCATCCGTTGACTAATGACTTAGAATTGATGACATTCACATACCACAATAGCAATATATTCAGCCACAAAAATGTCACTTCTGACAGCAGGGATTGAACTGGAAATCACGTTCAGTAAAGATGAGAAAGGAGGACAAAAGTCCAGTGACCTCATTCAGCTCTACAATTAGAAGAGCTGAGCTCACAGAAGTTCAAAGTAGAACTGGTGCATCCATAAGCTGACAGGAATACATGAGGAGTGGGGGCGGGCACGGGTTGACCAGTGGACAACAAGCAGATCATGTGGGAGCAGCAAGCACTGGGTATGTGATTGTTGACAACAGTAATGTACACTGTATTTCCAGAAGCTACAGGTAGAGAATCTGTCATCAGTGTAAAGAGAAAGAATGCGCTTGAAGATATATTTTAACATACAATACACACATGCATCAAAATATCACATATTACCCAACTAACATGTAAGTTTTTACATTTCTATGTATCGTTTAAATGTTACTTTAACATTTAAAATATCTAAAGAGTATATTCACTTAAGACTGTACATTAGGCTAAGTAAAAGAGCTAAATACAGATGTTAAGCCATCTGGTGTAACTGAAAAAAAGAAGTCCTTTCAGAACTGTGATTGAAAAGATCATTAATAAGTGAATAAAATGGAAGTGGGTTCATTATTATTAATTTATGTTTAACTTCACATGAAAAATTGGCAGATTTCGGATTTCATTAACATGATTGAGATTGATGTAAAAAGAAAAGAAAAAAAAATATTGGAAGACAGGACTCACTCCCTGAAGAAGCAGGCTAGATTAATAAGCTCATTTATTCAATAAATTGATTACACCACCCAACCTGCCAAGTCTAGGCTCAAATAACATTGGATTTATCCCTGTGCACTCCAGATGTAGATACTCGTGACATTGCAAAGTGCAGTAGAATTCTCCTTCACATCCTCTGCCCATTAGAAAAGTCCCACTCCTTTGGGATCTTTGTCAGTGAGATGTATAAATGTGGAGAGTTCCTAATTTTTAGTCATTAATGTTTCCATGTGTTTTTTTTTAAACGGGAACTTTAAATACTTGTTTAAATTGTTTAGCAGAGATAAAAGAACATTGTATATCATAGAAAAAGGGTAAGGTTAAAGGAAAAAAAATGATACAATATGTGTTATTTTTGTCCCAAGATTCAATAACGCTGACAGTTTTGAAATTCATAGCAGTGACATTAAGTCAACAAATATGTCAAAGGAATTCTAATACCACCAACCAAAGAGTACACATGGAAGGACCCATGGCTCCAGCTGCATATGTAGCAGAGGATGGCCTTCTCAGACATCAATGGGAGGAGAGGCCCTTGGTCCTGTGAAGGCTCAATGCCCCAGTGTAGGGGAATGCAAGGGTGGGAAAGGCAGGAGTCAGTGGGTGGGTGATGGAAACTCCCTCATAGAAGCAGGGGAAGGGTGGATGGGCTAGGGGGCGTTGGGGGAACCAGGAAAGGGGATAACATTTGAAATGTAAATAAAGAAAGTATCCAAGAAAATAAAGGAAAATAATAAACCCTAAAGAAGTAAACATTTACAGTAAAATTGAACATCTATAACACAAATCCTTCACTTAATGCTCAGGATTCATTGCAAAAAGCAGAGTAGAAATGTTGTGAAAGCCAGGGTTATAGGTGGAATTTTGCAGTAAGGTATTCATATCTTAGAAGTATCAGAGAGGCTATATGCATGAAGTCTTAGCAACATGGCTGCCTCAACAAGACACGAACATTGATGACACTGATAGATATATTATCATGAAGGGAGGATTTTCACAGGGTTCCAGCCCTTTACAAAGACTACTGATAACTAAAGAAGGCTAAACATCAAAGAAAATAGTATTCCCAAAAGAAGAGTTGATCAAATAATTGGTTATCCAATACCAAGTGGTTAGCCCTGAAACTCTATCCATACAAATAACATTATAAGGTTTGAGCAGATAATAATTATATATTTATCAGTATGTACTTGTGAGGGTACATGGGAGGTTGGAAGACTGGGAAAAATGGGAAAAAAGATATGTTAATTTCAAAAGTTAAAAATAATGTGGTAATACTATAAACAACTAGAAAATATGAAAGTGGAATTTAATCTTCAATAAAATCAAGTGACTACTATCAATGTAGTCAATATTTTAGTGTTCCCAACCAGTGGAATATTTTCAACTCTATTGCTTACCTGGAGGCATAATTAGAATCTCAGATTCTAGATGAATGACATATAAAACCAATTACCATTTGTCTACTGGTCACCCACCCAAAATTACTGAATTGTGCTCATGCTTCCTAAGATAGGCAAGATCTATAAGCTTATTAATCTATAGGTGCTATTTGTTTTTAAAAAGTAAAGTTAATAAAGTATTAAAGGTTTTTGTGGATACTACAGGAGTGGTGACTTAAATATTTGTAGGTTGTGCAAAGAATTAAACATGTATAAGATATGACTGCGATTATTGTAAATATTGGTAATGAACATGATTTCTGATTCTTCTTAGAATAAGATTAACAGACTAAAATTAATAATTTGTCTCAAACCCTGAAATAGTACAGCTATACCTGAAATAGACTCCTGCCCACCCAAAACAACTAAACCAGTAAGAGTTTTAGTGATACGCAGAAACACAATGAGGAAATAGAAAATACTGTGAGCTTGAAACAACATATGAATAGGGAATAAATGTGCAAACCCAGGGGATTTGTTACAGGAACACTAACACTCAGGAAAGCTAATGGTTTGCTGCAGCTTGAATGGTTTTTGGAATTCGTATTTTAGATATTTAGTCTTCAAAGCAACAGCCTTGGGAAGTAGCTCTTCCTTCTTAGAGATCAATGTGTTTACTTCAATGGGTCTGTTCTCTCTCCATGGGGTAGTCATAAAAGTGAACCTGTTCTGGGCTCTCACTTGCAAATCAATCTCTTCTGTTTCTCTCTGTCTTTCCGTCCTCATCATCCTCTTTCTCCCTCCCTCCTTCCCTCCACCCCTCCCTTCTTCCCTTCCTCCCTCTGAGTCTTTCTTGCTCTCTCTTTCTCTGAATGTCTCTGTATCTCCAGCTCATCTCACTTGGCCCCTCTCATCCTCTGACCTTCCTGTATAGAGCAAGGAATCAGAAGATCCTATCAGATATTAGCACCTTACTTTAACTTCCTGAATATCAGAATATGAGAATTACGTTTATTATTCTCTTGGTAAAAGTAACAGAGAGACAGAGAGAGAGAGAGAGAGAGAGAGAGAGAGAGACAGAGAGAGAGAGAGAGAGAGAGAGAGAGAGACAGAGAGAGACAGAGAGAGACAGAGAGAGACTATAAAAATAAGTACCCTGTGGAAAGTACAAAGATAAAGAGAGAGAGAATCTGGCCTGGGAATGATGAAGCACAGACACAATCACTTCTGGAAACAAGAAATCCCATGGTACCCATGGACGTGTGAAAACACTCCTGAGACCGTGCAGAGTGAAGACGCAGCTTGATCAAGGGTGCAATCCGTTAGGTCCTCGGGGTCTCTTTTGTTTGTATTTATAACACTTGTACCTCCACATCATACCCATCATACCATTTACAAGCCAACATCGACTCTGCTATTCAAATGGGTTTTTCTTAGACTTCCCAGAATCATTTTTGCTTGCAAGCAAGGAGAATTTTGAGTGCTCTTTAAGGGTTGTGAGCAGGGGTTGTATTGGCCAACCTGACTGTGAGGACCAGGCTGCTGTCTCCTTGCCAAGTTCCTTTGGGAACTTCTGCAGTTTTTTTTTTCTCTGTGGAATCTAAGCCCAAACAAGCATGTTTTGAACTAAAAGAAACTTTGTTTCTTGTTTGCAAAGCAGAAAAGTGTGAGTGATGTGGTCTTTGGAGCCATGATGTAGGAGAAGAAGTGGGTGAGGGCAAAGATCTTCTACAAACAGAAGGATGAAGAGCCCCGCCCCGGGTTTCCACAAACACTACCCATTCTAAAAAACTATTCTTGACTCAGTATCTACAGAACATCTAATTGTCAGCCCTTCAAGGGTTGCCCTAGTGCAAATACCTACTTTGTCAAAGACTATTACTTTTCAAAGTCTCTCACACTAAGATTTGCTGAATCAAGTGTGTCAAGACCTAGTTGTGCCAACTCCTAACAATTGAAAATGATTACTGTTGTTGCAAATTTCCTTTTGTGAGCAGTCAAAGATGGTCTGGAGCCCAGACCACTGCTATGTACTGTCATCTCCCCTACCACTCCCATCCGATCCTCCTAACACAGGATGTTTTCAGGAACATTCCTAACCAACATCCTGAAAGTTCAGCTACACTCCTGTAGACTGTTTTGAGATGTCTGCCCTGTGACATAAATCAATACTGCTAAATTCTATTTATCAACTATATACTCTTATTATTTCTAATAGTCAAAATGGATTATTTTATCATAAACACATCATGAAAATTTAGCAATTGATCATACCCCATCACAACTGGTGAACAAACTTTCCTATAAAGCATGCATGAAACAGAACAAAATTATAACCCCAGATGTTTATGTGACCATTTGTGTATGTTGACATTCCTATGATAAGTTGCTAAAAACTGAGAACATGTGAAAAGAGGGAACTCTAAATTAAAAAAAAAGATATTGAAAACTCATTAATTAAAATTTAGTTAATAATTAAATTGTAAGAGCCAATAAAGAGAGACATGTTGATAACCAAAATAATAAAGATAGAATGAGAGAATAACAATAATGCTGAAAGAAAATAAGGAAGTTAAAATTTTTAGTGTATAAAATTAAGTAAACATTTAGGAAATTGTAAAACAAAAAAAAACCAAGACCTATGCATTCTGTAAACTATATTTACAATATTAACATTGTGGAAAAATAAGCTCAAATATGAGCTGACTTCTATCACACCAATTTTGGTACCCAAGTGCTGATGGTGAAACCATTGATAAAAACCACAGCATCAATGGGTCTGTGTATTTAAGAGAAAGAGACTCGAGTAAGCATAGGCAATGTGTAAAAATCTGTATGCTTAAGTAAATACTGTATGCTTAAATAAATACTGCATGCTTAAGCCCAAAAGAAATAAAGTAGGATAATCTCTTTAACTGAAGCATAGCTAATAATAGCTAAAATGGAAAAAAATTACAAAAGAAATATCTAAATAGGAAGCACTGCAAACTGAGGAATTATACCAGATCATACTAAAATATAACTACATATTAGGCAAAAAAAAAAATGCATTCTCATTTTTACCACACCTAGGTTGCCAGGTACTTAATCTTATTAAGAGCAAATAAAAATTAAAATAAAATATAGACATTTTCTAGAATAACATTTTGTACAATTCTAGATTTATTTTTTAAAAACAAGATATCTTAATACAGAGGCTGGAGGGGTTGAAAAAATACTGCCAAGTCCTGCACGGTCATGGAAGGATTGATGTGACATGGTTCCTTCCCCTGGAACAGAGCCAGCAGGGTGTGGACCTCCATCATTGTTGATGGTGGCTGGGCATGAGGTTTCTTTATATGCATATGTGTATGTGTATGTATATGTATATATGTATGTGTATATATAGCTTATATTTATTATATTACATATATGTATATATATATGTATGTATATATGTATATGTGTATATGTATATTGCTTCATGTTTCTCCTTTGGGAAATATTCTTTTTGCCAAGGTTACCAGGAAACATCCTCTCTGCCAAGATTAATAACTCCACAGTAATTAGAAATAGCAAGAGTCCAGGAGGGGAGGGTGTGGCTAATGTCAAAAATGGTAAATGCTGTGACCTTCAGGACAACCCTTAAGGCTGTAGGAAAGAACTCTGAAAATAATGAGTTCAAAAATATATAATTTCTCAACTGTACAAAATGTAAAGATGCAATACATATTATATGAAGGGCTTCATGGACCTAAAAGAACAGCAGCAGCTGCACTATAAGCCAGCTTGTCAGAAAGATGCAAAGCCAGGCAGATAGAAAGAGAGGCAAATAACTGAGTTCAAGGTCAGCCTGGGAGAGAGTGAATTTAGGACTATGTGTGGTGGGATTACTGATTGCAGAGCCAGATTCCACGCAGCTAGCTATTGTCTGTGTTTACAAAGGCAGGCAGATCTCTGAGTTCATTTACAATATTAAGAAAAATGTGCTTGTTTCCTTTCCCTAGGAGTCAAGGGGCTATGGTCAAAAATATACAATTTCATCGGATAATCAAAAGGGGACTTGGGGTAGACGACTGAGTTGATATGTAAATAAAAGAGTGTGCTTTGATCTGTAAGAGCTGAGCTGTCTGGTGATCTTCAGAAAGCTGTCTCCAGCAGAACACAGGTATAGTTTGTACCCATGATTTGACAGCAAACTGTTCTTTAAACCACTCTCCCAAGAATACCCCTTCCTCAGAATCCCACTCCAAGCGGAGGCAGGCCTGTGGGAAACTACTTCTGTACATCAGTGAGGATTGAGTTTGGTCCCCAGCATGGGCATACACAGCTGGGCGGTGTGGTGATTCAAGCAGCAATGGGGAAGTCGAGACAGAAGGATCTCTTGAGCTTGCTGGCAAAACCAACCTAGTTAATGAGCCTCTGTATCCAGTGAGAGCATTACAATACCAAAACACAGGTGGATGACACTTCAGAAAGATAGGTGAGACTGATCTTTGGTCTCCACATACAGGGTTATGTACATATACACATGCACATGCACACATGCAAAAACCAAAGAAAACACATAAACTATCTCCATAGTCTATAACAGCCTCAACATTATTTAAAAAAAAAAATCTAAAGAAAATAATTTCAAATCTCATTTAAATGACCATAAAATACAATGAGTTGATTCCTGAATTCACTTCAGAAATCACAACATAAAATTTTAAGACAGGAAATTATCACTGTATTTTATGAAAGTGGCTGAAAACATAGAATTACACAAAAATTATATTGCTGAGAAAAATCATATAATTGAACCCAGAAAGCTGTGTTCTTTGAGTTTTCTCTTAACTGAAATATGGACAGAGGTGGAAATGGCACTCCTGTAGGACTTTGTTTTCTTGTCCTGCCTGTACCATCACCATGGCAACCCTGATTACAGGCACTTGTCAGCTAATTGATATTCCATTGGGCTTTAACATATTCTTCCTTGTTCTAGCAGAACATCACAGACTACTTTTCCTCTTAAATGAGCAGTGCCCTGGGAAGCCTGGACTATGGATGCTGCTCCGATTCATTCTGAAAAGCCTGCTCTTAAAGCACAGTTGGTTTTGCCATAAGATAAAGAGTAAGTATACATTATTTTAAATAGTGCTAAATAGCTGTTATGCATAATTATTTGTGTTATATATAGAGAGATCTATCACCCTACTTTAACTAGGAAAAAATTCAAAAACTTCTATAGGAACGGCATGCTCTTTAGTCAACTCATTATTACAGAAACATTTTCTGAATGCATTTCAACTTCTTTACTTTCTACTACGATTTAGTGTGGACTATGCAAGAAAACTTGTACTTAGTAATTTTCTTTTGTTTCTAGTAGAGTTTTCTGTTCACCATCTTTTATATATTAGTTTTTGCCTTTATTAACCTTGCTTTAAAATTCTCTCCAGAATGCTATCTTGAATGGATTCTAGCCCTGTTTCTAATAGAATCCTCGTTTTTTTTTTTTTTTCCAAAACCTTACAAATAAGGCCTCTGGTTTCCACATTTCACATTCTGGTATCAAAGCATTCTTATCTTCCAAGATTCCTCTAAAGTAGTCTGTTAAGCTCTACTCAAACACCATTTCCAAACCCAGGGTTCCAAAATATTCCACGAACTAGTCCCAAGACATAAAAGCCACTTAGTCTGTTTATTACATGAAGACCTCAGTCCAGGTACTAAATTAGCATTAGTTACTTTCCTGTTTCTAAGCTAGAACTTCAATGGTTTCTTTGGGCTTTTAATTTCAGAGGGGTAGAGTCTGCCAAGGCAGGAAAGGCAAGTAAGAAGCAGGAAAGCACTGGAGGAAGCAATTTACAAGATCACATAACATCCACACAGCAGGCAAGAGGGAGAACAGGAAATAGGACCAAACCCTCACATTCTGTTCCTATCGACAGTGGGAAATCTTGACAGGAACCAGAAGGGAGTTACTTGTCTTTCTAAAAACCACAGCTTTCCTCTGTGTGAAAATAAGAGATGGTTTATTCTGGAGCCTTTCTGAATGACCACCACCCAGGAACATGGCTCTAAGTTCTATGTTCCGATGTGGAAGCCATTTCATGTAGTTTTTAAAATTGTACAGAGCAAAGAACAACATAAATTAAGGCAAGTTTAAAGTACATTGACTCACACACCTGAACTGCAAGAACAATGAAATAGGGGGCTCTAATCTAAGGCCTACGATGATATTAGATGATATTCTTAGCTTTTGGATTGGAAGAAACTTATATTCTACTAAGTTAATACCCTCTAAATAGTGCATGAAAATACAGAGTATTGTTTGGGTATGAGTTTGTTTCAGAAGTATAAAACGAACCCAAATTATGGTAATTAGCCTCTGAATCTGTAAAATTCCAGTTTCTCAACAGTACTGAACTTCTAACCAGTCCAGCAGTCTCTGCAGACAGACTCCTGCAAGAGGCTTTTCCTTCACAGCTAGATAATGCTTCTCTTTGGGAACTTTCTTTCACAACGTGAAGTGGTAATTGCGCAAGAGAGCTACTTTCTGGCCCTCTCTCCATGCATCACTTAGCTTTGTCTTATACAAGCTAGGACTACCTGGTCATTGGGGTCTGGACCCTCCAATATCAATTATTAATCAAGAAAATGTCCCATACATTTGCTTACAGAAAATCTGAGAGAAGCATTTTCTCAACTGAGGGTCTCCTATACCAGATGTCCCTAGCATTTGTCTATTTGACAAAAATCTTTCCAGCACGGTTACTAAATATTTTCTGATCTCACATGAGATGGGGACTTACAAGTGAATTTTAGTATGTTACAATTATAAAGCTTTACGAGATCCAAAAATCAGATTTAATCATTTCCCAATGAGTGTGTACAATGAGATGTTGCTGTGTAACATACAGACTTCGCTTTTTAGCTTCTTACCAATAAATTCAAAATATCTTACTTCAAAAGATATCAGTAGAATGATTAACTGTCTGTGAAAATCAATTAATATATCAAATAGACTTGGAAAATTACTTTTATGAAATCCCACAACTAACCAGTGTAAACTCAAGTGACTCAAAATAATGCACAGTACAGTACATCAATTTCTACATGTAAGATTATATTAATATTTAATTGTTTTAATATAACCAACCTAACATGTACAGTATTAAATTACATTTAATAATTAATACAATTTTGAAATTAAGGTTTTTGATAAATCTTAAAAAATAATTATTGCTTATATATAATATCTTATTAAAAATAAAAAAAACCTTTATATTCCTAAATGGTTCTTGTATGCTATTTTAAAATAAGTACTATCATAACCCCAATATTTGGTGACCATTTGCTTACCATGGACAAAATCTGATTTTCATAGTATTTTGCTTAAGTTATATCATATGACACATAGTCTTCTGTGGTTGTTTTTTTTTTTTTAAACAAATTCGTTTAGAATCATCTGTGTCACTGTGTATTTCACTAGTTTAATCCTATTGCATAGTTGATTTCCTATTACATGGACAAGGCAAGGATTTTCTAATGTCTCACTAACTAAAAAACACTTAGATTCCCTACTGTTTTGAATTACTCTAAAGAAAACTACTATGGACATTTGTATACGTCTTTATATACTAATGAAATGTTTAATTCCTCTTTAGTAAAGAGGTAGAAGAGGAACAGTTACATTGTATGTAATATTAGTTTCCTTTCCCGGAAGTATTCTCCATTCATGCCTGTAGATTTCTTTCTCTATGAAAGTTTTACATAACAGAAAATTGTTCATAAAATAAGAGGTAGGGCTACAATAATTTGAAGAAAATCTCCCATTCTAAAGTTGTTGAGTTATTTGGTCTACAAACACGTTCTGATGAATTTACTTAGCTTTCCTGTAATTTTCTCCTGAAACAATTTGTAATTTTTGATGCATAGTAGTTTGATCTTTTACTGATGTGTTTTATGCCGTTATAATGGTGGTCCAATCTTCTGCTTCAATTGTTTTCTGCTAGTGCTTAGGAATAAGCTTGATTTAGACATTAAAGTTTTTTGGCTTGCTAACCTATTAATTATGATTTTTGTTGAGCCTCTAAAATTTTACATATGTATTTATTTTATGAAATCAGTGAGAATTATCTATCCTCTTTCCCATTTATCATAATTTATTTTCCTGAAGAATCAGTAATAAAGTAGTTTTGCTACTTGCATGCACAGGAGTTTGCAACACAAAAACATTAACAATGAACCAGCCAGAACCTAAATTTTCTTCATAAGTGTCTCAGTTATAAACATCTCTTTTAAAAACCAACAGGACTCATTTGGTATTTGTCATTCGAGTTACAATTTTCATCATCTGTGATTGTAAAAATGTGACTAATTCTCCCATTTTGTTGGTATAGGCTTGGATGTTTACCTGGTTATTTTAATTTCTGTTAAATCAAAAGCAACTGCTGTCAGTAATCTGGTAATGCAACCCATGCATGCTCCTTCCTTGATATTTAGCCTTCTTGACCTTTTGCTGGGCAGTTTTTATCTTTCACATTTTGTATCCCATAAACGGTTTCCCTAATTATTCACTCATTTAAAAGATTTGTATTTCAGTGTTTCATTTTATTATTTTCTTAATCCAACTTTTTTGGGAATTAAATATTTCCTCTTTCTAGATTCTCAGAGTGATGCTTAACTGGACCCAGGCTCTCAGCAAGTGCTCTTAAGTGCTGAGCCATCTCTCTATCCCCTTGAGGTGCAATTCAAAATATACAAGAGTGTTGGGAAACAGAACAAGTTGTTTATATCTTCATATATATTTATTCTTCACTTATAAATATATCTTTCAATATATATCTTCATATATATATATATATTCTTCATACATACTTATATATGACTATATATCTATAAAATATATAGAACATGTATGACATTTTCTTTTCTATAAATATAAACAGGTAAGGTTATAAATCTGTTTCAAAGCCCAATTTAATGATTTTACTTTTTAAAACAGTTTCCATATTATGACTAATAAAATATAAAAACAATCTCTGAAATTTGTTCTGATTTTCTATAAAAACATATTTTTATTTTGGTTTAGAAGGCAATTAACCTAGTAGATCACACCGTAAAAATTAAGTTTTTGTATGGTTGCTTCAATGTGGGATGTTAGATGTGATGCTAACATGTTGCTTTGAGTTGTTAATCATGTAAGCTCCAGAACCAGCCAATTGTGTGACAAATTTGAAATCTGTGATCCCTTCTCTGGCCTTTCAAAGAAAATAAAAATTATAATACATGTGTTTGACTGAGTATAGGTCTGTGTGCCTCATGCATATGCAGTGCCCATGTAGACCAAAGAGGGCGTCAGAGCAAGCACTGGACCTTCAGTTAATGATGGTTGTGAGTCTCTATGATGGATGACATGAACCAGACCCCTGTTCCCAGCAAGTGCTCTTAATTGCTGAACCATCCCTCCATACCCTGGAAGTATTAATTCAAAATATACAAAAGTGTTAGGAAACAAAACAAGTTGTTTATATGAGTAATTCCTCAACACAAAACAATCTGATGTATGTACATTTGTTCACATATATTCAATATGGGTTGCATTTATCCTGAACACGGATGTAACCTATTTAATAAAAATATGATAACCACAACATATGGAAGTGAAATTTCTACCTGTTTCCTTTAATTGACCGGGTTGTTCAATACAGTGTGTCAAAGAACAACACATGTAAAGTTTTAAGCTACTTCTCCAAAGTGCTCATGAGTGGGTCTTATTATTAAAATAAAGGGTGAAGGTCCGCAGTAGCGGTGCTTTTAAGACTGATCTCAAATGACAATAGTCTGAGATTTTCACCGCTGGCTCACTCATGATCACATGCTCTCCATATCGTCCTTTCCGAAATACTCACCTTTAACTTTGATGACATATTACATTGTCCCTCCCTGAAATGGACGAGCCTCCTCAGTGGAATATCGTATTGTACGCATCACATACAGATCCTGATTTCGGCAATGCAACAAAGCACTGTCTGTTGCCATGGCAACGACCAACATCCTGCACCATATGCTACTGAGATTGTAGGTTTCTCCTGCTAGTTGCTTTTATTTCAATCAATTCGCAAAAACTGTTTTGTGTTTTTCTGCTCACTCCAAAGTCAGCATTTAAAAAGCTTTGATTAATTTTTGAAACACAAATAATATACTCCTGCATTAAGTGGTGTGTGTGTGGGGGGTCCTTTAACCTGTATGCTTTTGCCTTGATCAGCCTATGTAAGAAGTAAGTCACAGTATGCTAAACACATCTGCCAATTTTTAAATACGCTCAAAACTTAGTCTTAGTCTTGTAACTGAATTACAATGCAAAGCTTTATTTTAAAAGGGTTTTATTAATTGATAGATACAACTTAAGTTAGAATATGCTTGAGTTTTTCCCTACCATACTGTACACTGTCAAAGTATCACCTTGTATTCATGAGAGAAGTTTCCTTATAACAGTGAACACATGCGTTCTGTTTAACTCATACCTTCATTGCCATGCATGCCCAGCAATTATCTATAACATGTACATTGTTTTAATGTAAATATAAATATCACTGCTTTGTTTCTGCAGGTCCAATATACAACACAAATTATAGTTTAAATAGTGCTGGTCATAGATTTCATAAACAATATGAGACAAATACCTATTTTGATAGAAATTAAGTCATAATATTCCCAAACTACCATTAATTTTTAATTAGAACATTTAGATTTTTTTCACATTATTTAGATTACTATTTTTGTCACAATCAGTCAATGCAAATTTATTAGCCTGTTCCATATACATAAGAGGTCTTATTAGCCAAAGGTGAAGCATACATTAACAACCACGGATGCAGGGCACCACTACTTTCCCATGCCTCTTCTGCTTCCGATTTAATCTTGGATTCAATTAAATGTCACCTGATAATTTTGGTTTCTATTTAAAGCCCAGACTTCACGGCACTGAATAGAATTATTTTCTTCCTCCAACATAACAAAAAAATAATGGCTTAAGATGTTATTTAAAATTCAGTAGACAAGAAAACCAATTCTGTAGATGCTCTCCAGTACCGTACACCTAAGGCTTGTTTTGACAACTGTTACTGTACAAAATAGGAAACTCACATGGTTTCAGAAATCACGGATGTCATTGGTTAATCTATGCGTATTTATCAGTCTCCAGTCTTGCTCAAGATCCAGTCAATCTAAAAGACTGGAACTGATTAGAAAAGAAGGGTTGACCTGATAGAGAGAGACGTTGTCTTTAACAATTGTAGCATGCTCTTTGGTGACGGGGTAATGTGTATTTATTGGTTTAATATTTACAGGTAAATATATACCCTACAGAGTCCTATGTTCCGTAGGTCATCCTTAAGTGGGTCACATAGACATCTATGCTATAGATTCACTGCAAATTTCTCTTTTATTTGCCCTCTATTCAACTACGACCTCCAAAAAGCATTTCCCAAATAGTTTTACCACAAAGGTAAAAAATAAAACAATAAAAATAAATCAATAAACTTAGTAAATTGTGGGACATAAATCCATGCCAGGAAGTTTAGTAAAGTAGAGCAGGTTGAGACCCGGAGACTCAGTGGGCACACACCTAAGATTTAGGCGACTCCCTGCAGACTCCTGACCTGGAACATGAACCACGCTCCTCACAGAAATGTGTCCTTTGTTCATGTAAGCCCAAAACAGAGTCCACCATGCGAATGAGGTACCTAGAGCCCAAAGGGCTTAGCCAATAAGCTTCCCTTCCCAGACATTCCTCCCTGTAAAAGGTATTTAATCTCAGATCTAGCCTGAGAAGTAGGTATGTTACATTATGCATCCATTTTCCACCATGAATAACCAATAAACAGTTTAGAACCATGGACTGACTCATTCATCAAGATCCTCCATGGGGAGCCATAGATAAGGCATTGAACTACAGAGTCACAACTTCATTATCCAGTAGACAGCAGCCTCTCTGTGCTCCCAGCCACAAAACCACCAAGCCTGCCTCCACCAAGCTAAGGACAATCACAGCTGGGACAAGCCAGAGCTCCCCTTTCCCCTGGATATGGGCCAAACACTGTCCCCAGTCAGCAGTCTCCTGACTCCATTCTCTGCTCTTCTAAAACTTTCAGCAGTGCCTGGTTTTCCAAGAGTCAGAAAGCTGCAGAGCCCGAGCCCTGTTGAAGCCCAGAAACCTCTAACCAGCTCCGGCTGTTCCCACATCTCAGATTGTGCTTTCCCACCGCAGGAGTGGTGTCTCATAAATAGACTGAAGAATAGAAATGACATGGCCATAACAGTGGATGCAGTAAAGGCCTGTGACTAAGTTTTCAGGTCTGTGATTAGCCCTGAGGAAACCCAGAATGAAAGAAACATCTCAACATAATGAAGGCTCTATATGACAAATGTATATAGTGTATGACCAACCAACATTATACAAAATGGGGAAGAACTGAAAGCACTTCCACTAAAATGTGACTGAAGCAAGTCTTCCTCCTCTATCTATTTTTAATCATTAGAGTGCTTGAAAAAATAGCTAAAGCACTAATACAAAACACATGTGTTTGTCTGAGTGTATGTATGTGTGCCTCATACAAATTCAGGGTCCATGTAAGCCAAAGAGGGCATCAGAGCAAGCACTGGACCTTCAGTTAAGGATGTCTGTGAGCCTCAATGATGGGTGATATGAACCATAAGAGAAAGAAACAAAAGGGAAACAGATGAGAACGTATGAGATCAAATTATCTCAATCTGCAGATAACATGATTCTATATTCCTAACATCTTGACCAGACAACTCCTAAATGTGTAAATACTTTCAGAAGGGCAGCAGAATACAACTTCACTCTTAAGAATAGATTTCTAATGAAATAAAAAGATAATTTACTGTGGGTCCTTGTCTGTCTCACCGATGGGCACAGCCTCTTGGGGAAGGCGGAAGAAGGGGAATTTGACTGCTCTTATTTCATGCTACCTCAGAGTGGGTACTGGGTTGTTAGGAAACACAGCCAGACAATATGCTGAGAGGTAGGTAGATAGATAGATAGATAGATGATAGATAGATAGATAGATAGATAGATAGATAGATAGATAGATAGATAGATAGAGTTAGTTCAGGGAACCATGTGGAAGGTGAGGCAGAAAGAATATAAGAGCCAGAAAGAATGAAGGACACCAGGAGAACAAGGCATGAGCAATCAACATGAGCAAAAAGCATATGAATTCACAAAAATGGAGCATCTTGTGCAGGGCCTGCCCATGTCTGCACCAGGTCCTCTAAATATATTATGGATTCCAGTTTAGTGTTTTTATGGAATTCCTCAGTGTGCTAAGAATTAGGTCACTGGTTCTTCTGTGTTCTCTTGGACTCTTCTCCTTCTGTTTGAATTTCTAATTCCAGTATGTTAGATTTGTTTTATCTCATTGTATTTTATTTTATTATTATGTCTTAAGAGCTTGTTGGTTTTCTAATCAAACACAGACAGGTAGAAAATCAGGGTAGGAGGGGAGGTGGTAAGTCACTGGAAGGACTAGAAGGATGAGAAATCATAATCACAATATATTATGTGAGAAAAACTATTTCCCATAAGAGGGGAAAAAAGGTAATTGGATGCAATAGAATATCTTAACATATATTTGACAAATTATTGATACTATATACTAATATTAATACTATATATTAACTTTTTAACATTTAGTAACTTTTGCACAGAGGAAATATAATGGCATTGAGCACAATAAGAAACTTAGCAAAGGTCCTAGATAAAATGCTAGGAAGAAAATACCTGTAATGCAGTCTTCACTTACCTTTATTATTGATTGATTGCTTGATTAATTCATTCATTCATTCATCCATGCATTCATTCACATCCAAAATACTGTCTCCCCTCTTAGTCCCCTTCTTATGGAGTCCCTTCCTCCATTCCCCCTTCCCTTCTACTCTGAGAAGGTGGCCCTCCCCTGGGTATCTCCCTTCACCATGTGGCTTCAGGTTTCTGCAGGGTTAGGAGCATCCTCTTCCACTGAGGCCAGACAACACAGTCCTGTTTGGGAACAGATACCACAGTCAAACTATGTCTTTAGGGAGAACCCCTGCTCTAGTTGTTGGGGGACCTACATGGAGACTTTAAAAGGATCTTAAAACCCAATTAAATGAGTATCTATGGCATAATGTGTGAGTCTAGGTGGTTATAACTATTGATGTTATTTTAAATAAAATAATTAAGTAGGCACATAAATTATCCTGTTAAAATTCAGTTCCATGAGATAATATTTGTGCTGGAGGGGCCTTTGAAAGCAAGTTCCAGATGGTTGGCAGAGATTATTATTTAAAGAGATTTTTTCATTAATATGAAAATGTTTTCTCATGCAAACCTAATCTAATAACATCAAAACCAAAATAGCATCCTGTTTTTAGAAGGGATTATTTTATTAGGATTGTGATTGCTTTTGATTTTAGCTTTGTAGCTACCGTATTGATACCATATAGCATGCCAACCAAAGGAAGCAGAAAGAGATTTAAATTCTTCTCCTTCCACTATAACTGATTTGGTTTTCGATTATTTTGATTCAATAGAAAAACATTTCCCTTTAGGAAGGAGAAATGCTATGTTTGTTTATTGATTGATATTTTGAGTTAAGCCCATGATATGTAGCTTTGGATGGCCTGGAGCTCACTATGTAGGTCAGGGTGGCCTTGAACTCAAAAATCTGCCTGCCTTTGTCCCCAATCCCCAAGTGCTACTGTCAAAGTCATGTGCTGCCATGAGTGGCTGAGAAATGCTATTTTTAAATCCCCTTTTGCTATCTGATAGCGGAAGGGTTAGTGGAAGGCATGGTTATATACCAAGTTTGTCTGTTTTTTAATTTTATTTGTTCTTTTATTTTTCATGCATGTGTATATTTTATACCAAAGTCTATCAAAGTCCTGCCTGCCCATTATCATATCTTATTTTATCACCCTCCTATCAAATGATTTATTTTTCCCAGATCTTATCCCAATCTCTCATTCTGCTCTCACTTGATGCATGTATGTGCCCACTCTAGTTAATCAGAGTTGCCTGAATGATCATTTGTTATTTATTTGAATTAGGACAATGCACCAGGGCCTTCCTCTTCCCCTAGAAATAATAAGTTACATATAATTACTTCTAGAAGGGATAGCTTGTATGAGGCTCTCTGTCATTTTGAAGGAATGATGACAGACCCACTTTTATGTGGGTCTTATGAAGGTAGGCACTGCTGCTTTGACTGATATGGACATGAAGTACTATAGTATTTCAGGGTAAGCCACGTGTGGACCTAGACACAAATTTGTATATAGTAATATTATGGAATAAAACATGGATGCCTGAGAACACTAGAAATCTCTCTGGGATTTCAATTATTAAATACACTTGTGATTTCTGTAGACTGTTATAGACGCATTCTAACTCATTAATGTATCAATAGTTCTCTTTTGTTTTAATTTTTATCTAGGTGGGTGTGAATGTACGTGTTTCTGATTGAGGGTGTGCTACAAGTATTCAGATAGCCATGGAGGACAGAAGAGGGCATTATACCTTGTGGATCTTGGGTTACCAGTGGTTGTGAGCTTTGGAACTGGATGCTGGACTTAAACTTGGGTCTGCAGTAAGAGCTCTTAGCTTCTAAGCTATCTTTCCTGATTCAGTTGAAAACAGATAGAATAAAAATCAACACTACCTTAAGACCTTAGCATGTTGAGACTATTGTTGTGTTTATCAAACTAGAATTATTTGTTTTAATTCTTACTATATTTTTATGAAATATATTTTGATCATATTTTTCTCTTCCTGCAATTCCTCCTGAATTCTTACCTCTCTGTTCACCCATTGTTGTTCTCTTTGTCTCTCTGTCTCTCTACAGAAAGAAAGAAAGAAAGAAAGAAAGAAAGAAAGAAAGAAAGAAAGAAAGAAAAACAAAAATTAAAAAAAAAATATGGAAGAATTGCATTTTGTACTGGCCAGCTTCTCCTAGGAATGGGGCCTGCCCTTGTGTCAGGGACAGACCCACTGATTCCCATTTTAGAAAACTGATTTTCCTATTCCTACTAGATATGATTACAAATTAGCTTCTTGACTCGGGGTGGGATTTCTGCTTCTCGGGATTTTCTTTTTGACTGTTTTGCACCTGTGCAGGTCTTGCGTATGTTGAATTTTGTTTATTTGTGAGGAAGTTAATTTTATGACTACAAACAATCCTGTATCAACAAATATCAAGGATAACAAAGTTTCTAATTATGCTAGTTGCTAATCTGAGTACTATTACCCCTACTTAAAGTAGGATCCGCATACAGGGACTCCTGAGTGCTTAGATTTCACTCTCTGATTACTTTCAGTGTCCTTTCTCTCATATGGAATCAGAGAATCCTGGCTTACAAACACGATGCTGCTCACTCCAAGGTGTATGTAAAGGGAGCAGGAAGAGTAAGAAGACTGGTCCCTAAATCTACTCAAAGTCACATTCACAGTCCGTGTCTTCTGCAATTGCCAATCTCTTAAAGGTCCTATTACCTCACAAACGAGCGATGAGCAGGAAATAGAGCCAAATTCAAACCATGACCCTGCCTGTTTTAAAATATAAGAATATTACTGTGTGACCACCCCTTATTTCTAATTGTTGTCATAGAAATCATAATACTTCATGGGTTCCACACATTGCTACAATCACAGATCTATGCTCAAATGTTGAATGGACTACTCTGAGGATAAAATCATGCCAAGCATGCTGTCAGATGGAGATTGTAGGTATTATTTTAGAGAGGATAAACTCATGCCAAGCATGCTGTCAGATTGAGATTGTAGGCATTACTTTAGAGACAAGTATGATTTCAATGGCAGGCTTCTTTCCCATGCTATCCCAAGTTGTAATATTTTTTCCTCATAATGAAATGAATATACCATCATATTTTACTATAATCGTTTTGAAAAATCTAACATTATAAATATGCTAGAAAAGAGTATCACACCGATTCTTTTTTTGTTTTGTTTTGTTTTGAATTAGTTCCTTGAAGATTCCACACAAAGTACACTGACTGTATTCACCACATCTCCCAACTCCTCCCAGATTCACGTCTTCCTTCTGCACCCATCAAACTTGAATAATTCTACAAATATAATGTGTGCCCCTCATCTATTCTGCCTGAATATGTATCCTTTTGCTGGGACTTGGTGCATGTACCAGGGACCAAGCCCTTAAGGATAACTGAGTCTTCCTTTCCCAAGAGCTATCAGTAGCCAAGAGCTCCTCAGCTAGGGAATGAACTTTGTACTCAGCACCTACTCTTTGCTGGGATTTTGTTCAGCTTGAGATTGCACAACAATTGTGCATCCTGTCACAAGTGTTGTACATTCCTCTTGCAACTGTCCCATTGTGTACAGAAAACACTGTTCCCTGTAGCCACCCACCAACTCTGAATCTCACACTCACTCACTCTTCTGCAATGATCCCTAAGCTTTTAGAAGGCAGGATGTGCTATCGACATCCCATTTAGTGCTAAACATGCCATAGTCTATAATTTATTTTTATACCGTGACCAGTTGTGGGTCTCTGTTAATCACATGCGCAGAAAAAGCGTTTAGAGACTCAAAGTTTTGCTGACCTATAAGTATAATCAAAATTTATTAGAACTCAGTTCAATACTGTGTCCACTTAGCAGAATAATAGCAAGAGATTAAATTTTCAAGTATTTTTATGAATTGCCATTTTGCTTGGGAATAGAAATAATATAAAATGTATTGTTCCATCCTACAAAAAAAAAATGTCTTTAGTGACTATTTTTTAACTTGCTACAAAAATATAAATAAATAAAATAGCAAAACTTATCCTACTTTGCTGATTCTAACAACACCAAGTTAATACAAACTTGAAGATAAAAACCAATATTTGTGCTTAAAAGAAAAGCCAAGGGAGCAGAAAACAAGTGAGGTTGTTTTTAGAAAGAATAGAAATGCATCCGATGGCACTGAGCAGTGCAGCTGAAAATGTAATCAATTCTCTAATGAATTAATAGGTGCCATCAGACTCTTGTGTTCCTTTGTCCAAAGCAACTAATGAGCAGGAGAGAAGTTCCTAAAAGCACAGCAGTCAACACATTCCAGAGACTCACTTCCTGTGTAAGAAGCATTATAAATAGTACATGGCTGTTCATTGATAACCAACACGTTTTCCTTCTTCCACACCTTAGAAGAAATTGTGAGATGGTTTTCTGTCTTGGAGAAACAAAAAGTAACATGCAAAAATTAGAAGTATAAGTGTTTTTTTTTCACATTGCTGTATTTTCATTTGTTTAAATTATTCTCTATACAATATTCACAACTAATTTTATTAGTGACCTTTTCAATCCATCCCAGGATTCCAGGAAAATAGCTGTGAGTGAGTGTGTGTGATGTGTGTGTGTGTGTGTGTGTGTGTGTGTGTGTTTCTCTCATGTACATGCCAGTGTGGATGTCAGAGATCTACCTTTAAATACTGCTCTTCAAACGTTATTCATTTTTTAAGATTTTTTTCATTTATCTTATGAGAATTAGTGTTTTGCCCCCCTGTATGTGTATCTGCAGAGCATGAAAGCCTGGAGTCTATGGACACCAGAAGCAACCATTGAATCCCCCAGAACTAAAACTAAGGTCAGTGAGCTGCCATGTGGGTGATGATAACTGAAGTTCTGATGATAAAAGAAGCTAGTGCTTTTAATTTTCCCATTAATTTGTTTATTTATTCACTTTACACCCCAATCACAGCTATTTCAACTTTTTGGGAAGGAGCTGGTGGACTGATTTTTAATCACATCCAATTTTTAGGTACTCTCTTAAAATTTTTTCATCATATTCCTTCTCACAATTCTTCAGGGTTGGATTTTATTTTTTGTGTGTAAATTGAACAGAGCAAAAATAATCTAATGAGAAAGCTCGAATTTAAATGGAGCCTCGGATCCTTTGGTTAGTGTAAACTCCTTCATCTTTGACAATGTTGATGTGAACAAGGACAGAGTTGAAGCTTCAAAAGGCTGAATGAGGTAAGATTATTTTGTGTGGTATATTATGGCTGTAGAAAGACAGGTGCCTCAGGAACTTAGTGTTTCTGGAGATGAGGTTTACAGAAACTTTGTGCACAATGAGGGGTTCAGTAATAGACATAAACACAACAATAGAAATGTAGCCACTGTCCTGAAAAAGCCAAAAATAGAGCCACAAAAATTCTTCCATTCTTTAAAAACCCAAGTGTTAGTTTAAGATGAGGTCCATGACTCAGTCAGTGGGATCAATGGTACCAGGATGCTGCTCCAGACAGGTCTTTTTGGTTTTTTTTAAATATGTATTTATTTATTTATTTATTTATTTATTTATTTATTTTACACTTCAGATTTTATTTCCCTCCCTGTCCACCCTCCAACTGTTGCACATCCCATACCTCCAACCCACCCCCTGTCTCAAAGAGGCTGTCCCCACCCTCCACCCCACCTGAACTCTAAGCTCCCTGGGGCCTCTAGTCCATTGAGAAATAGATGCATCTTTTCTGATCGAACAAAGACCTGGCAGTCCTCTGCTGTATATGTGTTGAGGGCCTCATATCAGCGGGTGTATGCTGCCTGGTTAGTGGTCCAGTGTTTGAGAGATCTCGGGGGTCCAGATTAATTGGGACTGCTGGTCCTCCTACAGGGTTGCCCTCCTCCTCAGCTTCTTTCAGCCTTTCCCTAATCCAACCACAGGGGTCTGCAGCTTCTTAAAGCACTCTGTCTCTCTATTTCTTTCTCACGTTTTTTCCTTATGAGTCTTCACTTAGTCTTAACTATTCAGTTCATACATAGAAGAAGGTGTATTAAATGGCTCGGGCTTTTCTTAACCTTCCTTTTTTTCTTTTTAAGGAATGAAAGAAAGTACAACCTACTCTCGAGACGCTTAAATGCAGAGACTCCCCTTCATTTCTCGCCTGTTTTGCTGCCAGCTGGTACTGGCTCAAATCTCACATTTCTGTCAATTCTTTTGTTGTCTCTTTAGGAAAACCTGGAGATTTATTCACTTCTTATTATTTACTTTTTATTTTAGTTTTTACCTAAAAAGAGAAACTTTTCTAAAAGATCTCTACTTGTCATTTAGGTGTTATCACAGCACCAGCTCAAGATCATTAGGGACAATGTTTATCATATCTATGCTAATCATGGCATATGTATGATAATCACTTACACACACATACACACACATGCACACATGCACAAGCACACACACTCACATATTTACACAGGCACATACATGCACATACACACACATTCATACACTCACACTGTTTTGGATGACAACTCCTGAGAAACCTCGAGGAATTTGCAGGTTTTAAGAAGTGGGCCTGATTTGTCAGAAGATGCTGGGCCAGAAGGCTGAAGATTTGATGCTTCAATGTTCAGTAGTATAGGGACTGTCCAGGTGTTCAGCGGTCTCTATAAATTGGCTAAGTTTTAGAAGCTATGCGTTGTGCTTCCCATAATTTCAGTTAACTCAGTCATTCTGAATTTCTGACAGGGGGTTGAAAACTTACAGCCTCATAGCCAATCCTGGTTATTTACTTTGAGAGAAAAGATTTGAGTGGATGGTTTTCAGCTGACATTCACTCTAAAGCCAAGAAAAAAATCCAGGTTCAGAACTAAGAGTTTTAGCTAGGAGAGATGACAGAAGTTCTGGTTAGTCAACAAAATGGTGGACTGGTTATTAGGACTAACTTGTACCTTAGTGGTATAAATCGGCATAATTATGCTCTAATTGTATCTTAAGAGAAAAGTTTTATTTTAACAGGAAGGGTGATATATAGGAGGAGCTAAGGTGGGAGGAGTACGAAGAGGAAGAGAAGGAGTAAGGAGAGGAGGAGAAGAAGAACAGGAGAAGCTAGGTGATGAGAGAGAGAAAGAGAGAGAAAGAGGGGAGGGGAAGTGGAGGCAGATGTTCACATGTCTCCACCAGTCAAAGATAGTTGATATATCTAGGTTGAGTATTGGGTTACACTTCTGACTGAGCATTACCAAACATATAAAGCCTTTGATTAACATTTTAAAAAATTGTATAAAAGCAAAAAAGGAAAAGGGGGTATGGGATAGGGGTTTTCTAGAGAGGGGAAATGGGGAAAGGGAATGACATCTGAAATGTAAATAAAATATCCAATAAAAAAAAAAAGTGGGCCTGAGATGTTTGATAGCTTGCACTGTTCATGGGAACCTGTTGGTAATGCTGAGACAAGCAAGGCTTTTATTTTGTTGTTTTTGTCTCTTTTGACCATATATTAATAAATCAAACCTGTTTTCCTCAGAACCACCAGCCTCTTCTTAGACAGTCCTTTGTTAGCTGTAGTGAGTTTCATGAACATGCATTTGAAGTTAACCATTATGTGCCAAACCGCTTAAATTACAAGGAATAATAATCGATCTTCAATGCAAGCATGACAGTAAGCTAGCTGCAAAATCACTGATGAGAGAGTGTGTCTGTTGAGGAAAGGGGTGATGGATATGTCCGGGATACAAAGCTGGCTGTACACATTCTGTAGTTCTGTCTTCTTGCTGCATCTTTTGTTACAATTTGTGATAAATACTCCCTTATCTTCTGGCCTCTAACTACACTGTGATGTAGCCACAGCAGTAAGTTTGTATCCGA
This sequence comes from Rhabdomys pumilio, assembly GCA_030674055.1. Classification (NCBI taxonomy): domain Eukaryota; kingdom Metazoa; phylum Chordata; class Mammalia; order Rodentia; family Muridae; genus Rhabdomys; species Rhabdomys pumilio. The sequence continues at coordinate 63,696,820 of JANHMN010000014.1, forward strand.
TTTGTCTCTTCCTATCTAAGTGATTTGTGGCTACTAGGAGATAATTAATCAGCACACCCAAATGGATACATAAAGTACAATTGTGCCTCATGGCCTTTGTCAGGCTGCTTTTGGGTTTGCTGACTCTGCATAGGAACTACTTCTCTATAAACAAAATTCAAATTGTCTTACCAATGCATGTTATTTGATTGAATAATGAGAATAATGCTCTCAGTTTGCCCCCAAGTGTGACTCAAAATCACAACTCTCACCTCAAGGATATGATCATGGCCCAGGTACACAGATTCCGGTTACCACAAGGTCCACATTCCAAAGTGGAAACAGTTTCATGGAATTTTTACAGAAACAAAATGAAGAAAGTCATAAATCAAGTTTGAAAGTCAAATATGAAGTTTCGTTTGGAAGAATCTGGTGAAGCAGATTGAACTGTCTATACTAGTTTTCTAGATAAATTGATGTGAATTCTTAGATCACATTTAATGATAATAAACTTAATTTTCAAGTAATTGTCTTTATATGACTATCTTTAATGAAACAGAGACAATTGTTAAGTCTATTTGGAAAACATAGATGCCTATGCTTCATTACTTCCATCCCTTTCTGTCAGACTTCACAATAGCCCTGGATACTCAACTCTTAAAGGCATCCTGAGTTCCTACTGAAGTCCATGTGAAACTAAAGGAATTCTAAAAGTTTGAAATCATAGCACCAATCCCCAAATTTTGAAAACAATGGTCATCACCTAATGCTGTCTCAGACAGAGGCTCTAGTAGAGAATTGAAAATCACAGGTGCTCTAAAACCTGACAGACCTCAGCTGTTTGTTCAGTTTACTGAATTTACTACTTACAAATTCTGAAGATCTCTGTACTATAAATCTCCAGTTTACTTATTTTTAAGTATGAAGATAATTGCATTCATCTTCAGTTATTTTTCATGGAGGAAGACTGATAAGGGGTTTTGCCTAGCGTTACATACACAAATCCAGCTGAAACTCATTAATCACTTCCTCTCATTGATATCCAAGCACTTTCTAGATAACCAAATTTTATATACTTTTTTTTAATTCAAAGAGAATCTGTTATGGAACACTCTGATAGGCACTGAGAAAGATATAAAGATGAGATAAATAATATTCAGGACTCCTAGGTTCTTAATATTCAGCCTAGAGAATCAGAAAATATCTATAACAAAGATAAAAGACGTATTCTGATGAGGACAGTGTCAAAGTTCAAATAGACAGTGTAAGGTATGAGAGGTGAGATGAGGGTAATTTAACTAGTAGAATATTTAAAGCTTTACTTGTCAAATTTTATGACTTATTTTGTGTAATTATTTTTATTGTTTATTAAATATTTCCTAAACATGAATTTTTTTTGCTTTATTATTTCATGCGTGTTTGATGTAATTCACTTGCTGTGTCTAAATATAGATATTTATGGAAGTGCTTGAAGATAGACAGGGTTGAGTTACAAACTACTTCCTGGACACCACATGACTAGTGTACTCATTAACTCGTAGGAGCTGTGGTTATCTGCATAAGAACTACAGGAAATGATGAAGCCGGTCAAAATTCCAACCTAGATGGGTTTGATAATCTCCAGGCCACATCTCTTACTGTGAAGGTATAGGTACCTGGCAGAGGATAGATGATGGGGAAAGAGGATCATTCTTCTTTGAGAATGAAGTCATTCTTAGGTTTTTCCAGGCTCCTGTGGATGGCCTCACATCCATGTATATATATGGGCATGATTAACTGGATTTAGTAGATTAATTTTTACAAAGACATGAAGTTAGGAGGAGGTCCTATTGCTGTAAAATGAGTTGAATGCAGTCATATTTAATTGTCTATATGCACACAGTTCTCAGAAAAATAATATTGACTTTTGTCACAGGTAAAAAGGTGGTAGCTGACTGTCTTAGTCAGAGATTGTATTCCTGCACAAAACATCACGACCAAGAAGCAAGTTGGGGAGGAAAGGGTTTATTCAGCTTACACTTCCACATTGCTGTTCATCACCAAAGGAAGTCAGGACAGGAACTCACATAGGGCAGGGACTTGGAGGCAGGAGCTGATGTAGAGGTCATGGAGGAATGCTGCTTACTGGATTGCTTCCCCTGGCTTGCTCAGTTTGCTTATAGAACCCAGGACCACCTGCTCAGGAATGGCACCACCCACAATGGACTGGGCCCTCCTCCCTTGGTCACTAATTGAGAAAATGCCTCACAGCTTGGTCTCATGGAGGCATTTCCTCAAGGGAGGCTCCTTTCTCTGTGATAACTCCAGCTTGTGTCAAGTTGACATACAAAACCAGTCAGTGCACTGACATACATCATAGTGTAAAAAGGAGGTATGGGGGTTTGAATGAGAATGGTCCATAGCTTCATACATGGAAATGTTTGATTCCCTGGGTGGTAGAACCGTTTAGGAAGGATTAGGGGATATGGCCTTGTTGTAGGAGGTGTCACTTAAAGATGGATTTATAGGTTTCAAACGCTCATAGTCTGCCAGTTATCCCTCTCTGACTCATGCTTAGAAATGAGATGTCAGTTCTGCTGCTCAAGAGCCATTCTTGCCTGCCTGCCTGCCTGCCTGCCTGCCTGCCTGCCTGCCTGCCTGCCTGCCTGCCTGCCTGCTGCTAGACTTCCCAGCATGATGGCCATCGACTCTCCTCTGAAAATATAAGCTGCCAGTAAACTACTTGTCTATAAGTTCCCTTGGCCATTGGATATTAGCATAATGAATTTCAAAACACATATAATTTTATTAATCAAGTCTACTCCCCATTTCCTCCCATTCAATTCCTTTTATACTTCACACTTTTTTTCTCTTGACTTAATGCACTGTTTTGGTTTGATGGGTTTTAGTTTTGCTTGTTTTTTGTTTGTTTGTTTGTTTTGGTGGTGGTGGTTGGTTGGTTTTGCTGATGTTGGGGTAATTTGGGGGAGTTGCATTTTCAGGAATTTTGTTTGTTTGTTTTTGGGTGGTCAGATAGGGTTTTTCTGTCTAGCCTTAGCTGTCCTGGAACTCATTCTGTATACCAAGCTGACTTTGATCTCACAGAGTTAACCTGCTTCTGCCTCCTGAGTGCTGGGATTAAAGGTATGCACCACCATTGCTGAGTGTGTTTTTAATTTTTTATTGTTTCTTTCATTTTTTTGAGATTAGAATTGCATCCCTCTCCTCTTGTTTTTATGTTATGAAACAGGGACCCATTATATATCTTTAGCTACCTGGGAATTTACGATGTAGGTCAGATTTGCTTACCTTTTGCTCACAGAGATGGATATGCTTTTGCTTCTCTAGTGCTGAGATTACTGACGTATACCACCATATCTGGCCCTTAAGTCTTCTTTTTAAATCTCACTGAGTCCACTTATGATTCCAGCATGTAATTTGGTATAGGGCCATCCATTTGAACATGAGTACCGTACCAAATATCTAATCCTTGAAGAAAACTGACATTCTTCCTCCAGCATCTATAAATTGCCAATATTTCCTCAGACAATGGTAAGACTTCTTGAACATTTTCCTCATCCATGCTAAGGGGTTTGTATGTCTTGATCTTGTACATATCTTGAGCATACGCAGTTGCAGATACACATACATTCATACATACATATATGTATATGAATTTCAATGGTTAAGTGCCAATTGATTAAAATTTGACTGTTGGAACTAAGAAAAGTATTTCTTCATTCTCTAAATGAATCACTGAGCTGTTTCATGGAGGGAATCTAAAGGAATTTTTACATCCTATCTAAAATCAGTCAAGCATGCTAACTTCATGTCTGCTAATTTTCCAGAATACAATAGATGTAATAAAGTTTCCCTTATCATCAGTACGTCCCAGTTTTGTTGTTGGTATAATGATGGGAGCTGTATGACTAGCAATCCTTAAATCTACAGGAAAACTTACACTAAAACTATGGGAGGGTATCTTCTTCATTAATGTGATCTGTGAGCAGCATTCATGCATATAAACTCAATCAACTTCTCGCAGTATCCCCACTGGTTCTCTAAAGAAGGGTCTTATCTTCTAATTTCTTCATGAGGACAATATTTACTGAAAGCCACAACCTGGATTTAAGATCCAATCTCCCAGAATTATAGTACACAATCTTTGCTATTTTACATGATTACTCTATTCTCAATTGCATTATCTTTTAAATGGAGCTTAAGAATACTTCTTTTGTAAGAAAACTCCAAAGGTTAGGAAGACTCTGTGTTGAAAGTGTATCTTAAATATTTACTGAAAGGCATTGCCAGCAGGACAACACAGTTCCGAGCTCCTTTAAAAATCATCACTTCTCTACAATTTCATATTAACATTGTCCAAAAATAAAACCCTACTTCAGCTTATATTTAAATGTTCCAGTTCCAGAACACATCTTCATTAAAGCAAGACCAACCATGACGCCACACTTACTACAATGCTGTGAGTTTCATGGTATCTATCTGAGTGTTAGTCATGTAGCAAATACAACCCTCTACTAATGCATAGCTAGAAATTAAAAGCAATTCATAACTTGTATCATCACAGACAGATGACTTGTATGGGCATATTCAAAATGTAAACCCTTTGAAGAAATAATGCATGACTAAACAAATGAAGTAATAAGTGAAAGTGAAATACGTAGGCTCTCGGTGGAAATGAAGAGTTCTCACCTCTTATTGGGTCTATTCTCCACTCTTAATCGATCTACAGAGATATCAAGCTAAGCCTCCTGCTCTATCTCGGTAAAAGCTCTATGTGTACAGATTTTTTTTTAAGTTATTTACTTAGTTAGAAGAGTAAGAATCATGATAAGATGAACTTTCACACACAAAGCAGTAATTCAATAGTAACAAGTCCAAAGCATTTAAAATAAATTACTGTAAAGTAGATAATTATATGAGATCTTGGATTAAATGGGTTGTAACATGCTCAATATCCATATTGGAAATAATACAGTGGGCTCATAGCATTTGAATTTGAAGTAAATTTTTCTTGTAGTTAGAATGCCTTAGGCCAGACCTGCACTGAAAAATTGGAGTTCAATTGATATCTAGTTATATAAATTATAACCATTGTTTAGAACATGACAGACCCTTTTTTTTCCTACCATGAATCTAATAGTTTTTGCTTAAAATGCTATCATACTTAAAATTTAGTAGATGTTCACAGAATACTTTCTTTTGCCAGTCGCTAAGAGCTTCCTTTAAAGACTAATGATAATAGTGTGTGCTACAGAGACAGTGAAGAAGTTAATGCTCGAGTTGTCTGCATTGTTTCCAAATGAAGGAAACTGAGAGCTTATACTTAGTCCAGTGCCTGGGAAAAGAGCTGAACTGGTAGATACGTAAAGCTGCATGTCGGATGGTTTTCTCTCACATCATCATGTGAAGCAGAAATTAACTTCACAAGTAACAGCACAAAATCTCATCCCACAGTCGGTACCCCTTAGGAACTTTGTTTCCATGGTGTTTGCTCTTGGTACAGCTAAGAGCTTGTTAGTATTGAAGAGCCTCTACATGTTTTACCTACATCCTTGAAAAACAAAGTATAGAATTTACACATTGTTAAATATACAAAAAAGAGGAAAATCTAGCACTATGTCTTATAACTCTTCAATGGAATACAGAAATGACATACTATGATGTAAATTCTTAGGGATTGATATTTCACATATTGTCTGTGTTTATGAAATAGTTTGGGGCCAACATGTTGACTCCAAGTTAGTACAATATCATAAATATTTTTAATAAATTAAGTAATAACATCAATAACTTTTTGTTTTGTCTTTATACTTATTTATTGTGTATACACACCATGGCGCACATGAGGTCAAAGGACAGTTTACCAAAGTCAGCTCACTCCTTCCACCATGTGGATTCCGAAAATTGAACATTGTCATCAGGCATGGTGGCAAGAGATAATTGAGACATCTTGCTTTCTTGTCACATCCTTTCTTGCTTTGCTTTGCTTTTATTTTAACATAATATTTTATTTATTATTTGTGAATTTCACATAATGCACACACCAATCACCCTTACTCTCAATCCTCCCAGGTCCAACATACACACACACACACCCTTGTGGCTTCCCCCACAAAACTAGATAACTGTTGGGTTTTTTGTTTTGTTTTGTTTTGTTTTGTTTGTTTTGTTTTTTTGTCTTGTCTATAGCGTCACTGAAACAAACTCCCAGTGGCCAGCACCTTAAAGAAAAAATGAGTCCTTCCCCACCCCTCATGGGTAGCCATCTATTCTGGAGAGCTACACTTCAGCATTAACACAATTTTTAAGAGTTCTCTTTGATGGCTTCTCATCTAGGTTGTTATTTTGGGGGTGTGGGGTAGAAACTATCATGGAAGCCTTCAATGTCTCCCTTCCTCAGCTGTGAGTCGGAGTCTACAACATCCATACCAGTGCAGATGAAGCTTCCTTCTCTTTTCTAATCAGCAGCAGCACAGATCATGGACTTCAGCATAGTATCTGGTGACTGAACGGACCACAGTCCTGGCCTCTGACGTCATCATGTACCATGGACCTTAGCATGGACTCTGGTGGTAGTGTAGACCATGGACACCAACACGGTCCTCAGTGGCAGTCATGCCCATGGACATCAACATGGCCTCAGGTGACAACACAAGGTACTCATATCTGCATTGACTCTGGAGGCATCATGGTCTACAGATAGACATCAACATGACTTTAGGCAGCAGCAAAGACCATTAGCATTTGACAGGACTTTGATGGTAACATGGGCAACAGACATCAATACAACCCCTTGATTCAGTAGGAGCATAACCTGGCATGGCCCTCAGAGACAACACAGGCTGCCACAGACATCAAATGCCCACTGGCTGCAGCAGGACCATATCCAAACATGGCCCCTGGAAGGAGCACAGACCACGGACAACCTGGACATTTATGGGACAAGGACACAGGAGCAGGACCACAGACTCAGACATGGCCCTGGTGTCAATATATCAATATTCAGGTTGTTTAGAATACTCTGCCTTCCACAGACATTACCATCAAATAAACATTATTATGGGAACCTCCCAGTCTCCCTGTAGATCTCATTTTTTGCAATATGAAAATAGTGATGTTTTTAAAACCTCACATTGGGCTGAAACAGATTGTTCAGTGGTTAACAAGCATTTACTTTGCAATCCAAAGGACTTGAGTTTCAGATCCTCAAAAGCAATGTAAAAACTGGAGATATAGTAGCTGCTCATAATTCTAGTATTAAAAGGTAGAGACAGGGGATCTCTCTGAATAATATGGTCATCCACAGTAGTCTACATGGGAGTTCTGAGTTCCATTAACAAACCTTGCTCCAAATAAAAGGTGGGAACCCTGGAGAAGGGTCTTATATCAACCTCATTCTCTATACCTACCCACCTCTCATGAATGTCCCTCCCATACACACATACACATGGCCATGCTATTCACACATACAATAAAAGTCTAAACTCAATCTTCATATGCCACAACTCATGTCTTGCTAATACTTAAATCAAGATGAAATGAAATCTTTTAAACATCTCATTTAAATCCTCATAATTTTCTGACTGCATAACCTTTATCTTAATACCTGGCAAAGATTTCCATCTGTGGCACAGATCTGACCAGACATTAGTTTTTCTGATTCAGAGATGTTATCTTTACACCTTCTCCATTTTGCCAATTTTGGGGGTAATCATTAATATTGATGAGTATATGATGAAACCTTTGTCATGTGGTGAAATGAATTAACATTATAAAAATGGACCAAAGCTTCCTAAGGACACAGTAGTGTCTTTTTCATAGAGGTCAGAGCTCTCTGTCCTGCTTTGGTTTCCAGGTCTGGAAATCTGACCTAATTTATCAATGTATTGCCAAAAAACAGAATCTTAATCTCCCAATGAGGCTGGATTCCTTCAGCCTCTGTGGTAGTTTGAGTAAGAATGGTACCTATAGACTTGTACATTTGAATGTTTAGCCACCAGAGAGTAGAACATTTGAATGGATTATAATGATTAGAAGGTGTGACCCTGTTGGAGGAAGTGTGTCACTGGGAATGAGCTTTGAGGTTTTAATTGTCCTCTCTCTCTCTCTTTCTCTCTCTCTCCTTCTCTCCCTTCTTCCTTGCCCCACCCTCTCCATCCATTCTTTTTTCTCCTGTCTTGCAGATTAGGATGTAGCTCTCAGAGACTGTTCCAGTACCAAGCTTGCCACTTTGCTCCAGGCCCTAGTGATAATAGACTGACTCTCTAATTCTGTAAGTAAGTCTCTAGTTAAATGCTTTCTTTTATAATAGTTGTCATGGTCATGTCTCCTCACAGCAATAGATCAATGACTAAATGAGTCTCCAGTCATCTACAGACCTGATTTACAATTGCCATATATAAAATAAAAATTTTGTCTTTACTTGTGGAATATTATATCTAATCAGATTATGTTTATTTCTAAATTTGACATCTATGATACATTTAAAATTGAAATATTTGTTATTATTTACATATTTTCATTTCATTTTATTCATACTAATTTTTAGTTAAGATACAAACTATGGGCTTTGTTATGACAAATTTGTCACATAGTTATGATTATATTATACTCACATTAATACACACGCATACATACACACATACACTCATACACACACACACACATACACACAAGCACTCACAGACATATGTTACTCTATTTTTTCTCTTTACCATCCTTTTCTGTTTCTGATGGCCAATATTTTTTTCAGACACATTTGAAATAAACTAAAACCCAAGCAACTGGGCATACTGTGAATGATCTTGTTGACTGATCATTTGAAGTAAGAAGACAAACACTAGATGTGAGGCACATGTTCTGTGTCCACCCACATAAAAGGACAAGGAAGAGAAATGCTTTTGCTTCTTGACTGCTTACCCTAATTCTTGCTGGAGTGCAACTATCTTGCTTCTGTTATTCATTCACTAGTATTAGGACCTAGCTCACCAGGATTCCATCATAAACTAAAGACCAATAACTCTACAGTAAACTCATGGGACTCCAGCAGCACACTGGAACTAATTAGACATCTAGTTTCCTGGACTATACAACTCCTAGATTCTTGGCTTTTCTGTCAAGAGACAACCATTGTTGAACTACAAACATTATATCCTATAAACCAGACTAATAAATCCCACATATATACATATGTGTGTGTGCGTGTATGTGCATGTATGTACATGTATATGTTATATGTGTATGTGTATGTGTATGTGTATGTGTATGTGTATGTGTATGTGTATGTGTATGTGTATATGATGTATACGTATATATATGTATATGATGTATATGTATATGTATATATGTTACATTCTGTCAATTTCATTTTTTTAGAAAACTCTACTATTACTCTAGTCTAGTTCCTCTTTCTTCTAAGTAGTCCCCCTTTTATTTTCAATTCAGAAACATTCACACACACACACACACACACACACACACAAATACACATTATTCTGTGACAAATGCAAATCTGGATTTAACATGCATAAAAAGTTGGAAAATACATCATTCTTTTCGTCCTTTACAACCCTTTATTTATTCTTCTAATATTTTCCTCTATTCTTCTTTAAGAGTTTTATTTCTTTTCCCATCCACATACATGATTTGGATCACAATTAAAAGACATAAAACATCAAAACATCACTTGAATAAATATTTTACCATTTTTGTCAATATTTGTAAGCTTATGTCACCATTTAAAAGAATAGTTTTAAGTTTCATGTCTTACCAACCATTTTTATTAATGACTATCGCTTTAAAAATGTTTACCAATACATGTGGAAATACTCAAATTGTATTTTAAGATTGCTCAAATAGTATTTTCATGAATTCTGCTAAATCATTAACATAAGACTGTTAATGTATCCTTTATTCGCCAGATATGATTGTTACCTCAGAGGCTTACTGATGAATAAGCTCACCCTTTCTAGCTCTTTCTGAACTCTGGCTATCTGGTTCAACCCAGCTGTTCTGGCTCAAAACTCCTTTCCAAACTGACTGATGTAAACTGGCTTCTCTCAACTTCTCACTGAATTTTTTGCTTGAAATCAAACTAACTCTGATAATCTGGCTCCTTCTCATTCTCCAGCTCATTCTGTCTTCACCTGTGTCTAGTTTGTTCTCTCTGTAACCTGTCTCTGTAAAACTGTCCTGATAACACACACACACACACACACACACACACACACACACACTAATATCTGCATCTGTATCCAGCTAGAGAGATTAAATGTGTACACTAAAGGCATGTCTATTCCTGTCAGATCACATAGACATAGAGTATCTTTGGAAGTGACCCCTTGCCAGAGCAGCCATTTTCCTGAATTAAAATTCCTCTACATAAAACACCACTCAAAGATTACCAGTTCTAATTTCTCTAGTAGTTGATTTTTAAAAAGATTAACATATAGCAAACAAAGGGCTTTGAGATGTTTAATACTATCAGCTTGATAAAATCTAAAACTACCAAGGAAACAGGTCTCTAAACACAACTGTGAGGGATTACCTAAATTAGATTAACTGAAGAAGAAAGATCCTCATTGCATGGGAGTCACTTGTCCAAGGACTGGGACTCTTGACTGCATTAAAAAAAGAAAGACATATGAGCACTACTCTCCACTTTCTGACTATCAACACTATCCAGGCAGCCACTTCAGGATCCTACCACTATGACTTCTGTACTCTGAAACTGTGAACCAAAAGAAACCTTCAAGGTTGCTTCTTGTCATAGCAATGAGACAGGTAGCTAACAGAGGTTTCCTCATGGGTCTCTGAGACCACAAACTATTTAAACAATCTCAGCAGCATTTAGAGTCCAGAAAACCAGTTATGGCTCCTTGTCCTTCCATTGACATGGACATAACTGATTCCTGTTGTTTGGATCAGGAGTCCACTCTTCACTTCCTGAAGTCCTTCATATCCCTGGGAATTATTACTCAGGGTCATGCTACAGACATTTGTTCAAGTAGCTATGTCACCTGGGAGTCTGGACCCTTGACTCTTTATCTTTGTCAGCGACTAGGAAAACTTGGTACAATATTTTCAACAAGAACTCTGAAAACTAGCTCTATTTGTTGTTGCTCCCTGGAGATCCAACCTTTGGTTTGTAACATGTAACAGCAGTCTTTGGCCCTAAAAAAAAATAATGTTGACTACCTATTAGGGGTCAGAGAGAAAAATAGCACTTTTCACCATGATATAAAATAGTACTTCACATGAAATCTGAGGATAAAAGACAGGGTGACCATTGAGAGTATTTTTCAATTTCCTACCCTTCCTTAATCTATTTTATGAAGAATGTGTTAGCTTTTGAATATTGGCAAATGCGTCTTATCTCTAGAAAAAACCTTTTTTAAAAACTTAATCTACTGAGAAATGTTGTTAAGAGGTTAATTATGATTAATAGAGTATATTTCTATTAATTATAAAGTATAACTGAACTGTATTTGAATTACATTAATGGTAGGAATAAAAATGCTTTTCAATGGCTGGTTGAGCTAATTAAAAATACACACTTGCATGACTTTGATCAGGCTGCTGTAAACAAATACTACAGATTGGTTAGATTAAAGATGGGCATTTTTTCACATTCCTTGATTATAGGAAGTATGAAATTAAGATTCACCTGATGTTTGTTCAACTCTTAGGTTGGAGATGTTTTCCTGCTTGCTGGTTTGTAGATGGCTTGCTTCTTCCACTCTGTTCATATAGTTTTCTTCATATGCTGTGTCTATTCCTCTTCTTAACAATGTTTCTCTTTAAATCAGGAGAGCCTTATGCTCACCACTGTATCTAGTTACAACTATCTTACAAAATATGCATATCTAAAGAGGCTCACATCTTATGTTACTGACTCAACATAGTAATTTTTAGAGGGGGAACATCTTAGTCAGGGTTTCTTTCTATTCCTGAAGAATATAACCAAGAAGCAAGTTGAGGAGGAAAGGGTTTATTCAGCTTACACTTCCACATTGCTGTTCATCTCCAAAGGAAGTCAGGACTGGAACTCAAGCATATCAGGAAGCAGGAGCTGATGGAGAGGCCATGGAGGGATGTTACTTACTGGCTTGCTTCCCCTGGCTTGCTCAGTTTGCTTTCTTACAGAATCCAAGACTACCATCTCTCGGATGGTAACACCCACAAGGGACTCCCCCCTCCCCCCTCTCTGTGATCTCTAACTGAGAAAATGCCTTACAGCTGGATCTCATGGAAGCATTTTCTCAACTGAAATTCCTTTCTCTGTGATAGCTCCAGCTTGTGTCAAGTTGACACACAAAACCAATCAGTACAGTACAACTCAATCTAAGCCATTATGTCCCAGGTACTCAAAATTCATGTGCTTCTTCCCTCACCCTCAAACCCCACCTAATCTTCATTCAGAATTTTTCATTTCTAAAATGAAAAATTTCCAAAGAATATCTAACTTTTATATAGTGAGACTTTAGGAGTTATTCATTCGGAGGCAAAATTACACCAAGTTATGAGCTTGTACTTGAATTACATTTATGGTTTAGATAAAAAAATGCTTTTCAATTCCATATATATATATATCAATTAACAAAAACAAAGAAGCAATGAATCTAATAGAAAGAAGGGGAATATGCAAGGGTTTAGACAGAAGAAAAGAAAGAGACAAATGCAGTAATTTTGTTAAGTATAAAAATAAATACTAATCTCAAAAAATAAATGAAAAAATTTAAATAGAGTAATCAGCAAGAATGGATACGCATTCTCCTTCCAAAGAGTCGAGAAAAGACAGAGGAAATGATAACTCCATCTAAGAAATGAAAGTAGCAAGGTAGACACAATTGTCTCTTAAGCTTCATCAATGATGCTCTCTAGCCTGATACTCTAATTTCTGACATAATGGAAAAGAATCCTATGTTCTAATCTCTGTTGGCTGTGCACTTTTTACCAGAATGTTTTTGGGCGATCCCATCCCAAAGCTTGGATCAGAAGCCCTATGGCTTGTTGAAAATGAGGCATTTGTGCTAATATGTCATGAATTACCTTAAGGATATGTTTTATTTTTCCTGAAGGCAGTCTACATTCCCCTCCAACCAGCCTGATGCTGTAGGCATGTAATACCTAGCAAGTCTATCTATGTTTGTATCCCCTTAAGTTAAGTTGGCCGTATCTGTGAGAATTATCCTCTCTTCATCTATGTCTTCCACTGAAGTAAGCACCACATGGACACTCAGGAGCATCCTCATAATTTCTTCAGAAAACATTTTCTCTTCTGTTGTAAGATGGTATCTCAGGTCTCTTATTGCTGTAATGAAACATTATGACAACAAGAAACTTGGAAAGTAAAGAGTTTGTTTGGCTATTGCAGTCCATAATTAAAGTAAGTCAGGCCAGGAACTTGAGACAGGAACTTGAAGGCAGGAACTAAATCAGAGGATATGAAGGAGTGCTGATTACTGGTTTCCTTTTCACTGCTTGCTCTTTCTTGTGTGTAATACAACTTGGGACCACCTGACCAGGGATGTTACTATTCATAGGGAATTGAGCCTTTCCAGAGCAATTATTAATCAAGATAGACACAGACTTGCCTTCAGGTCAATCTTCTAAAGGCATTCTCTCAGTTAAGATTTTCTGTTTCATGACATGTCTAGGTTTCTGTCAAGTTAACAAAATCAAGCAGCACAGATGGATACTCTAAAAGTCTCAGAAATCTGTTTGTGTTTCTCTCTGTTTAACACTTCACCTTCTAGTCCTTTATTTCTTTTTTGACACTTGACATGAGCAGTCAGATGAGGCAGGGATCTCAGTCAAGAATTTGCTTCACAGTCATCTATATATCCAAGTACCACAAATAAGTTCTACTTTCTACAACCCCCTGCCACAAAAAAAAGACTGTCATCATTTCTTGCCACTTAATAAAAATTGACTCTTCCCCAGTTTTTCTTCTGAAACCTGGTGACAATAACTCTTAGCATTTGTTTTTCTGTATGATGCTGAATCTCCCCCACCCTATCACTCACCCAGTGTCCAAGCATTTCAACATGAGTAGGTAGATATTAGTTACATAGACATTTCACTGCTCAGTGTAAAGCTAAAGGTCTGCTTTGGCTCCCATACTTAATTGACAGTGGTTGAAACAACACATCTTCATTATTCACTAAGATGACAAGGCCAATATCAGGGTTTGGCTGTTCTATTCCCGGAACAGATCCTTTCTATGTTGTAAACACTCGCTGGATAACAACCAGCTCACAAGCTGGGGCCAATGTAACTGCACCTAACCAGCTCTAACTAACCAGTTCCCAACAACATAGTGTGAGAAGTTGAGACTCTGAATATGAATACAGATTAGATGGAACTCGGTTCTTCATTCAGAGGATGATATTTTCTAAACACAGCCGTCCTCTGTTTCAGAGGGGCAAGACTCAAGGTTCCACATTGCCAGAATGAGCTTCCTGTGTTGCTGAGAACCATTAAGTTAAAGGCTTCTTTGCTGAAAGTAAATATTAAAGGTTTTAGAAGAAAAGTTGCTATATCATTGAATATCACATCATACAGATATGAAGAAGAAGAACTGAATATGGGCTTTAAACAGAGTTTATTTGTCAGATAATGTTTTTCAGATGAAGAAAACCAATAATTCTGAACACATGTAACTATCTTTTGCACAAAGGAGAAAATTTTATTAAAACAATTTAATAATGACAAAGTTCATATTAAAATACTGTAAGTTAAAGTGTTCTCAGGAAATTGGGGCACACTAATGAGATGCAGATTCTTTTCAAGGAAGAGCACACTGACACATCCTGCTTTCCAGTAACTACCTTCTATAATTTTCATCTCTTAAATATTTATAAGTTTGCATTGATGAGTAATAATAGGCATGTATATACTTTCAGTGTCCTAAAATACATAAGAAAATATAGAGTTATAAGCACAAGAAACTCATATGGTATTGAACTTACCTCTTGCTCGTGATCTGTTTCCATATAGACATGAGAAAGTAAGCAAGTGTTCATTTAGTAACTAAGTGGTTTGGTTTACTCTGTGTGTGATTTGCAAATGGCTTTAAAATTGCCTGAATGTAAAAAATTTCTTTATAACTCCATTTAAAATAACCCAACACTGTAAATTTAAATAATATTTTGAAAAATATATTTTGGCTTGGTATCTCAGAGTTATACAATTAATGATTAAAGGGATTATTAACAAAATACTTGTCAGAAAGCTGTCTACTGGTTACAGGATGGCTTAGTTCCAGCACAGATAGGAGCCCTAGACTATTTGGGAAGTGAAGGAGACAGAGGGAAACGAAGAAATACAAGAAAGGAGAGATCATTAATAATCTTGGCATTGACAGACCCAATATCTATGTGGGTTAGTGGAGCTTAATTTTGTGTCCTGGTGTATGAAAGGAAGTGATAAGTGTGAGTCATAGTGTCACAACATTCAAGGTTCAAAGGATCAGGATTACATGGTAATTCCCCATCAGGAATTGGTTGAAGACAGTTCCCATGCACAGCGTCATAATCTTTCTAACCTGCTACATGGTTGTGAAAAATGTCAGGTGGCAAGAGAAAACTAGACAGAGAAGCACAATTGTTGGTATTTATGATGACTTAAACTAAGATGTTAAATGTCTGGCACCCCCAGGTAGGTGAGAGGAATAAAGTGACTCTATATAGTGTTCCAATTTAGTTTATGTACAAAATACAGCAGATTCAGAACACATTACTAAATCCTAATGTTTGTATCCTCTTAACTAAAAAGATTTTTATAAAAATAACTTTATCATCCCTCAGTAAAAAATATATTAGAAAATACGATTGTTAGTGTTATGTATCAGCTTGATAGTATCTAGAATCACCTTGGAAACAAGCCTACTCATTATACCCTGTGAGGGATTACTTAGGCTCTGGAATTGCCTGAGAGGCATTATTTAGGTTAGATTGGAGGCAGGAAGATCCACAGTAAAAATGCACATCATCATCCCCTGCTTTTATTTTTTTTAAATTGAATATTTTATTTATTTACATTTCAGATGTTATCCCCTTTCCCCCTTCCCAGAAACCCCCTATCTATGAGGGTGTGCCCCCACCCACCCACCAACTCCCACCTCTCTGCCTTGAATTTTCCCACAGTGGGCATCCAGCATTCACAGTTTCAAAGACCTCCTCTCCCACCAATGCCCAACAAGGCCATCCTCCATTACATACACAGCTAGAGACAGGGGTTCCTCCATTTGTGTTCTCAGGCTGGCAGTTTAGACCCTGGGAGCTCTGGTTGGTTGATATTGTCGCTCTTCCCATGGGACCACAGACCCCTGCAGCTCCTTCAGTCTTCTTTCTAAATCCTCCATTAGGAACCCCATGATCAGTTCAATGGTAAGTTATGAGCATCCACCTCAGATATGTCAGACTCTGGCAAAGCCTCTCAGGAGACAGCAATATCAGGGTCCTGTCAGCATGCACTTCCTGGCATCTACATCAGCATCTACCTTTGGTGACTGCGCATGGGATGGATACCCAGGTGGAGCAGTCTCACGACAGCACATTCTTCAGTTTCTGTCCCACACTTTGTCTCCATATTTGCTCTCATGAGTATTTTGTTACTCCTTCTAAGAAAGATCAAAAAACCCATACTTTAATCTTCCTTCTTCATGAGCTTCAGTGGTCTGGGGGTTGTATCTTGGGTACTGTGAGCTTTTGGGCTAATATCCACTTATCAGTGAGTGCATACCATGTGTGGTCTTTTGTGACTGGGTTACCTCACTGAGAACGATATTTTCTAGTTCCATTCATTTGCCTAAGAATTTCATGAACACTGTTTTTCATAGCTGAGTAGTACTCCATTGTGTAAATGTACCACATTTTCTGTATTTATTCCTCTGTTGAATGACGTCTGGGTTCTTTCCAGCTCTGGCTATCACGAATAAGACTGCATTGAACATAGTGGAACATGTGTCCTTGTTATATGTTGGAGCATCTTTTGGTTATAAGCCCAGTAGTAGTATAGCTAGACCTTCAGGTAATACTATGTCCAATTTTCTGAGAAACCCCAGACTTATTTCCAGAGTGGTTGTAACAGCTTGCAATCCCACCAAAAATAGAGGAGTACTCCTCCTTCTCCACATCCTCACCAGCATCTACTATCACCTGAGTTTTTGATCTTAGCCATTCTGACTGGTGTGAGGTGGTATCTCAGGGTTGTTTTGATTTGCATTTCCCTGATGACTAAGGACATTGATACCTTCTTGGATGCTTCTCAGCCATTTGAGTTTCCTCAGCTGAGAATTCTTTGTTTAGCTCTGTGCACCATTTTTAATAGGGTTATTTGATTGTCTGGAGTCTAATTTTTTAGTTCTTTGTATATATTGGATATTAGCCCTCTATCGAATGTAGGATTGGTAATGATCTTTTCCCAAACTGTTGG
This sequence comes from Rhabdomys pumilio, assembly GCA_030674055.1. Classification (NCBI taxonomy): domain Eukaryota; kingdom Metazoa; phylum Chordata; class Mammalia; order Rodentia; family Muridae; genus Rhabdomys; species Rhabdomys pumilio. The sequence continues at coordinate 63,714,238 of JANHMN010000014.1, forward strand.
TTGCCATTTTGTCTTATTGACAGTGTCCTTTGCCTTACAGAAGCTTTGCAATTTTATGAGGTCCCATTTGTCAATTCTTGATCTTAGAGCATACGCCATTGGTGTTCTGTTCAGAAACTTTCCCCCTGTACCTAAGTATTCAAGGCTCTTCCCCACTTTCTCTTCTATTAGTTTCAGTGTATCTAGTTTTATGTGGAGGTCCTTGATCCACTTGGACTTGAGCTTTCTACAAGGAGATAAGAACGGATCTATTTGCATTTTTCTACATGCTGGCCTCCAGTTGAACCAGCTCATTTGTTGATAATTGTTTTTTTCCATGGGATGGTTTTAGCTCCTTTGCCAAAGATCAAGTGACCATAGGTGTATGAGTTCATTTCTGAGTCTTCAGTTCTATTCCATTGATCTTCCTGCCTGTCTCTTTATCAATACCATGCAGGAGTGAATTCCTGGTCCTACTGGGTCCCAGTTACTCCCTGTTTGCAGCAGGTGTTGCTATCTCCTTACATAAGGTACTGCCCAGGTTAGAGCTTTTGGGAGTCCAGTTTCGTCTGGGTTCTGTTAGATTGGGGGCAGAGTTGCCTCCCAAGATCTTCTCAGTGCTTGGGCCCAGACCAGAAGGAACCACTGCTCTGGACCAGGAGTAAATTCCTGGGTCCTAGTGGGTCCCAGTTACTCCTTGTTTGGTGCGGGTGTTGGCTCCTAAGAGGCCTGCTTCCTCTGGGTTCTGTGAGATTGAGGACAGAGCTGCTACCCTGGATCTGCTCTGTGCTCAGGCCCAGACTGAAAGATGTTTGCCAGAATTTTATTGAGTATTTTTTGCATTGATATTCATAAGGGAGATTGGTCTGAAGTTCTTTTTCTTTGTTGGGGTTTGTGTCTTTTAGGTATGAGTATAATTGTGACTTTTAGAATGAATTGTGTAATGTTCCTTCTGTTTCTATTTTGTGGAATAGTTTGAAGAGAATTGGTATTAGGTCTTCTTTGGAGGTCTGATAGAATTCTACACTAGAATTTTTCTGTGGAGAGACTTTTAATGACTATTGCTATTTCTCTAAGGGTTATGGTACTGTTTAGATGGTTTATCTGCTCCTGATTTAACTTTGATACCTGGTATCTGTCTAAAAAATTCTCTATTTCATCCAGATTTTCCAGTTTTGTTGAGTATTGGCTTTTGTAGTAGGATCTGATGATATTTTGGAATTTCCTTGGTTTCTGTTATCTACCTTTTCAGTTCTAATTTTATTAATTTGAATACTGTTTCTGGTTAGTCTGGATAAGAATTTATCTATCTTGTTGATTTCCTCAAAGAACCAGCTCCTGGTTTTCTTGATTCTTCATATAGTTCTTTTTGTTTCTACTTGGTTGATTTCAGCCCTGAGTTTGATTATTTTCTGCCATCTACTCCTCTTGGGTATATTTACTTTTTCTGTTTGTTTTTGTTCTAGAGATTTTGGGTGTGCTGTCAAGCAGCTAATGTATGCTTTCTCCAATTTTTTGTAGGCACTCAGAGCTATGAGTTTTCTCTCTTAACACTGCTTTCATTGAGTCCCATAAGTTTTAGTATGATGTGTCATTAAATTCTAAAAAGGCTTTAATTTCTTTATTTCTTCCTTGACCAAGTTATCATTGAGTAGAGTGTTGTTCAGTTTCCATGTATATGTGGCATTCCCATTGTTTTTGTTGTTATTGATAACCAGCCTTAGTTGATCTGATAGAATATATGGGATTATTTCAACCTTCTTGTATCTGTTGAGGCCTGTTTTGTGACCAATTATATGGTCAATTTTGGAGAAGGTACCATGAGGTGCTGAGAAGAAGGTATATTATTTTGTTTTAGAATGAAGTACTCTACAGTTATCTGTTAAATCCATTTAGTTCCTAAATTCTGTTAGGTTCATTGTGTCTCTCTTTAATTTCTGTTTCCACGATCTGTCCGTTGTGGAGAGTGGGGTGTTGAAGTCACACACTATTATTGTGTGAGGTGCAATGTGTGCTTTGAGCCTCAGTAAAGTTTATTTTATGAATGTGGGTGCCCTTGCATTTGGAGCGTAGATGTTCAGAACTGAGAGTTCATCTTGGTAGATTTTTCCTTTGATGAATATGAAGTGTTCTTCCTTATCTTTTTTGATAACTTTTGGTTGAAAGTTGATTATATTCTATATTAGAATGGCTACTCCAGCTTGTTTCTTTGGACCATTTGTTTAGAAAATAGTTTTCCAACCTTTTTCTCTGAGGTAGTGACTGTCTTTGTCAATGAGGTGTGTTTACTGTATGCAGCAAAATGCAGGGTCCTGTTTACATATACAGTCTATTAGTCTATGTCTTTTATTGGGGAATTGAGTCCATTGATGTTACAGATATAAAGAAAAGTGATTGTTGCTTCCTGTTATTTTTGTTACTAGAGGTGGAAATATGTTTCTGTAGCTATCTTCTTTTGGGTTTGTTGGGAAGTTAATTTCTTGCTTTTTCTAGGTTGTAGTTTCCCTCCTTGTGTTGGAGTTTTCCATCTATTACCCTTTGAGGGCCAGATTTGTGAAAAGATATTGTATAAATTTAGTTTTGTCATGAAATATCTTGGTTTCTTCATCTATGGTAATTGAGAGTTGTCTGTGTATAGTAGTCTGGGCTTGCAATTGTGTTCTTTTAGGGTCTGTGTGATATCAGTCCAGGATCTTTTGGCTTTTATTGTCTCTGGTAAGAAATCTGGTGAAATTCTGATAGGTCTGCCTTTATTAGTTACTTGAGCTTTGCTCATTAGTGCTTTTAATATTCTTTCTTTGTTTAATGCATATGACATTTTGATTATTATGTGATGGGGGGAATTTCTTTTCTAGTCTAGTCTATTTGGAGTTCTGTAGACTTCTTGTATGTTCATGGGTATCTCTTTCCTCAGGTTAGGTAAGTTTTCTTCTATAATTTTGTTGAAGATATTTACTGACCCTTTGATTTGCGAATCTTTGCTCTCTTCCATACCTATTATTCTTAGATTTTGTCTTTTCATATTGTCCTTGATTTTTTGGATGTTTTGGGTTAGGAGCATTTTGCATTTTGCATTTTCCATGACAGTTGTGTCAAGGTTTTCTATGGTATCTTCTGCACCTGAGAGTCTCTCGTATATTTCTTGTATTCTGTTGACAATGTTTGTGTCTATGACTCCTGATCTCTTTCCTAGATTTTCTATCTCCAGGGTAGTCTTTTTTTATGGATTCTTTATTATTTCTACTTTCGTTTTTAGATCCTGAATGGTTTTAATTCCTTCACCTGTTTGGTTATGTTTTCTTGTAATTCTTTAAGGGATTTTTGTGTTTCCTCTTTAAGGGCTTCTACCTGTTTACCTGTGTTCTTCTCAAATTCTTTGAGATTGTTATTTATGTCCTTCTTAAAGTCCTCTATCATCTTCATGAAAAATGATTTGAAATTTGAATCTTGCTTTTCCAATGTGATGGGCTATCCAGGACTTGCTATGGTGGGATAACTGGATTCTTATGATGCCAAGTAACCTTGGTTTCTGTTGCTCATGTTCTTGTGCTTGCCTTTCGCCATCTGGTTACCTCTAGTGCTACCTGCACTCACTGTCTCTGACTGGAGCTTGTCTCTCCTGTTATCTTGGTTGTGTCAGAACTCCTCAGAGTCCAATTGTCTCTGTGATCCTGAGATTCTGGGTGTAAGAGCTCTTGGGAGTCACGCTTCCTCTGAGTGTTGTGAGATAAGTTGCAGAGCTAGTACCCAAGGTCTGCTCATGGCACCAGCTCAGACCAGAAGGAACTTGTGACAATGGGTCAGGATATGGTGTCTTCTCAGGAGCAGACCAGCTAGAAGTCTGCCCAGCAGAAAGGATCAGGCAGAAGGGGCATTAGTGGAGTGGTATTTGGAAGAGCAGGGTTTTGGTGAGTGATGGGTCCAAAGTGTGCAGGGCTCCCAGCTGCAGCTCTGGAGCTTCGGGTTATGAGAGAGTGTTCTTATCTATTGCTCTGAGTGCAGTAGATCCTCTAGGATGGGTCAGAATATGGTGTCTTCTTGAGAACAAACCAGCTCGGAGTGTGCACCAGCAGAAAAGAACAGGTAGAGTGGGTGGAAGGGACTCCCCTGGGTTTTTGTCTTGGACAGTATAGGAAAGAGAATTCTATCTGAAAATAAGCATCTTTCAACTCTACTTCTTGACTGTAGGTACCGTGTAACCAGCTTCCTCACATTCCTTCCACTGTGGTTCTTCTTCATGATAATTACACCTGAAACTAAGAGTCAAAATTAATTTTTCTTTCCATAAGTTGCTTTTGTTAGAGTATTTTACTGCAGCAATAAAAAACATAGCAAGCTAACTAATGAATTTAACAGATCCAAACTATGAGGGTTCCAATGAGAAAACCTATCTAGTACTTCAAAAGTTACCATGCCATGTCTGCATCATATTATTATTAACATAGCTTTGCCTATGAAGTCCTCTGGAGCAGAAGCATTTAGAACATATTTTTAGCTTACTTTCTGCATAGAAAAGTACCCCAGGGAAAACATTAGTACAATCTCTTGACAATTATTTCTAGCCTAATATTCTTTCTCCAGATTTTTGTTCTTATTCAGGACTGATGTCACTATACAGCTCTCACAGAATGTGTGGGAAGTTTCTAACAAAATCTCTTCATTACAGGCTTTCACATCTAGATTATATGATGTTAATGTTTTCCTCTCTAATAATTAATGAATTCTTATTCTAGGTTCAATCAATGTGTGTGTGTGTGTGTGTGTGTGTGTGTGTGTGTGTGTGTGTGTTCAACCAATAAAGATCAAAGCTCTCAGATTTTATAATGGAACTTTTAATTCCCAATTATAGTCAGAAGAAAAATCTATTTAATCACAAAGGAGTTTACTTCCAATAAAGTGAAACTGAACAAATCCCAGGACAGTGAAAAAGTCAGAGTGGAGGGAAATGCCTGGATTTCTTCCCTTTCCTTAGATGGTCTTCTGTGTAGGGTTATTTTCTCAGGAGAGTTTGGTCTTAACACTCTGCTTTAAATTCCAAAAATGTCCTTCATGTCTTGATATCTGATTTTTATATTTAGTTTAGATTTGTCTTTTTTTCAGAAAACTAAGAGCAATTAAAACCCACACGCTTTGATCCTCAGCCTCATTTCGTTCCCCTCTTCACCTTCTCTCCCACTCAGTTCCCTCTCTTCATCCACCTCTGATGACTATTTTGTTTCTGCTTCTGTGTGAGATTTATGCATACTACCTTGAGCTCTCCTTGTTACCCAGTTTCTTTTGTTTAGTGGATTGTAACATGGTTATCTTGCCTTTGTGTCCACTTATAAGTAAGTACATACCATACATGTCTTTCTGGGAATGTACTACCTCACTCAAGATATTACTCTTCCATTTGCCTACAATTTTAAGAATGACTTTCTTTTTAATAGCTTAATAGGAAGGAGATCAGATGTGGGGGTGGGGGAGAGGGCAGGGAGTGAGGACAAATATCAGTGTGTGTGGATGGGGAATTTCTGGAACTAGCTGAAGACATGAGATCGAAGAGGCATCAGGGAGTCTATTGGGGTGATCTTAGCTGAGATTCTTACCAGCAGGAGATATGGAAATAGAAGTGGCAAACTTCTAGTGGGAGGAAGGAGACAAAATCTCTCCCATATAACTTACAACCCACAATTTGCCCTGCCTATAAGATATGGGAGGATGAAGATGAAGCAGAGATTGAGAGAACTGCAACCAACATCCCATGGAAAAGAGCCATTCCCTGACATTGATTAATGATACTCTGGGATGCTTGTAGACAGGTGCCAGCATAATAGCCTTCTGAGAGACTTCATTCAGTAGCAAATGGAAACAGATGAAGAAACCCACTGCTAAACCTCAGGTGGAGCTTGGGAAGTCTTGTTAAAGAGTGAGGTATAGAAGTTGGCAAACCTCAGGGGTCAAGAACACCACATGAAGACCTACAGAGTCAACTAACCTGGGCCTTTACCCTACCTCTGCTTGTATTCATTTTCTCTACTTTGACTCTTTGAGTGACATTTCCATAATGGGCACAAATCAGTCTCAAAACAACCCAAAAGGGCAGTTTTGGAACAGTAAAAAGCTGTATTTTAAGACAGAGCTTTATGCACAGTCTGTTAGTCTTCCATTTTAAATAAGAGGGGGTGGTCAGGAGAAACACATGGTGAAATGTACGGCTTCCTTTTACACTTGTAGTTCTAGTCTGGACAAAAATACCAATGTACAATATGTAGAGGAAATCTATGTGGTCAAAGCTAATGAAACCTCTTTCTAAACAGACAAAGAGACAATAATTTTGAAAATTGCAGATAAATGAGGTTCCTCACATATCAGAATTTGGCACTGGCAGACTCTCCTCCCACTCTTTCGATACTATGCTAGTTTTCTGCCAACTAGTTTTCTGACCAGTCTTATCTGATAGCATCAATATTGTTTTCAACATTCCAGATAAACAATACTAAACAAAGCAGATTCCAAAGCCTCAGCATTTGTAATTTGTACAGAGAACCATTTGGCCTCCAGCCTGGTTTGAAAGCAGATATAAATCATGTAACTACTCAGTAATGTTCCTAAAGCAAACAGAAACAGACTCAGCAAGAGAAAAGCTGCAGGCATACACGTCAAATTCCCATGGGAGACAAAGCAGGAGTCTTTGTGGTGGACTTCTCAGACATGACATTTAAAATAGACCACCTGGGTATATGTCATAGGGATGAGCTTGGTAGAACTTCCAAGTTTTTTATCATGGGAAGAGATGAGCTTTTTACTAGTGAGTGACATTTCTACTTGGAACAATGATTATGAGGTGCCCAATTTAAGGAGAATGTGAATTCCTGAATAAAAGAAGTCATTATCTATAATTTAAGTCATTGCATGGCCATAGAAAATTATTATTGGATAATGTGTTTTATTCAAAGCCACAACTCTTAGCAATTATCCTGGGATAGTTTTTAAGACTCCCTAATTATTCAGACCCATTGAAGCCTCTGTTGATTTGTGCATTGTATCTTGATGAAAATAAAAAGGATTGCAATTCTCTGGGTTTTTTTAATGGACATTACAGCTTGAAAAGCTGAAGCAAAAGGAGACACATTATTATTCTATCAGTTTCTTAATTGTAGACATCTTTGACCCATAACATTTGACTTAAGATATAAATATTTAATAAGTCACAAGACATTGTTTTTTAATTATTTTAGATACTTTGAAAGACTAACACTTAGGTCAATATTTAATACAGAAGTGTCATTATTCTTTAGAAATAGGACATTGAATAATATTGGATGAACAAGTAATGTTTATCCAAGATCAGGGTTGCTCATGTCTAAATTATCTCATGGAGGACATGGATAAGTCTTGGCAAATACCTATTTTTTTATCTCTGGTTAACAAATTTATTTTACAGTCTTGACTATAAATTAACATAAGTTAAAATGTTGCTGACACAGAACAATAAAGCAAAATAACACTTTGATTCACAGGAAACATTTATCCTAAGAATAATTGTATTTGTATGTTTACCCCACCATCTTTTTTTGGTCTGTCTTTACTGCACTCATAAGACATTCCTTTCACTGTACATAAACATCTTACCTGTATGCAGTATGGAAAAGATATAACTCCTGTGTGGAATGTCACATTGATAAGACCCGTGCTTGTTTTGAAAATTAATTTGTATTCAATTGCATCAATATCCATATATCTGTTTGTGCTGTGATGACTTTGACCTACAACATGGGGATTAAGTAAGTATGACAAAGACCATACAACCTGAAAACCCCAAATCTATCTGGCTCACACAAGAAAATGAATCAAAACAAAATACAGTTACTGCCCAACTCCTTTGGCCAACAACTCAATTAGATGTAGCCCAGTCCCACTTCCAGAAGCTTTGGTTGGTGCCTCTTGGGACTCTTTCTCCCCCATTATTTGGCAATTCCATTTAACTTTCTTTTAGAAACTGTCCTTACTACATCTCAAATGTCCCTTAATATTAGCTGTCTCTCCCTGTATTTCCTCCCACAATCCCTTTTCCCCAACCCATTGCAACGTGATCCTCCCATTCCATTCCCTCATTTATCCATATCTATTGTATTTCCCCTTCCCAACAAGATCTGTCATTCCCTGTAGTCCCTTACTGTATAGCTAACCTCTGTGATGGACTGGAGCTTTGTTATTGTTGACTTCACAGCTAATATGCACATGTAAGTGAATACATACCGCATTTGTTTCTCTAAATCTCTGAATGATATTTTCTAGTTTCATCCATTTGCCTGCAAATTTCATAATTTTTCAAAAGTTTCAAAAGATTTATTTATTTTATGTATGTGAGTACACTGTTGCTGTCTTCATACACACCAGAAGAGGGCATCTCATCTGATTAGAGATGGTTGTGAGCCACCATGTGGTTGCTGGGAATTGAACTCAGGACCTCTGGAAGAACAGCCAGTGCTACTTAATGCCAATCCATCTCTCCCACCCTATAATACCATTTTTTGAATAGCTGAACAATATTCCATTGTGACAATGTGCCATGTTTTCCCCCACTCAGCCCTACATGGGAGGAACCCATCAAGTCCATCCATTCAGACCTCAGGGAACACTGTGGAAAAGGAAAGGGAAAGGATGTAAGAGCCAGAGAGGATGGTGGATATCAAGAAAATAAAGCCCTCTCCATTAGCTTAAAGGAAGCTCATATAAACTTATAGAGACTGAAGCAGCATGCACATGGTCTGTACAAGTCTGCAACAGGTCTTATGAGCATAGTCATGACTTCACATTTGGTCATTGTATGGGATTCCTGAGTGTGAGTATGAGAGGCTCTTTGATCCTTGTGCCTTAGTCATTGTATGACACTCCTGAGTGTGTGTATGAGAGGCTCTTTGACTCTTGTGCCTTTTCTTGAACCCCTTTCCTCCTTTGAACCCCTTTCCTGGTTTGTCTTGTACAATTTCAATGTGATAGTTTTTGTTTTATCTTATTTTATTTTATTTTATTTTATTTTATTTTTAAAATGAATGAATGAATGAATACCTAACTACTATGTTCAAGGTTAATGGCTGAACTCTCATTTATAACTGGTAGAAGAAGAAAACTCTGTCTTCTTCAGTTGTGTGACCCTGAGTATGTCAACCATTCCAGCATAGGAATCATGCTCAGAAGTGGCTGCTCAACACACGGTTGAATTTCTCAGGTTTTTGTGTATTTTTATTTGGTTACAGTTTGGTGGGTGCTTGTTATTGGTTTTGTTATTGGTTTTTTTTTCTTTTTTTTTTTTTTTTTTTTTTGCTTTTCAGTGTGTTTTTGTTGGTGTTGTTTTTTTTTGGTGTTGGGAAATTGGGAAACTTGTTATTGAGTTGGGTAATTTTTTATTTGGAGAAAAAAATTAAGTTGGGAGGGTAGGAATTGGGAGTGGAAGGAACTAAAATGATGTGAATGAGAGAAAGAATATTGTTAGAGTATATTTAAATTTAAAAATTGTTTTAAATAATAATAAAAATCCCCAATCTTTCCCTATGTGTGCTGGATAGCTTTTTGTCAGCTTGACAAAAGCTAGAGATATCTGAAAGAAGGAATGTCAGTTGAGAAAATACCCCATCAGATCCCACTGTAAGGCATTTTTTTTACATGAGTGGCTAATGTGTGGGGGCCCAGCTAATCTAACCCCGTGCTGGTAGTCCTGGGTTCTAAAGAAAGCAGGTTGAGAAAGCTAGAGAGAGCAAGCCAGGAAACAGCACCCCTCCATAGCTTCTGTATCAGCTCCTACATCCAGGATCCTGCCCTGTTTGAGTTGCTGTCCTGACTTTCCTTTTGTGAAAGTGTAAGCTAAATAAATCCTTCCCTCTTTCTCCATCAATAAAATAAAACACTTCTGTTTTAATGAAAATATTCTTAAAGCCATAGTCAATACATCAGGCAATTTAAAAGAAAAAAAAAATCCAAAGAGAGCCTCACACTTTGACAACACATATTAGTAGTTCTGCCTTTGGTTTGGTCAATACTCATTTACAGTGATAAATTATTTTTAACATAAAGTCTTACAAATATAAAACAAAAATATATTAGATGCTTAAAAACAAAAAGTAACATTTCAAAACTAGCAAATCCACAGTAGGGATGGTTGATGATATACAAATGATCTTTCACTAGTGATAATTTCTGTGTCTGTTTTCACTTCCCTTTCTTCTCTAAGGCCAGACAACATTGTATACATATTAAGATTTACTACATAAGACATTTACTACATAAAGACATCTTCTACATAAAGACATTCACTCTGAATTTTAATACCAATTGTGGTTCCAAGACATCAAGATGACTCATTCTGAAATTTCGTCCACATCTCAAAACGGAGGTATAAATTAGTTTTTCCTAGGTAGTAAGCATCTGAAAAGCAGCAACGTAAAGCAATACCATCACTGTTTGCTGATCTATGGGATGTCTCACCAGTTCTGTGTGACTGGGTCCGAGATCTCTTAAGAACTTACTTGCAGTCCGGAGGCAATCAATTCATGTATGACTCATTGCCGAGAATGATGTGGCTGGGTTAGCTCTCGAAGATTCATTACATAGGAACTGGACTACAGTTTCCAAATACAAGATTCGCTGTCCTGTCTGTGTATTGCTTGACAAGACATGAAGAAAAAGAAGCAGTGTGAACTGCCTCCTAAATCTGTTTAAATCGAATACAGGCGAACAGGTTCTTTGGAATACATTTGTTTTAGGAAAGCAATGATAATAAAAATGAAAACTCGAGTGGTTATAAAGAGTATTGAAGTGCTCAGGCATTTCTGTGATTGATTGATTGATTGATTGATTGATTGATTGATTGATTGATTGATTGATTTTCTAGAAAGGGTTTCACTCTGTGGCCTGGATTGTCCTCCAACTAGCTCATAGACCATGAAGGCCTTGAACTCACAGACATCTGCCTGCCTCTGCCTCCCGTTTGCTGGAATTAATGGTGTGCACTACCACTGCATGGAAAAAATTTTTTGTTTTTAATCAGTCAACTACTGGAGTTATAATCAAAATTGAATACTCATGTCACCTTTTGAAATAGGGAATAGTCTTGGTTTTCGTTATTCTTATTCTTGAACTATTCTAGGGAAAGAATAAAAATTTAAAAAAGAAAAGGTTTGGGTTATTTGCTAATGGTTTGAATTAATCAATTTTTTTCTGCTTTGACTTAAAAATGAAAATTTTTTGGCACAAATGAAACTTGTTTGGTTCTTATTTTTTATTTGCAGTGCATAATCACCACAGGCAGCAGAGACTGTAGCTCAAAATTGACTCCTTGAGACCCAAGGTATCTTGAAAGGATTTAAATTATTGTTTTCTTCTAGTTGATATTTGATTAAGTACATCTGAAATGCAAGTTTGTGTTTGTTAAGAATCATACCATAAAATAATGGTATATTTGATTCCTTCATTTATTTTAAAATAAAGCAATATTCAGGAAGCAACATCTGTTATTTAAGAACTAATATAGTACATTTTTCTTCATAAATCACATAACAGAGATGGTGGGTCAACTAAATAAAAATGCCATTAACAAAAGTCTTGGAAGTATATAGAAAAAGGATAATAATTTAAGTTGGAAGATGGCCAGTCAGTAAAGTGTTCGTAACACACACTTGAAGCTTTTAGATGGGATACCCATCATTTATGTAAAAGCACCTGGCACAATAGCATGAGGACATACCTAAAATCCTAGTTCTGAAGAGGTAGAGACAGGCATATCCTTGTACTCCCTTGCCTGCCAGGCTGGATGAACTGGTAAGCTTCAGAATTAATGTCAGGCTATACATTTCAAAAAATAATGATAAGAGGAAGCCCAGAGTGAAACTGTAGCTACTGGAAGTAGCTGGATTGCTACAACAATGAACTCACAACAACTGTATTTACCTGCACAAAGTCAACCCAGTCAACAGAACGATTTGGAGTGGAGAAAGACACATTGGTGATCTCCTGCCTGTAGCTAATTAGTTAGTGGGTATTGTTGGCTGCTAAGGAAGGAAGAGTCCATTTTCTTTAAGAGTGTAACCCTTGGTGGGTCAACTATCTTCAGTGGATGACCTCACATCCATATAAGAACAGCACAGGTTGGACTGTGAGATAAAAAATAAAATAGAAAAAAAAAATGCAATTCAATGAATCCAGAAAGAATTGTGGGGAAGAATGAGGTGAGGTGTGAATGTGATCAAAATGCACTGCATACATTTTAGAATTGATAAAAAAAATATTATAATTTAAAAACAAGTTGGAGTCTTCATGTACACAAGAACAAATGCATACACATATATACCATATTGCAATAATAGATTTCAATCATGGTCTGAAAGAGTCAGTTTTAATAGTAAACTTGACACAATATAGAATCACCTGGAGGCAAATTTCCATGAGGCGCTGCCTTGATTAGGTCAGACCAAGGGCATGCCTAGAGGTGGATGGTAGCTGGTGGTGTTAATCAGTTGAGGAAAACCCAGTCTAAAACTGAGCATCATAATTTCTTGAGCTTGGGTCCAGGGATGTTTAAAAAAAAAAATGAGCTGAATAAGGATGCATGCATTCATTCTGTCTGCTATTGACTATGGATATGACAATTTACATCAAGTTCTTGCCCCCTTAACTTCCCTACTTTAATGACTGTAACACAGAATGATGAACTAAAATAGGAACCTCTCCCCTTTCATGGGGTCTTTTAACACAGAAACAGAAATAAAACTAAGATATTTTATAATTAATGAAACATTGACAGCACGTTACAGTGGTTGTCAATCTGGGGGTCATGACCTTTCCAGGGAATAAAGGACCCTTGCATGGGGGTTGTCTAAGACCATCAGAAAGTGCAGATATTTGCATTAAGATACATGAAAGTAGCAAAATTACACTTATGAAGCAGCAACAAAAATCATTTTATGGTTGGGGTCACTACAACATGTGGAGGTATTACGAAAGTTGCATTGGGACAGCTAAGGACTGCTGTGCTAAGTGATCAAGCATTACAGGTGCCAGGACAGAAGGCAGAACTTTCTATTTGTGAAGTGAATTCAAGGGCCTGGACTACTTGGGTAAGACAGAAGCAGAAAGTAATTTTAACTCCGGAGCAGGAAAATGAAGCAAAATATTGTCAACTAAAATGTGTGCAGCATAAATAATTACTGCCTTCTAGATTGATGCTCAAAATCACACAAACACGTGATGATTACATCCTCCTCACATGGCTGATGAGGACTGTATGATAAAGGTACTTCAAGACTTCCTGCTGGGTCTGTTCCAGAAGTAAAGTTTGTGGTGGCCAGTTTTTTGTCAATGTGTGGCTGGCTAGAATCACAGAGAGAAGAGGGCCTCCGTTGAGAGGATTCCTCTATAGGATCCAGCTACATGCATGCCTGTAGTGTTTTCTTAATCATCCAACAGGGAATGCCCAACTCATTGTGGATGGTGACAACCAGAGGCTGGTTCTCTTGATTCTATAATAAGGAAAACTGAGTAAACTATGGAGAGGAAGCCAGTAAGCCTCATCCTTTCTTAGCCTTGCATCAGCTCTTGCCTCTAGGTTCCTGCCCTATTTGATTCCTATCTTGACTTTCTTCAGTGATAGGCTATTGATGTACATGCATAAACCAAATAAATTCTTCCCTCCACAACTTGTTTTTGGTCATTGTATTTCATCAAAGCAATGGTTACCTTAACTATGACAGCATTTATCCTCTGATGCACCAAATAGATGATCTTACTATCTGCTATTAAACCTAAAAATTAATGCATGAAGTCATTCGTGTGGCTTTGGGGAGACAAACATCAACTCACTTGTAGCAAGCAGTTGCCCACACGAGTAAGAAAAGCTTCTTGTTCCATCCATTTACCTAAGAATTTCTCGAATTCATCGTTTTTAATAGCTGAGTAATACTCCATTGTGTAAATGTACCACATTTTTTGTATCCATTCCTCTGTTGAAGGACATCTGGGTTCTTTCCAGCTTCTGGCTATTATGAATAAGGCTGCATTGAACATAGTAGAGCATGTGTCCTTGTTGTATGTTGTAGCATCTTCTGGGTATACACCCAGGAGTAGTATAGATGGATCCTCAGATAATGCTATGTCCAATTTTCTGAGGAACCACCAGACTGATTTCAAGAGTGGTTGCACCATCTTGCAATCCTACCAACAATGAAGGAGTGTTCCTCTTTCTCCACATTTTCTCCAATATCTACTATCATCACCTGAGTTTTTGATCTTAGTCATTCTGACTGGTGTGAGGTGGAATCTCAGGGTTGTTTTGAATTGCATTTTCCTGATGACTAAGGATGCTGTACATTTCTTTAGGAAAATATCATCCTGAGTGAGGTAACCCAATCACAAAAGAACACACATGGTAATCACTCACTGATAATTGGATATTGGCCCAGAAGCTTGAAATACCCAAGATTCAACTCACAGACCACATGAAGCTCATGAAGCTCGAAGACCAAGTGTGGGTGCTATGGTCCTTCTTAGAAGAAGTAACAAAATACTCAAGGGAGCAAATATGGAGACAAAATATGGGACAGAAACTGAAGGAGGGGTCATCTGGAGACCATTCCACCTGGATATCCATCCCATGTGCAGTCACCAAAGGTAGATGCTGATGTCGATATCAGGAAGTGCATGCTGACAGGAGCCTGATATAACTGTTTCCTTAGAGGTCTGCCAGAGTCTGACATATTCAGAGGCAGATGCTCACAGCTAACCATTGAACTGATCAAGGGGTTCCCGATGGGGGAGTTAGAGAGAAGGAGCTGAAGGAGCTGAAAGGGTTTGTGACCTCATGAGGAGAGCAAAAATACCAACCAACCAGAGCTCCCAGGGTCTAAACCACCAGCCTGGGAGCACATAGGGAGGGACTCATGACTCCAGTTGTATATGTAGAGGAGGATAGCCTTGTTGGGCATAGGTGGGAGAGGAGATCCTTGGTCCTATGAAGGCTGAATGTCCCAGTGTGGGAGAATTCAAGGATGGGGAGGTGGGAGTGGGGGGTGGGGGCACATCCTCATTGAAGCAGGAGGAGGGGGGATGGAATAGGGGGTTTCTGGGCAGGGGAGAAATGGTGTAAGGGGATAACATCTGAAATGTAAATAAAACATTCAATAAAAAAAAACTTAGTTTTTAAAAAAAGAAGAAAAGCTTCTCATAAATTTTGAGCCTAAATTGACTGTATTGAAGAATCAAAAACCAGTCTGAGATTTAATTCCCTCTTTCTTAGGCCATTCTGTGCTTCTCTGAAAAAATTTCTGAGCCTGGATAGTTCATGAGAAAGTGTACTTGTGTGGCTCACATAGATAGTTCCTGTCAATGTCTGCTCAACTTATGAGGAGCCAGGATGGCATGGAAGCTCAGAACAGAGGGCAAAGTGGCAAGGAGATTCCTGCAAAACAGGGCAAGCACCATGGTAACCTGGCTTTACCAGCACCTGTTGTGCAACCTAATCAAACCCCAGGATATCCAATTAACTCCCAGAGGACTTAATCCAGTCTCTCAAAAACGACAATTGTTTAATGGAGCAGCCTAAGTATTCTTAAAGATTCTATCACATCTCAACACTGATATGGTTGAAATAAAATTTTAATATGAATTTTATTGTATAGCATCTACATCCAGAGCATAATGACAAAATTGAGAAAATACAGTAATAGTGATGGTTGCAAAGATAATAATCATGAATGATTTCTTGCACTATATACTTAATGATCTCATATTAATATGTATATATTCCATATAGGTACATGATATAAATAAGAAAAATAATTATATGCAAAAATATGCATCTATGCCATTACATGTTAGCATATTTTATACTGTAAAGATAATATACATTCTGAGCATGCAACAATATATTACAATCAACATAATATAATAAATGTATTACAGATAATTATCAATGCTGGAATTGGAGATAGAATTGGAGAAAGATTGATAGAAATGAGCATATGTGGTAATTTTTGTGGTTGTCTGTGGCTTACTATCCATATTGGTGCACACAGGCCCACAATCAACCTGCTCTGTCTCTGTGGTATTCTGTGTCCAGTGCGTATGTTCAATTGACAAAAATAATGGTTTATTTTACCTAGAAGAGCAGCATGGTCTTAGAGCCTCCATGTTAATAAGTAGTAAGGTATTTCACTGGATAGTAAACTAATGAAACCATTTTTACTTGACTATGCACTGGTTATTGTGACTGCAAAAAAAAATTTTTTTTCCTTGGGGGAAGAAGTCTGTGAACTATCTTTAAATAAAGAAGAAAATGTACTTTTGTAATGATTTTTAATTGTAACAAAGCTGGTAAGGGTTTTGTTCTTTTTCAATGAATGAATTGTTCCATTTTTAGCCTTACCAAAAAGTCACAATCAAAGATAAAATAATATTTAAGGCATGAGAACTTGAAATAAATGAATATTTTATTCACAGAACTGGCTCAATGGTATTTGGAGTTAAGTTGTGGATTCAAAAGGGTTTCAAAGGAATTTTCTTTCATCCATTGCATAATCAAAGCCAATGTGTCAGTTATCACCATGAATTGAAGCAGTGGCCCAGGGGAGACAAAATGAGACTATAGAGAATGTAGGGTAAGTTCCTTCTGGCATAATAGAAGATTATTATTGTGTGTTTCTTATTCCTACTGTAAGTAATCACATATGGTTCTTATTGCAAGTTTGCCTATACAGAAAAAAAAAAAAAAAAAACAACTTCAGAGTGAACTTCATGATAAGCAATTGATGAAACTTGTAAGGGGGATCAATGAAAATGTCAGATTTTAATGAAAATTAAGTGTAAAAGGAGTAATTACATTTATTTCATAAAATGTCAAGCAACAAATTAAATTTTATTTTTTTAATTATATGCAATTTGGTATTAAAAGTTTAAGAGTTTGGATAAGCTGGAAATAGATTCCTCAAAACATACAATATACCAAGAACACATTATGAAGCACTAGAAAATCCTTTTTCCCATTAATTTATTCATTTACTTATCACATTATATAGATGCTTCCCCTCCTCCCAGTCCTACCCTCAGAAACCCCAGTACCTCTTCTCCTAAGAGAAGGAGAAGCCCCATATTGCCATCAACCCACTCTGGCACCTCAAGAAGCAGCAGGACTAAGAGCATCCTCTCCCAGACAAGGTAGCCCAATTAGGGAAAGGGGATCCAAAGGCAGGCAATAAAGTCAGAGACAGTCCCAGCTCCAATTGATATGAGACCCAAATGTGGACCAAGCACACATCTGTTACAAATGTGTAGGGGGCCTACGTTCAGACTATGCATATTCTTTGGTTGGTGGTTTGGTCTCTGTGAGCTTCCATGAGCCCAGGTTAGTTGACTCTATAGATATTCTTGTGATGTCCTTACCCCCACTCTTTCACAAGACTCCCCAAGCTCTGCCTAATGTTTGCCTCTGAGACACTGCATCTGTTTCATCTATTAGCTACTGGATGAAGCCTCTCTAGTTATGCTAGACTCCTGTCTGCAAGCATAACAGAGTGTCAGGGGTTGTCTCTCTCCCATAGGATAGGTCTCAAGTTGGGACAGTCATTGGTTGGCCATTCCCTCAATCTCTGTTCCATCTTTATCTCTGCGCATATTGTAGGCAAGACAAATTTTGAGGTGAAGGTTTTGTGGGTGGGTTGATGGTCCCTTCCTCCACAGAAGGGACCTGGCTACAAGTCCCACCTGGCTACAGGAGTTAGCCACTTCAGTCTTGATATCCAAAGTTGCTAGGAGTCTCAGCTAGGGTCACCCTCATATCCTTCTAGGAGTCTCCCTATCCCAGGTCCCAGGCTCATCTCAGACTGATTTTTGTTCTTTCTCCAAACCCTCTTCTGCTCCCTACACACACCTAATCCCATCCCTTTCATCCCTCTCTCATCTAGTTCCTTCCCTCCTTCTACCTCCTATGTCTATTTAATTTCCCCTTCTGAGTGAAATTGGAGCATCCTCCCTTGGGGCCTCCTTGTTAATTAGTGTCTTTGAGGTCTGTAGATTTTTGAATGGTTATCTTATACTTTATGGCTAGTTAGGAAATCTTAATCAACAAATAATAACTAGAGAAAGTAAACTAGTGCTGTGACTGACCATGTTTCAAAAATTTCTTTTGAAAGGAGAGGGGTGGAATGTACTAGAAAGCATTCTTATTAATGCCACTATCTCCAAAATCCTAATAAGAGCCACATAGTCCCACTATTATAGATTGCAAATGTACAGTCAAAAAAGTAAGTAAATGCATCAGTGTCTACATTTTATAAGAAGGAAGACATGGAAGTTGACACTAAAGTTTCCTTGTTTAGTGATTCAGCTCTGCTTGAATTTTATCTATATAATTATTACTTCCTGTACTCCCTAAAGAAATCTATTCTCAAGGTGAACTCTAACCATTCCAAGTTAATCTGGAGAATGGTAGTGTAAAATTTTTTTTGAAATTTTAACAATAGGTAACAGCTTGAATCATAAGCTGTTAAATGATTGAAATAATAATTCCATAAGACTGACTGGGGTTCCTAGTAATTCTCTAGTGAGTTCATGACACATTTCACTTCAGTAACTCTAATGTTAAAGAATAGATACCCTGTTCCCACCCTCCTCATCTCTTTCCGCTTCTTTTTAAGAATTTTCAATTTTAAAAATTACTTCTTTGTCTTCTACTTATTGAGATGTTACATGCTATATTTCCTTGATGTTTGCTCTCCCTGTTTTAAAATACAAGTACCTTTAAATTTTATTTTACAATGGAAACTGGAAAGATGGTTCAGGTCAAGAGTACTGGCTTCTCTTACAGATGACCTAAGATGTGGATGCTGGGTTTTCAGTATCCACATAGTGGCTCACAACCATTTTTTGTGGCCACTA
Organism: Rhabdomys pumilio; assembly: GCA_030674055.1. Classification (NCBI taxonomy): domain Eukaryota; kingdom Metazoa; phylum Chordata; class Mammalia; order Rodentia; family Muridae; genus Rhabdomys; species Rhabdomys pumilio. Next base: position 63,733,120 of record JANHMN010000014.1, read on the forward strand.
CAGTAGTGGCCCTACTGTAGTCCCTGTTCTAGGGAATCTGATGTCCTCTTCTGGCTACTACAGTCACCCCATAGGCACATGTTTTACACACACACAAACAGTGTGTGTGTGTGTGTGTGTGTGTGTGTGTGTATCTACATCTCCATCTATTCAGGCAAGACATTCATACACATAAAACAAATATTTGATACATCTTGATACAGAGCATGTGTTGGAAATACCTACTCTAGATCATTCTGATCCATCTATGTGCATGTCCAAGTATGCAAATCTCCATAATCTACATCAGTATTTCCAAGTCTGAGTGCCTCAGGGTTACACATGACATAATCTCTTCATACTAATATATTCTTTTCCAAATTATTTCTTAAACTCAGAAAGTGTGCTGCTCATATCTTTATATATTTGAAGTCTAATAATTATGTTTCAATAAATGTAAACTTGTTTTAATGGTTACATGAGTTTTCCCCTTCACTTCTGTGAATTTACTTTTTCCTATGGTCATTTTTGCTTTTCACAGAACGTCTTTGAATAACTGGATATACTTAAATGACGTGATATATCAGATGATTTTATCATCTGGAATCTTTACATGTCTAATAAGGTAGCCTAGAGGGCTGATTCATACCATAGTCATCCCACTGTAAACTTAGTTTCAATTTGAAGGGTTTTCTTGATCTTTGTTAGTGAGAAAACCTTCACATTCTGATGTATATATTTACCTCCAGCAGTATCTGTGACCATTGTCCTTTTAAACTATTCTGGTGGTGTTTTTTGATCCATTGGGGAGGTCGGTTGAGGTTTGATCAAAAAAGAAACAAAAGAAAAATTTAGATTCAGATACTTTTCTAATTCCTCTCTCACCTCTACCCTTGGTTCTCTCCTGTCTAGTGTTATGGGGTAAAACTACGGAAATGAAGTGCAGGGAAAAGAACCCACAAAGTAGCAAAAATGGTCCACAAACTTCAGTAGTTACCCAGGCACCAGAAACTGAAGGGGTTGCAGATTGATGCTAAGGTTTGGCACCAAGTGACATGGTCTTTGTTCCAGCATAAATGCTAGGAGACCATTGGTGAAGAAATAAAATCTCAGCATATTTGAGATGCCAGGACAACTGAATAACCACTAAGATCAGAGGCAGGTGTTGATCAGAGCAGATTGTGCCTAGGAGAGAGGCTGCATGTGCTGCGGCAATAGAGACAGAGAATACAACTGCCCAAGCTCTTTAAAGCCAAGAAAATTATGAGTTGGCTTCAGACATGAAACACTGAGTTATTTATATTTTGGGGAGTTTAGTTTTGCTTTGATTTGGTTGTGATTTTTTCTTGGCTCTTCCCTTTTGAAATAAAAAGTACTTAATTTTTAATAAATTTTATAAAGCTCATAGTGAAGAGACTTTGGATATTTCTAAATTGAACTTGGACTTTTATGTTGTTGAAATCTTTTTCTTCTTTTACTGAAAATAAGGACTATTTTTCCACACAATGTATCCTGATTACAGTTTCCCTTCCTTTTATTCCTATTAATTCTTCCTCAACTCACTTCTACTCTAGGTCTTCTCTATGTCTGTCTCTCATGAGAAAAAGAACAAGCTTCCCAGAGATAACAATCAAACATGCAAAATATAATACGATGAAGCAAAACAGTCATAAGAAAGTCAGAGATGGCAAGCCAGCATAGGGAAAAGAGTCTCAAGAGCAGGCACAAGAGTCAAAGACTCACTCATTCACGTAATCATGAATCCCATAACACTGAGCTAATAGTTATAATGGATACATAAAGGACCTGGTGCAGGCCCGTATAGACCCTATGCCTGCTGCATCAGTCTCAGAGTTCACAAGCACTTTGCTTAGTTAATACAGAGGGCCTTGTTCTCCTGGTGTCCTCCATCAACTCTACCTCTCAGACTTTTTCTGCTTCCTCTACCAGTGCTTTTTCTGAACCACTGAAGCTAGGGATTTGATGGAGACCTCCAATTTAGACTTTCCCCACATGTCTGGCTGTGGGTCTACATCTCTTCCCATCTACTGATGGAGGAAGCCTCTTTTGTTTTGACTGGATAAGTCACTCACCTATGAGTAGAGCAGACTATCATTAGGAATCATTTCCTTGATTTCTTTAGACCAATTGTTTTGGGATTTACCCTAGGACTTTGGGTTGCCTAGCCTCTGGTTCTTCATTATCCCAGCAGTGTTCGGTGTGAGTTCCTTCACATGGAGCAGGCCTTAAGTAAATCAGACATTGTTTGGCTACTCCTACAAGTTTTGTGCCACCATTGCCCTAGCATATGTTTGCAGGCAGAGTAAATTCTAAATTAAAAGTTTTGTGCCTGGGTTGGTGTCTACATTTTTTTTCTTGTAGACTGAAGAGTACCTTGCTGCACCAAGGAGACTAGAACATGAAAGTGAAGGCTCCATGCAGGCATCAGCTCAACTTCACCATGTTCAATGAGTTGTATGGGTGTTGTCCTTGGCAACAAAGCCCCACCTTCAGTTTGTGGAGAGCAACTCTTGGTCCTAGCAAGAGCCTGAGTTGTTTGGGGATTTCAATGAGGAAACAACCTAGATGTCCCGCAACAGAAGACCTTAAAAGAAAATGTCGTACATTTACACAATGGTGTATTACTTTGCTACTAAAATAATGACATCATAAACAAGCAGGCAAATGGATGGAAAGGCTGGAATTGGAGGGGCATCTGGAGAGTGACATGGAAATCGAATGCAGTGGAAAGTTCCTGGACTCTATGAAGATGATCTTAATGAGTACTCTTAGTAACCGGGGATAGAGCGCATCAAATGGCCATCTCTTGTCACCAAATGAGGCTTCCACTGTCAGAACTCGGTGACAGTCAGTCACTGGATTTTTTAAAAATGCACATAAAAAAGATGATCTGTGTTTTAGACTGTGGTGCTAACTTTTTTATGATAAAGATTTTTCTTTTTATTATTTTTGTACCCTTCCCCCATATCTCCAAGAGGAAATCCCCTGCACCTGGAGTTCCCATTCCCTGGAGCCTCAAATCTCTTGAGACCAATAAGTGTGACAACTTGAGACCAATTAAGAAATAAAAGGTTATGGTTTAATAGTGATAAATAGATAAAAAAAAAAGGTTGTGGTTTAATAGTGATGTGTTGTATGTCAAGTTGACAAAGAGTCAATTGTTCTTATTAATTTTTTGTGAGTCACAAGGTAGGGCTATTGGAGAAAAGGTAAACACGGTATCAAAAGTGCTCCCATCACATTGGCCTTCCAGCAAATCTGTGGGGCATTGTCTTGATTAATCACTGATATTGGAAAGCCCATCACACTGTGATTCTTGCTATCTCTAGCTAGATGATCCTGGGATGAATAAAACAGCTATTAACATGAGCCTGGGGGATAAGTAATCATGCAATATTCCTATATGGCCTTTTCTTAAGTTCCTGCCTCCATATTCCTTTATTGAATTCCTTTAATGATTACTTCAGTGATGGAGTATGTATGACCTTATTGTTGTAAAGTGAAATCAACTCTTTTGTCCCCAGTTGCTTTTGACCATGGTGCTTTAGTACAGCAATACGAATCTAAAATAGTCTGATGAGTTTTTCAGCTGGAAAGAAAATAGAGCGATTTTACAAATGAAAAGTACAAATAGTGTGCTTTATTTATGATTATATTTGGTTTTATTTTCTTCAAAGACATGTTTCAAGATGCTAATAAGCCAAACGTTATGTTTACATTATAAACATGCAACAACTGTTATCCATAGACATATATAAGAGATCGATGGGCTTCTTGTAATAAATATCTAAGCAGAGACGATTCTAGCTAACAAAGTTCAGAATGTTTAGGCTATTACCTCATAATCATATATAAGTTGATTTATGCTTCAGTTAAGTTTCTTCAATACACTTCATGAAATACACAAAATTTCTATTTCAGTCACAGGAGTGATCACGGGACTTTGTTTACTGCCTTGCTTGTTCTTTGACTATCCTTGTTCATTGTCTCTCTTGTTCCTTGATTATTTGCATCTATTGTATGGTTAGTTCCTCAACCTAGAACTGACCTTAATACTTGCATGAAATTAAAATGATATAAAAGGAAAAAGGAGGAGGAGGGATGGGATAGGGAGCTTATGGGGGGATGGGAAATGCGGATAACATCTAAAATATAAATAAATAAAATATCAAAAAATTGTACTTCAAAATGAGGCATTGGTAGCCAATAAATACATAAATGAGACTCACAGCTTCATTGTTTTATTTAATTTTTTAACATGAAATAATTGAAAAGGACTTTACCAATGCCAACCCATATGAAGAGTTTTACCTGACTGTCAAAGGAGTGAAGGCAATATCTCATGATGCAATGACTCAATTTCCTTTAAAGCCCTGGCTCTCCAGCTTTGGAATGAACGTGATTCATAGCTGAGAAATCAGGATAATGCAATCACGAGTCCCTGCAGTGCCATTCCTGACCTTTAAAGCCAAAGCACATTTGCAGAATGGAAACCAGAGCAGCCTGTCTGTTTGCAAACACTGGCCTGGAAATGCTCGTTGTTCACCGAGACAGTGCCCCTTATCAATATTTCAGAGTCTAATGGAACAGGTGCCCTTTGTAATCAAAGGTCAGGTTAGACTCTGGGAAAGAGAACACTGGAAGAGAGTCACCTTCAGAGTACTAATCCTAACCACTAAAGAACACAAAGGATTTTCACAATAATTTAGAAAGGATTTTCTAGTATCAGAAGCTTAAGAAAGGTATAATGTCTTACGGTTCAATTATAGGGGAAGAATGGCATCCACATGTACATGAATTTGCTACTGTGAGGTTATATAGGTGATCTTATGAATATTTGTCAAACTGGGGCATTCCATTTCCAAAACACATGGATACAGAATTGGAAAGTTAGAAACTGAGGTCAAGGTCGTCTCTCCATGTCATTCCTGCCTCCCTCTCCACATCTCAAGATATTCTCCTCTTTTTCTCCTCATCACTCCTGCTGACCAAGAGTGTTAGAATGCCACAATGTGCATTTTGGAATTATATCCTAATGCTCACTCCAGTTCTTTACCTACCAGAATCTAACCCACATTCTAAAGTTTATAGTTGAAATTCCTATATTATGAGATAATACCCCACAGAACATAGATTAGACTATTTGTATTAAAATTTCAACCTTTCCTGTTTCAGTGTATCCAAACACCAGGTATGGAAGTAGAAAATATATGATTTCAACTTTAGTTGGCTTTAATCTTCTAGAATTAGTCAAATAGATGTAGAGTCAAAATAAATTAATCATCTGTTGCTTGCAGCTAACTGAATGCATTTGTTGCGCTGTTCAAGAGGGGATTGATATTGATCTGGAACTTGGACAATTTAATTGTGAAATCATTCATGAATAGCTATGCTGCATATCTTTCTTGTAAGAAAATTTGCCTAAAGCTTTGGGGGAAAGTGACATATAAATGACATAAATAAGCAAAATTAGTATATCAAATTATTAATGGGAGTCAATTAAAGAGGTTTGACCTTACAAAAAACTTGAAGAGAAAATTTCAGGAAAAGATTATTTCAACCACAAACCAAGAAGTGACATTTCATGTTAATATTTTAACCCTGATATGGATAAATTTTTCATTTGTTTTCAAAAATATGATATTGCTATGTAGTTCAGATTTGCCTGAGACTTGACTGTGTAGCCCAGGCTGCTAGACATCTTGCCTCATACTCAAAGTGCTTGTGCCATAAGTGTGTGACATTGTGGTTAGCTTTTCCTATCTGGTACAAAGATGGAACTAAACTCATATAATAGCACATTATTGAGCAGTTCACTAAATATAAGATGGGTAAGCGGTCTAGGAATATCACGATGATGTTGATGATGATGATGACAATGACGATAATGACTGTAACAGCAATGGTAGTAAAAATGGAAGTCATTATATGTAGCATCATAATCTAGTTTAAGATATAGACTAACTCTAGACTTAGCCTAAATAATAGACTGATGGCAGTGACAGTATCAAAGAACATATCAACTTTTAACTCGTGGTGCACTCAAATCTGCCGCCTACAGACAGTCTTCCATTATTCAAATTCTAAGCATTACTTATGAATACATTTAAAATTGGGAACAATTTGTCGCTTCCATCCATATGACATCACATTTCTCCTAAAAAAAAAAAAAAAACACTTGCGTTCTTTTTTTTGGAGGGGGGGAACATTTTAAATTTCCAATTCTTAGCACATGGTATTCAACATGTGTTACTTTTTAAAAAGAAAAAGCAATAAAAAATGAGAAGTTTCATGCTTTGGTCGAGCTCCATGTGAAAATAGAAAAGACTCAAGGTAGAAAACCCCAGTCATGTTAGAAAATATTTTCTTTTGTTGATGCCTCTAGGAATCTGTTGACTCACAAATATTCTGACCTTAAACATATGTGTTTTTACTGAATTTGTCAATTCTTAGCAGTCCAAATTATAGGCCAATAAAGATCATATAATCTCCACTGGCTTTCTCTCTTCTTCTCAGTCTCTTGACACTGGCTACACTACCTTTTTGCTTGCCAACTTAGATATAACATGTTCCCTGTGCCCTGCATTGCAGGACCTGCCCTTCCCCTGCTACATGGATGGGAACCTGCTCATCTCCCAAAGATTAAATCTTCACTCTATATGAAAGATTCTCCAACCCACAGAAGGAGTTTATGTCCCCTCATCCGTGATTTCTTTCCATAGTGAATCTTTTACAGATCCCAATGGATCTTCCCTGATAACTAGCCTCAGCCAGAAGTAGATGGTTCTTCACCTTTATTTCTGTAAAGTCCATCATTTCACAGTTTCTCAAATTAAACATGACAACAATATATGAAAGAAAGAAGTATCAATACTTAATGCATTTTCTAATGTTCAACTTCCAGTAAGAACAAATTATAAAATAAAGAAGCAGCAAGCATGGGACCTGCATGAGTCTCCAGCAAGACTTTTATTTATAGATAACTATTAGCTTAGTGTTTTTGTGGGGCTCCTCACCATGAGAACAAGTGAGTCTGCTACTGGTTTTTTGAGTTGCCAGATCCAACTTCGATATGATAGTTTTTAATTCATCTTATTATATTTTATCTTTTCTGTTTGTTTTCTCTTTCTTTTCTAATGAGAGACACAAAAGGAATGGATCTGGATGGGAGGGGAAGTGGAAAGGACTTTGGAGGAAAAGAGGAAAAGGAAACTATAACCATAATATATTGTATGAGAAAGAAATCTATTTTCAATAAAAGTGGAAAGTAGACAAAACAGAATATAAAACAATGTTGTTGTGTGCAATATCAATGGCTACTGTCTTTCAACTGATCCCTTCATAAAATATGAAATATTTATAATTGATTTTTTAAAACTCACATATGAAGTTGATAGAAGGAAAGTAGGATTGCTGTCCTCCCACCAACCCTGCGTTATCTTAGTTTTTGCTATAGCCTTTCATATATTCCCTTTGATTCCTGGACTAACTCTGATTGTCCATGGCCCTTAGCTTGCTAGCTTCCCCTTCTTCTTGGACCCTTAGTGATAATAAGCACTAAATGATAAGAAGCCCAGGCCATTTTCTAGTGCAGGTGGGACTATGTGAAGCTGAGATAAATTGAATCACTTCAAGTGATCTTCCCATTTTAGTAGAATCAGTAAGAGGACTAAATTAACATAGACATGATAAAAATATTATTTCACTGTCTAACATTACTAAATTTGAGTAATTTATCATTCTAATGAAGCTAATGGATATAAACATATGCAGACATTTTAAAGTAAGTATGAAAACATTCCCTTACCTCATAAACTAGACATGTGGCTGTTACCTAAAAATTATAAACACTAGATATAGAAGAATAAGTCCAAAATTCAATAAAAATCAGGTTAAAAATAAATAAAAAATATGTTAAAAGGCAAAAGTGAAATAACTGAATACTATACTTACTATTTTAATGAGAATGTTTTGTTAAATTGTTTACTAAAAAGGCTAGCATTATCCAAGTCATAATTTTTATGGCTCTCTTGTATTTGCATGAAATATTAACTACATTAATAAAAATTTGAATAAGAACGTAAACCTTTGCTGTGCATACTTTACATTTAGATAATGACATCATCTAAATCAGTGGCTCTCAAACTTCCTAATGAGGTACAAACTTATTCTTATCCTATGGTGACACCAACCATAAAATTATTCCAAGCTACTCATAGTTGTAATTTTACTATAGCTATGAATTGTAATGTAAATTCTGATGTGTGAGATGTCTAATACGTGACCTCTCTGAAAGGGTTACTTCACCCTTCCAAAGGAGTCACAACAAACAGGTTAAAAAACAGTCAATATTTTTAAAACTTTTTATCCAATCTTTTTCACTTTCCATCAAATCCCACTCATCTCTCCCTCCCCTTGTATCCCTCCCACACCTTTACAACACACCCAAACAGATAAAAAAGCCTTGTGGAAGCTGTAGTGTGTCACAGCATGTACCACAGTATACCCCTTTGTCAATACATCTCTGCTTGTAAATGTCCATTGTGATGACACATTGGTCTGATACAAGGCCTCTGGCTTCTGCCACTCTATCAATACTGGAACCTCACTGAACCTCCTCAGACACGCTCTTGTGGCCCTGTGTCATGGTGATCCTGTAATACTGATTCTTTAGGACTGGCCTCTTCATGGACTCTTGCAGTTAATCGATGAAGTAAATGTTGGAGAGTCCCAATTTAAAGTCCTGGATCTTAGCCCGAGAGGAATCTGAGCTAGCCAGCCCTCTAGCTCCCCCACATTCATGGCCGTGATGCCAGCTCACCTCATCACCACAACTAGAGCCAGTTCTATCCTGATGCCAAAGCAGAGTGTAGGACTCGCTCTCCTAAGTGTTCCACCCAGTAAGGGACAGGGCCAGTTCTCCCACTCTCAGGACCATGGGGTTATCTCTCCCACCTGCCATATAGGTGGAGAGGGCTGAGAAAGGAGGGGATGCCATCTTTACTCATCTGTGCCACCACACAGCAGACAAGAGGCAAGGCAAGTTTTCCCATGTGCATGCACTTGGGGCTAACTCAACCACAACCCCATATTCAGAACCAACTCTCCTATGATGTTTAGGGGAGGTGCAGGGCCCGTTCTCCCAAGTCCTGCATTAGGCAAGGGGCATGTCCAGCTCTCCTGCTCTGATGACCTTGGGGCCAGGTTGCCTGTGGGTTGTAAGGGGCAGAGGAAACATCTCTCTACTGCCTATTCGCTCATATTGCCCAGAGCCAGCTCTCTCTCTCTCTCTCTCTCTCTCTCTCTCTCTCTCTCTCTCTCTC
>JANHMN010000014.1:63742452-63828674 GCA_030674055.1 Rhabdomys pumilio
CTCTCTCTCTCTCTCTCTCTCTCTCTCTCTCTCTCTCTCTCTCTCTCTCTCTCTCTCTCTCTCTCTCTCTCTCTCGTCTCCAGGCAAGGGGTAGGGCCAGTTCTGCAAGGCCCTCAGACATCAACAGGTTCCTGGGTGGCAGGCCAGAACAGGGACATCTGCCTGGCCTTTGGACCTTTGGAAGTAACAGACCCCTACTACTGTAGGGCCACAGACTCGGGCATGGTCTCTGATGGCAACTCAGGCCAAGACCCTGCCATGTAGGTATCACCAGCTACTTACATCAGGTTGTTCCTCAATATGCTACAGTCTCCATTTCTGCTTCTCTTCACTGTACCCACATCTTTCTGTTTCGCTTTTTACTTCATTTCTCCAACACTTACTTGCTCTTTTTAATGGTGCCCAGGGTTTCTGGTTGTCTTGGGTTCTCCTAGGAATGCTCTTGGGAATGTTGTGCCACACTTGTGAGCTATGGCACCAGGCAGGAGTCATCTCAGGCATGGCCTGCTCTCCCCAACCCCAGGCCTGTGTGACACTGAACTGGTGCTCATCTCAGGCTAGCTTCTTTTCTAGTGGTTGCCTTAGGCTTGCTTGTTGCCTAGGCAACCCAAGTGGTCCCATGAGAGGGTCTTTCATCTTATGCTCACCCCTTCCTGGGACTTGCAGTTCCCGGTGAGGTTCTCTAGTCTCCAGCTTGCTAACCACTCTGGCAGCCCATCTGGTCTTGTATGGAACCAGAATAGTGGTTGTTTCAGGCTAGCTCTCTGTCCAGGCCTTCTGGTGCCTGCAGGAATACATTTCTTTTGCAACCTACTTTTAATGAGGGTTCAACTGCTCCTCTAGCTCACCACCCAGCAGAGGTAGTGGAAAAGAAAAGTTAATAGGATATGGGGGAAGTAGACCTGTTCAGTAATAGTTCTTTGTAGGCAAACTAGTTCAGTCCTGTAGCAAACACCAAATACAACTCAGCAGCTGCAGACCAGTCCACTAGGCAGGAAGACCCTGGCACAAACTAGCAGCTACAGTCCTGTCTTTTCAGCCAGCAGACACCAAACAGCTGTAGTTCGGTCCTAAAGAAACCTCCAGGCTTGCCAACTGGCTTGAGGCAAGACCTAGGATACAGCAATGGCCACAAGAACCTCAGGAGCAGTTCTTGGGTGAATTTCTCTCAATGTCAGAGTTATCAAAAGTTGAGCTCAACAACACTATGTTAGGTGAACCAGTACATGCATATCTTTAGCAAAGAATAGAGAGGCAGAGCAAATGAAACCAAGCTCAATGCTTTATCTCCCAGTCTTTGGGGTAAATTTATAGTCCTTCATCATAGATCCTTTTATGGTTTTGCTATATCCAAACATCCTTTCACTTTGTCTGCTTCAGGAAAACAGCCTTTCACATGTTTGCTTTAGCAAGACAACCTTTCACCTGTGTGCCCCAGCAAAACATCATTTGGCATAACTAACTTTCCAAAAAGTGCCAGACTGGTAGTCCTCTCAGACTTGCTTTTTTTCAGAGAGTGTTTGACTAGTTATTCTGATGTCCATAGGTCAGAACACTGAGCAGAGACATAGTCTTTCTCTCATCTGCCACCTATGAACACATATGTGACACAGCAGTCATATCTACAACACCTCTAGGTCAGGGCAAATATTATTATAAAGGTCATGTAGAATGTGGACGCATCAATTTACAGGAATTTTAATCTAGGCAGATGGTTGTTCTGTGAAGGGAGCACAAAGACTTCCTAGGTCTATGGGATCCTGCTGGAATGTAGACATTCCTTTAAGCCCTAACAGTGGAGGAGAGAATGTGTGTGTGTGTGTGTGTGTGTGTGTGTGTGTGTGTGTGTGTATATATATATAATTTTTTTTTCAACATAGTCCAACACATTTCCCCTGGCCAGGCTTCTCAGCCTACAAAGAAATCACACTTACCTTGCACCATATGCTATTTCCAATATTAATCTCTCAAGTTCCTGGCATGAGACATTTAGTTTCTAAAATGAATCAAATGTATAATTAATTATTCTCCCTATAGATGCAAGATAAAAATTCAGGGATTTTACAAAGATTTTTTTCATGCACCATAAATTTTGTTTCATATGAGGATATTCTCTGATAATATGAATACATCTGGCTAATGATGTCTTGAAATGAAAAAAAATGATAACTTATTTTACTTTACAGAACATACTACTTTTTCCTTCTTGCTTTTTGGCCAAATACTAAGAATTGAAGATGAAAGTAACAATCAAAAACAGGTAATGAGTATCTAACTACACAGTAAATCTTTACAATTTTTGTATCAAAAATAATTATATTTCAAATTGTTTACTTTGTTTGCTCTGTAATGTGTTGGTTCTGTTCAGTATAAGAAGGTCATATATCTTATATTTGCATGATCCTTGAAAGACAATAAAGCATTTTTAATTTTTCATTCAAAGTCTATAAAACTCAGAAAGGATGTTTATTTGAAGTACGTTTTATCTGTATTATACAAGACTAACAATGATTTGATATTTTTATAAAGCAAACAATAGCAGACTCGAATAATGTTATCATAGCTATTATGCTCAAGGGAGTAATTTTGTGAACAGAATGTGTCTGGAGCTCCAGAACAGAGAGGAGTGGGAGGAAGAATTGATAAGACCAGGAGAGGTCAATGGCCCCCTTCCCATCGCTTCATCTCCTTATCTTTAACTTGTTATTTGTCATGTCGACTTCTTTTTTCTCCTGCTCCTCTCTTTCAACACCCTAAATAGGATGCTGAGACTGAGTCTGTATGTGGTTCAGGAAGCACATAAGACCTAGCACAATACATCATCCCGGAAAGCACCCTTAAGACAAGTATCTAAAGCCATGGATAAAATAGTTTTAACAATAAATCTCCCCAGAATGTAAGACATTTATGCCATCTCCTTAATTGGTAGTAAAAGTCACACTGTGAGAAAGTCTTTTCCCCATGTATGTCCATAGACACTTTGTAAAACATGCTTCATTTATAGTTTAAAATTATCTTATAAAATCATGTTTACATAAGTGTGTGTGTGTGTGTGTGTGTGTGTGTGTGTGTGTGTGCGCGCACGCGTGTGTGTGTGTGTGTGTGTGTGTGTGTGTGGTATGAAAAGTGTTCTCAAAGGCTGCACTCAGACCATCATCAGAGAAGATGTGAGTACAAGTGACTACTACGCATTAGCAATAACCATCATGGAACTTTTCATAGGCCAACAGTCTGAACCGAAGACATAGAGGAGGCTCAGTAAAGAAGCAAGACAATCTTTCACATAACAGAACAAAAGTCACCCAGTCAGGAACCGTTCCTGGGCACAAAACAAGGACATAGTGTAATGGTAAGTTCCATATTCATCTGGTTTCAATTTATGTAATTCAGCTTTTAGCTTGGGGTTCTTGCTATTTGCATGCCTTGGGACAGAATAGACTTCCAGTCTTCAGGCCTGTTGAACGAAGGCTTAAGGACTCAGCACCTAGCATATAAGAGACACAAGCCTGACAGCCTTCCTTCCTTCCTTCACCCACCTCTCTGTAAAAATGGAGAGTTGCATAAGATCATCTCTAAGCTGTCTCCCGGTCCTGGAAATCTCGGCTTCTTTTCTATGTTTCAATCATTCTTTTTTTGTACTATCTTTTTAGAGGTCAGTACTTCTTAAGGTCATCCCAGCCACACAGTTCTGAAAATAGGGGCTCGTCGAAACTGCAGAATTAATCTAGCCATAAAAATAGACAGAGGTCAACGTAGTACTGAGCCTAAAAGGAAAAGTGAGGGAGGATGTGATGAGAAAATTACACCTGCCCTCACCTCGCTATTTCCTTTGGCTTTGGTTTTTATCGGATGCTATATTTCTGGAGGAACCATTCATATTTGCTGCAGGTAAATGCCTGCGTTCGGAATTTATTGAGACAGGAAGCAGAAGGTCAAGGAACAGGCCAAGGGTAACTAAAGCAGAGAAACACAGCATTGGAGAGTGATGGAGACAAATGCCAACTGTGGGCTCAGCATGCACTGTGTGTGCAGAGGCAAGAAACACCAGCAGAAAAATAATGACATGGAGAGAAAAGTTCTCAGTGCACCAGCTTTTAAAGTGCACCCTGCTTGCTTGAAACATTTTTTAATAAATCGAGTCCTCAAATTTATATGGCACTGCACATGGGAACTTATAATCACTTAATTCACTAATTTTAAAAGGAAAAATAATAGTTTTCTGTGATACAAAAACATTATCTGGACATGAAATAAGAGGATAGCCCATCTCTCCAGGGACATGTTTTCTTCTCCTTGATATAACTCATCATTATAACTTCCACTGGAATTCTTTCTCATATCTTTGTAAAAGTAGACAAAAATAAATATGTACATACAAGCCAAGCATTCCTTTATAAAGCCTCTTTTGTAACAGCGGTACACAGCATAGATCAGGGAATTTGAGTGTTTTCTTTCTGTGTGAGCATTGGAAGCTGTAGATGACATGTCTTTGCTATTTAATCTGTAATAGAATATAAAATTATTTCTCCTGGTTTGTAAAGATTTCGAAGCATGTGGAAATAAGATACAGCTTTGATTTGAAAGTCAAGTTGACTTTTGCATATGAATTCTTAATTCCAGTGCCGTGGTCTCGACGATGTTGGTGTTTAACTTGTATATTAACCTGGTCAAGGAATGCAATTTGTAAGGCGTGTGTGAATTTGGAGCCACCATCCTAGAAAACACAAGCATCATTTTTTTTTAAAAAAATAGTTTTCTTTTGAAACAGTTGCAGATTGGTGTGCCATTACAAGAAACAGCAGAAAGAGCAGGCATACCATTTGTTCTGGTTTTCTCTAGTGGCTATGTGATTAATATGACAGTTTGGATATTCTTGGTGCAATATGAGGATGTCTATAAACTTACATTTTATGTGTTCCTGTGTTTCATAAAACTTTTTTGCAACCTACTTTTAATAAGGATTCAACTTCTTCTCTAGCCCACCACCCAGCAGAGGTAGTGGAAAGGAAAAGTTATATTAGGATATGGGGGAAGTGGGTCTGCTCAGTAATAGTTCTTTGAGGGTGAGCTTCATCTTCTTGGGCAGAAGATTAGTTCTGTAGCAAACACCAAATACAACTCAGCAGCTGCACACCAGTCCTCTAGGCAGGAAGACCCTGGCGTGAACCAGCAGCTACAGTCTAGTCCTTTCATCAAGCAGACACCAGACAGCGGTAGTTCAATCCTGAAGAAACTGACAGACTCACAAACTGGCCTAGGGTGAGTTTGCAGAAACAGCAAGCTGCATCAGAAACCTCAAGAGAAGTTCTTGGGCAAATTTCTCTCAATGTAGGCGGTATCACAATACTCAATGCCATGTAAGTCAAACCAATAAGTGCATGTCTTTAGTGAAGAATAGCAAGGTGGAGTAAACCATACTAAAGCTCACTGCCGTTTCCCACTATCTACAGGGTCTATAGTTATACTCCTTCATCAAGAATCCATTCACATGTTGGCTATATCCAAACATCCTTTCACCTGTGTCTACTTCAGGAAAACAATCTTTCATGTGTTTGCTTTATCAAAGCATCCTTTCACCCCTGTGCCCCAGCAAACATTATTTGGCATAGTAATTGTCCGAAAAAACTCGAAGTTTCCACTTCACATTTTTTTATTAATTACCAAGAGTTTCATGTATAAATAAAATGCATTAGCCAGGCAGTGGTGATGCACGACTTTAATCCCAGCACTTGGGAGGCAGAGGTAGATGGATTTTTGAGTTCAAGGCCAGCCTGGTCTACAGAGTGAGTTCCAGGACAGCCAGGGCTACACAGAGAAACCCTGTCTTGAAAAACCAAAAATAAATAAATAAATAAATAAATAAATAAATAAATAAATAAATAAATTGAAAAAACGCATTTTACCAAATCCATTCCTACTTCCTCCATGCTAAATTCTTAATCCTACCCACGACTTCCTTCCTGTCTGTGCGTACTCTTCTTTAAACTTAATGAGTTCACGTGTGTTACCTTTAAACATATGGTGGTAGGCCTAGCCACTGAACATGGATAACTTATCATGGACTGTATCCAGAGAAAATCAACATTTTTGTTGAAAAACATTTTTTTGAGATGATAAGGTCACTGCACACATGAACTCACAGTTGCTGTGACTGCATACACTAGACATGCATAAGATCAAACGAATCAGAGTTCTTCCAGGGGTGGGAGATGGGTTCATGAAGTCTTATCCCTTGCTGAGGAGCTACTGGCAATTGATGACTGTTAAAGGAGGGACGGCAGATGTTTTAAGTTTACATTTATGACATGAGTAAGTATTAGTATTCACCGCTCTGAAGATAAAGGATAGTTCTAATATCAGCAGCATTTGACATTATATTATCCCTGATAAGATATAGGACTTTCACAGACACAAAACACAATATCAAAGCTAAAGTAGAAGAAATTAATAAAGGTTGAAAACCCATAAAAAGATAAATAAGACATGAAAACAATAAGAAAAAAACTTGAATATCTTAGCCTAGTTTTCTTCCAAATATTAGAGCTTAAAATGGTGATGTTGAAATTACTAACACGCTACAGGAATAATTTCAGTTAATAATGGTAAAAAATGGGAAGATGAAAATGCAGAAGGTACAGGAACTAGTACAATACTGGGTCTTCCTATTGTCACCACAAAGGACAACTGAGCAGGTCCTGATGGAGCCCCACGGGTAGTTACAGAAAATATATTGCACTTTTCCAGCAATACAGCAGGAAGAAGAGCATTGTCCTCTGGTCTCAGTACCTCCTCTCAGTGAATTTAGTCACTAATGGTCCAAGGGGCCCATTTCTCACTCCTTCACATATGATCAGAGTAAACAGCAGTCAGTTGCTCTAGAAAGCCTAGAATGCAGCAGGAGAGGATTCTCGGGATCAAGAGCTGTGGTCACCAAGGCATAAGCCACAAAGCTGTCAAATTAGTTTTGTGAAATTAAGTCACATAACAGAGACTGAGTTGACGCAGTTGACAAAGCAGAAGTGATATGACACACAACACATTTCTGATGGCATGAGCTTTGAAAGTGAGACAAGTGAACTACTTCAGAGAATCAGAAAACTTTCTTAGATAGAATATCCAGCAAAATTCTGTTTCTCACACTTAGTAATTTAGGGTCCCTATGATAACAAATTTTTACTGTTCCAAGTATTCAAAGACAGTTCAGAATTCTGCACTTGATGTCTATGATTCTCCAGAGAAACAGAACAAAAGCGATGGATGCAAACAGATGAAAAAGAGAAACGTCTAAAACAGATATATATATATATATATATATATATATATATATATATATGTGTGTGTGTGTGTGTGTGTGTAAGTAGATATGTATATAGAGTAATGGAATGACTGATGATTGATTGATAGATAGATAGATAGATAGATAGATAGATAGATAGATAGATGATAGATATAAGATAGATAGGTAAATAGATAGATAGATAGATAGATAGAAGTATATAGCAGTATATAGGTACATAAATAGGTTGAGAGATGGTAGATTTTATAGATGAAAGTAAATAGATAGATGATAGAAATAGATCACAGATAGATGACACATACATACATACATACATATATGCATACATATGTTCATATGTGCTTGTATACATAGATACATAGATTCATTCCCATGATTATGGAAGTTGTTAGGTCTAAATTCTAAAGATCCAACTTTGGAATTCAAGAGTCTTAGGCTCGAGAACAAACTCTCATCTGAGAAAGACTCAGCCTTTTGTTTCCTTCATGACTTTTATTAAATGAGACTCACCAACATTTCAGGTGGATATCTGTTTTACTCCATCCATCAATTTAAACAATAGTCTCATTTAAAAACATCCTCATTGAGACGTCTGGCATAACTTCAGGCAAAATATCTGAGTCCCACAGATGCAGAGGGGTTGACATAAAATTAATCATCAAGCTTATAAATTTTACTTCTGGAAGAGATTATATAAAAGAAGGAAATGAACATTGTAACCAGGATTACATTTCAGACATAAGCATTAAAATTCTGGATCAAGAGGACTGCCATGTATTCAAGACCAAGATTGTATAGGTAGTGAGTTTCGGCCCAGTATCAAAATGCAGGATGAGCCATATCCTAAAAAAATATAAATAATAAATAAATAAATAAATAAATAAATAAATAAACCATGAAACAAATTAAAGTGTACATAAATCTACGTAGTTGAACCTATGTAGTTGAATGGAATTGCATAAAAATTCACACAAAAAAATCTTACAGGACCTTAAATCAGGAACTGAGGCAGTGACCACTCCAGAAGAACATTGATTACTGGCTTGCTCCTCATGTCTTGCTCACTCTGCTTTCATATACAGCCCAGGATCACATCCCCAAGGGTGGCATTGTCCACAGTGAGCTAGGCCTTTCCACATCAATGGTTAATCAAGAAATGTTCCTACTTGTCAATCTGATAGTAAATTCTTTAATGGATTTCCCTATCACTGGGGGCTCTTCTTTGTGTCATATTGGACTTTCTTTGTTTTTGAATTGATTAAGTTTATTCTTGGCTGAGTTTATGTCTATTGATGCTATTTCCTCTTTATTTTCATTATCTCTCTTGCTTATATACTCCCACCCTGTCCACCCCCTTCTCTCCTTCCTACAGGACACTTTACTCATGAGTGTCTTTTCCTTGTGTTTTGTGTCCCACTGATTTTCACTGGGTTTATCTGTCGCAGACTTTGAACTACCCATCGGAAGGTGGTAGACTCATCATTGAGTGCACAACCAAAGACAATGATCAGCCTTGCTTCAGAGTCCTTTTAGAAGGTAATAGCCCTGGGGAGGGCCTCATGCTCTCCTTCCTGACTCATGATCAGCTATATTGACAGGCTGGCCTTGTGCAGCTCCAGTGCAGACAAACACAGCTGATGAGATTTTGTTTGCAAATAGATTGTTCCAAGTGTGGAAGAAAGCTTTCCTCCTCACCCCCTCTTCCATATGTTCCTTGTGTTTCACAGTGTGTCATACAAATTTCTTGGTTAGAGCTCAGCCTGCAACAGACACTTATCCTAAAGATATCAAGCAACCATCAACCACTGTATTCACTGCAGTTCACTGCAAAGAAAATCTGACCTCACTGAGGATGAGCATTTGCATGTGGGTATAAACACATAGACATTTAAAATACAGTTCAATGCCATGTCATTCTAGCTAAACAAGAGTAGTGAGCGCCTCCATCCTGCCACACCCCACACACATTGCAGACCCCATGACCACCTCCCCCACTAGCCACGTGGTTTTTAACCAGAAATTTAAACATGGTTTCTGTACTGTAGGATCCCACTCAAATTTAATCAAAGAACAGTTGGTTACCTCATTGCACCAGTGGGCATATCTTGCCTGGACAGTTAGCACTGTAGTCTGTAGGGTTCACAATTTAGAAAGACTGTTGATTCCTTATCTTCTTAAATAGTATATAGAGAACCTTCTGGTACTATGAAATCCAGCCGTGAAGAGGGTACCTCTAGTTCAGGTCTTGCTTGATTTCTCAGAAGCTTGAAGCAAGATATGTAGAGCATTCAGGACTGAGTCTTACAATCTAATTCTCATGAGCAATTGGGATGAATGCCTACAGTTGTTTAGGCTGTATTGTTTAGGGAGTTTACAGGGCACCCTTCACCATCAAGTCATATGGAGGTATCCATACCTGGCACAAGAATTTTGTTTAATTAAATAATGGCTTTTGGAGGAGAAATGCTAATTTTACTTCTGCAGAAATACCTGCTATGGAATTCTATGAGCTAAAGACCTTTTCTATTATATAGTAAAGTGAGGGAACTTGCCTCAGAGTAAATTCCTAAAGGGAATGCTCTAATCAATACAGAAATTATACAGGACTGTGTCAGACTAACCCAATTTCTGAGAAATGTGAAATACCATATGTAAGTTTATCCTTTTCAAACCTTATTTTTAATGATGATTCTTAAATGCTTTACCCTCCCTTTTAGCCCACCAATCACCAGAGGTAATATGAAAGAAAGGATACAGAGAAACTGGACCTGTTTAGACCCTGGAGCAACTTCCCTCATGATGTCTGGAAATCAACAATTCAGTTCACAGTCAGAAGCAGCAGCTCAATCCACCCTGAAATGCTTTGTGGATACACCAGCAGTCTAGTTTAATAGAGTGGGCATAACAAACAAAAATCAGCACTAGTAGTACTATCTAGCAAAGACAGCCAGGCCTCAGCCTCAGCTCTAGTGAGCAGGAGGGACCAGCAGGAACACCAGGACAAGTTTTTGGCTGTGCTTCTCTAAGGGAACTGAAAATCAGGGAAGACTCAAGACCCACAAGCATTGCACTGATAACCCAATAAGCAATCATATCTTTATCTCAGTCACTCTGTTAAGCCCTGTTTATACCCTCAAACATCCTATGTCCTCCATGTGTCTTGACTCAGCATGTACATCCAATCAGCTTGAAACCTCGGAGTCCCAACAAATGGAGCTCAACTATGCAAAGGAAGGCAGACAAATATATGCATGCGAAGAACATTTTATCAGGTGTACTTTCACATGTTTGCTTTCGCAGAACATCCCATCTCCAGCGGCTGTTTCAGTAAAATGTTCCTTCAGTGGTCTGCCTTGGTCTTTCACCTGTGTCCACTTCAGGAAAACACTGCTTCATGTGTTTGCCCCAGTAAAACACCATCCAACACAAGATTCTTCAATGAACCCTTAAAGTTTCTACTTCAATAATACAAATGGAGAAAACGATGCAGACATGGAAATACAGAAGTAATTAAAAAAAAAAAATCTGTGGCAAGGCAATGCACAAAGTGCTGAAGCAAAGATGAATTATTCAATGATTGGTAAGAGCTTGAGTTGTGGATTCAAGCTGAGTCACCATGAGGTCGCAGCACTAGAGAGGGAGAAGCTTGTACAGAGAGTGGCTTCTGAAGCTACCTTGAGTTACAGGTTTCTGCTGTACCATTGAAAGATATTTAAAACTTATGAAAAGTATAGAAAGTTTTAATGACCCCTAGACCTGAGCAAAAGAATGCAGGTTCGCTAGTTCCAAGAATTCAGAACTAGATATAAGATTTTAGGCCTTCACTGCTCCAGGATACATTCTATATTCTGGGAGGGGTACATTAACCCTGAGTCAGAGGACATGTGCTGGATTAACATTCAAGAGAGAAAGGGAGGGCTACATTCCTCAGACCTCAGGGAAGAGAACCCACTTGTGGGTGGGGAAGGTCCAAAGCAAGAAGACATTCCTGACCACAAAGAAAGATGCAAGTCATCTGGGTGGTTCCAGGAACTAGCTGACTTTCCAATGTTTTTATGTTATGTTTCCTTGGTTACCCCTTCTCCCTCCCTTCCCCATTTGTGAGTTCCCCTATATAAGACCTTCCCTGACCAGGCTGTCTTGTCAATTCCTCTGCCTCTGCATGGGTTATGAATTGACCATCAATCAACTGATCCTGAAATATACCTCATGCGGTTGCATCAAGAATGATGTCTTGTGAGTTATTGGGTGGCTGCGAATTCCTGAGGCTTGAGTGAGGTCCTCTCTTCATTAGGGGGGGTCTTACACCATCAACATCTCTGTGTCCTATATGCCAAGTTGATCTTCTTCACACCTGATTGAGTCACTGACACAATCCCTGCCTCAATTATTTTTATTAACAAATCATAGAGCATAAACTTAATAGTGTATTTTGTTATCTTTCATAATAATTAAAACTGATTGCTATCTCAAGTTGCTATTTCTCTGTGTAGTTGAAATTTTTTCCTCCATGTTCTCCCATACTCCATACATGAGGTGTCTGGGAGTTCTAGAAACTGATGACAGCAAGACTTTTGACTGTATATATGTAGGAAATGGAAACACACCTTCAGTGCCTTCTACTTAGATGTATATATGTATGAATTCACCCATGAATATGCATGTATGTTTCTATGAATTTACATACATGTCAAACCAAACAGTGACATCATGTTGAATCACAAGACATGTTCTTCTTCCTTGGCACCTTCTAAGTCTCAGGCTGCTTAACATCGTATATTCTTAGATTTCTGTGAGTTGTTCTGTCATTGTGGAGTATCCACAACTTTGAGACTGTGCCTTGGAGAGGAAAGGAAACATTCATGTGTTTTTCATGGGAAAGCATATCAATACATTATACTGATCCTTTCCCTTTATCCTGACCTCCATGTCCTTGCTGGAATGGGAAGGTCTAAGGCAGAACTCAGCAACTATTGATACTTCCACCTTGGTCTATTGGAACTTTTATCCTATTAATTTAGGATAATATCCCCAATTTAGCACCAAAAGGACATTAAGAAAACATATTAACCCCAGAAAGTCATCTTCTTCCTCTCATTGAAAATTGACTACAGATAAAAACAGGCTCCACATTCTCTTCTCTTATGTCTTCTGTGTCACTCTGAAGGTACAACATTGCTTTAATGGGAGAAACAGACATGAGACACAGGGCAATACTGTAAAGAAAATTTTATGAATAATTCAGGATAACGGATTGAAATAGCCACATTAATTATGGAAGCTACAGAACTTGAAGAATAGAAACTTCTCAGAACACAATGTTCCCCACCAGCCTCACCGGGAATGAGCTTCTCCTGTGAAACTTAATAAAATTTTCAGCACTCCATGGGTACACACGTTGGAGTGTGGGTCACCTGTAAAGCTTCTGGACTTAAATCACTAAATAAACATACTCCAGCCAGAAAACATTAAACAATGATGATTTTTCTATCCAGAATGAGGTTTTGCATAAGAATAGAAAACAACCACAGTATCTTTCTCTTCTTTGTAAGTCATTCTATTATTTTCTTAGAAATCTCATAACCCAAACTCTGAGAAATAATGATGATAACAGCAACTATATGTATACATATATTGCTATATTATGTTTTTACAGAAAAATTTACTAGAAACTTTGAGTCCTTTTTAAAGTACCAAATATTTTCTATTATTGTTATAAAGAGAAGATTGGACCAAGGAGTACAATTATAATCACCAGGATTCATGCTACAGTTACTGACTAGTTACTAAAGTCACAATAACTTCCAAAGATGAAAGATTAGTTTTCTCGTAGATACACTATATGGAATCTTGTCTCAATTCTACTCCAATGTATTTGTGTTTCTGTGAACTGTTTCTGGGGACTTTGGTTGACTGAATACAAAATCTGCAGTAAAGGGCTGATTACTGCTTAAGAAGCATTTATTTTGAACAGACTCCTGTATGCTTGGCTTTTCAAGTGATAGCTTTTTATTAGAAGCAAATGCTTCCTATCATCTCTTTCCATATCTGTCAGTAACATAGCTCCAGCATTGCTTACTTTGTATTCTAAGGAGACATTCGGTTTCCCAGTGGCCCTTGCAATTTCTCCTGCTCACCTTGCAACCATAGTGAGAAAGTAAACAATTCATCAAACTCTGACATGCAGCCTGCCTAAGTCAGGAGAGAAAGCCATGTTTTAAAAAACAAAGTTTAAGAGGAAGAAAGCAGAAGAGTTTACGCCTCTGTGGATTTGCTGTAGAACATCATTTTCAGATGTTTAATATTTTCCTATCAATTACGTAAAAATATAATAGTCCAATAACTACACCGATGTGTACAGATGTAGCTATAATTTGCACATTTAACATTGTCAGTGTTAACATTGATGAAAGATTAATTTTATATTATAATTATAACATAAAATATTTCATGTTGTAATAAGAATAAATTGTGGTTATTTAAAATGCATAATGATGATTATGGCATAATTGTTTCTTTAAACTCAAAAAGTTACCTAGTTCTTGGAGAAAAGCAACTCAGTGTGATGGATATCAGTAAATTACAACAAAAGGAACAAGGTATAGAGGAAAAAGTGTGTCAAAACAAGAATAAGGAAATTTTCCTCTTGTGCTTTAATATATATTCTTTTTCTTTTAGTATATTCTTCTTCTTAATAGTGCTCAGCATAATATATATTTTGCTCCCTCTTACATTCTGTGTGTGTGTGTGTGTGTGTGTGTGTGTGTGTGTATGTGTGTGTGTGTATGCTTGTGTATTTTTGTATTAGATACAAAAAAGCTGAGGAAGAGAGAGACCCTGTAGCAGGACCAGCATTCTCAATTAATCTGAACCCCCAAGATATCTCATACACTGACCACCAACCAGGCACCATACATCAGCTGATATGAGGCCCACAACACATACACAGCAGAGGACTGCTGGGTCTGGGTTCAGTCAGAGAAGATGCACCTAACCCTCAAGAGACTGGAGGTCCCAGGGAGTTTAGAGGTCTGGTTGGGTGGGAGTGGGAGGTGGAGACATTCTCTTATAGACAGGGGAATGGGGAGAAGGTATGAGATGTGGAACAGTTGGAGGGTAGAACAGGGAGGGGAATAAAGTCTGGAATGTTAAAAAAAAAAGAAAGAATAAATAAATAATTTTTAAAAACGCACCTCCCCCTCAAAAAATGAAAAACTAAGAGGAGAACAAAATGAAGGGGAGAAAAGTTCAACCTCCATATTGAATACTCCAAGACTGGGGACAATCAAGGCATCTTTCATGGTTTATCTCCTCACATGTTGTGATCTGACATCCCATCTTCAGATGACAGCAGTGCATGGAGGTTCTATGGTGCACAAGAAAGAGCACTTTCTTATTTATTATTGTTAAGTTCACTACAGTATATTACGATTTTATCTAATCTACTTCAATACTTTCTCATATATCACACATGTTTTGGTGTGAGTCCTACACAACTTACAGACTTATAATTTAAGCCACTGAGCAAATGCAGAAGGTCAGCAGATTCCCAAGAAACATCTTTCTCTCACCGTGAGAATAAAGGAAATGTGTGCATGCTGTACTCACAGGGCGGGGTGTGTCCAGCAAAGGCAACCACATCTAAGGGACAATGTGAGCAAAACTGATAGTTGGATGAAGAGAATTTTTATACAGTTATATCTTAACATGTAAAAGACCATTGTTAATATTTTTATATTTTTTTATTCTCTACATCAATACCTGTATCCAGTCAACAAAGTCATACTCTGATTAGAGAGTTTGTTCAGTTATTATTTAATTGACATATTATTTTACATTTTCCTATTTCACTTTCCTGTTAACATAATAGATTCATTAGAACATTCTTATTTCTACATTTTAATGGTTACTCGGTAGTCATAACACATGTCTTTAAGTCACCACAGTGTAGAATATTTTCTGATTGCCCCATCAGGCAATGACACTTAAATGCCTGGGTTTCTTTTGTTTCCCTGCAGCTTGTACCCCATGCCTGTTATGGCATTTAATTCTCTATTTTAACCCCCAAAGTCACAGTGCACATGTCTGTAGAGACAAGTGTATTCTTATGTGTTGTTATTTACCATTTTTAATTCTCATCTTTAAAATTTGCATCTCCATGCTTTCAATCAGTATCCTGGTCCTTTTCCATAAAAGAAGATGCAGGTCTCAAATGTTGTTCCATTCAAAGGGCATTTGCTTTCAAATGTTTTCTTCTGAAAACACCTTTTGGATAATATCATAATGTTCTTAGAATTACATAGTGACTGATATCAGTATTCCACCCTTCAAAGGTGTTATTTGGTCATTCTGTCTTCTTCCTTTTCCTGTGCTGAGGGGAGGAGGTTTTCTGTGATTCTTTTGAAAAACTGTGTCATTTTGCTTTAGTATTTTAAAAATTTCTTAACATGGTAATGTCCTACAGATACTGGGAAATTTCTTTCTAGTTAATCATTAATTTATGGGAACAAAAAGAGAAATAAAAAACTTGCAGGGGGAGGTAGTATCCTGGGTCTTTGGCCTGATACTGACGCAGTGGAAAGAAAGCCGTCTCTGTGCTCCGCTATCAAATAAATAAGGGGTATGTTGGCTTAACCAAGTAAACTGCAGCTGCATTTTAACCCCTAGCTTGCTCTTCTCTTTTATGTAGTCAGGGAAATATAATAAAAATCTTGTATAACTATGGGGAAAAATTGATTAACTTATTTAAACTCTTCTCAGATGAAGAGTGTTAAAATTTCCCTCAAAATAACACAGTAAGAGAACTGGCTCTCACAATTGTTCTTCTGACTTCCATATGCACACCATGGTGCACATGCATACAGATGCAGACAGACACACAAATAGATGATAGATGATAGATAGATAGATAGATAGATAGATAGATAGATAGATAGATAGATGATAGATGTAATAAAAATCACCCAATATATAAAATTTACATTTTTATTTAATTAAATATTTTATTACTTATTTTTATTAAATATTTGCTCAATTTGTACAAATTTTAAAATTAATTTAGACCATCTTGGTAATCCAAAATGGAATGTTTGATCACAAAAATATATGTAATATTCAGGAACCTGATGGGAAATTGTTAAGCAGTGTTTTGAAAACTGAAATGTCAGTTGGAATGTGCTGGTAACCTGGCTTTTGTCAGGGTCTTCTGTAAATCTCAGTATGGGCTCCTGTGTGTGAGGGGTTTTGTTAGCAGACTTTAAACCTTGAAAGCACTCTCCTACAAACTCTTTCTTACTCACAGTGGCAGGCTTGTAAAACTCAGGTTTGCCTGTGAGAGAATAATATGGTTGTTTGGACACTTTTAAAGTTAAACATCAAGACTTAGAAGCACAAGACTAAAAGTAATCTCACACTTAAATTACAATGGTCTATCATTTTCTATATCAAAGTCCAATGCTATCTTTTTTTTTCCACAAGAAATTATAGTTTCAGTATGACAAAATTTGCTTCAGCATAATATGAACACTATCACATATTTAATATCTTAATCTAAAAGTTCTTCCTTCTAAATTTGCAGCTCCTAATGGCTAGTCTCTTGCTCCTGCTGTAGTTGTTGAAAATTTCATGAAAATGTCTAGAATTTCCTCTATGAAATATTCTTTCGGCATTGATTTAACTATAATAACCAAAAATATCTTGTTTGGTACTCACCATCTCCAGCCCATAGCATCCACACACAGAAGATTTTCTTATAGGTTGTAATTTGAATGACTATTTTTTCCATCAATTTTGCCCCTTTAGGGGAACATTCTTAACTTACATGAGTTTTTTTTTTCAGTATATTCTTCCTATTTTAGATAACATAATACAGACTTTTCATGGTTCTGCCAAAATTTAGTAATAGAGTGGTCAAGTAAAAACTTAGATCTTCGTTATAGTTTTCATGAGAATCCCTCATAAATTAAAGGTGTAGTTCTCCTCCATGACAATATTGAGTGGTTGTGGAGCCTGTAAGAGTGACCTTCTGTTGAAAGTCTTCTTGCCACAAAGCACACTCCTGAAGGGAATATCAGCACTTGGTCCTTCTTCTGTCTAGTTGCTGTCAGGCTTACAGAGAAGTTTGATTTGAGGTGTGTTTCCCTCACAGTGAGCTGCCTCACATAATACACAAGCAATGAGGTTAGGCAGCTATGGACTGAAGCTACCAAAACTATAATCCAAAATCAACATATCTTTCCCTTCAGAAGCTGACATCCTCAGATTGTAACTGCAGTATTAGAAAAGTGACTCACACAGCCTCAGAAAATGGTCAGACTATTATAAAATCTATAGATCATGTTCTATAAAATTACATTTAAGTGAGTATAAAATTTTAACCTTTGTTTTGATCATTGTTTATATATCATGAACTTATTCTTTATCCAAATTAAACTGTGCAATATTTTTAGGGAAAAGTTTACTCATTATTTAGAGGTCAAAGTTTTCCCTATAAATGTATGGTTAGTATTTAGATCCTATGTGCCTTCTTGAGTTAAATAATTTAATGCTTAGGAGTGAGGGTATCAGATTTAGAAGTATGCATAATCTTACATATTTGAACATCCTATGAGTTTCCAGAAATATTCAAAAAGCAGAGGAGATCACTGAGATGCACATCCTTCAACGGCTGGAGCAGTACCGCTAATTAACATCAAACTCACAGAAGTGTTGGTACTTGAATCAAGTAAAAACCATTGATCAGGAAACGAATCAGAGTCAAAAACATAAGTATGATAGCAGTCACCATGAAGCAAGTGTCGAAAATCTTATGCAAATGTTAAGGGCTCCTTTGTATAATGATTACAAATCCGGAAAGGTTACTATGAATTGACAGACATAAAGATCAGTTCCATTTAAGGGAACAAGGACAAGTTCAAAGACATGTCTGACTAAGGCTTTATTAACTTACGAACATGGTATCTTCTTCACTGTCTGCCCAATACATGGCCATTCTATTGTAACAAGCAGAAGGTCTCTAGATTTAGCCATTTGACCCCTGGAAGGCAGCATTGACCTGGAATGAGAAGCTTGCATTTGGATAAAATTCATAAAAAGTTTTCCCAATTCCTAACAAGGTTTTAAAGTTTTGTTGCTAATTTATCAGGTAAAATACTTGATCTATCGTGTATTTATCTAGATGCTAAATCTACACTTACTTTTCTATTTTATAATGAGTACCTAACTGAAGTTTCTGTTTTTCTGCTTGAAAAGCTTTCTCTAAATATTATTGCACATTGCGTGTACCATGTATCCGATGAAGGCCTCTGTTTGGCACCTGTAAGGCCTGATTTCAGGTATCAACTGTATTGTGCTCAAGAATGCTCAGATTTCTTGGCTGTATGTTTTGAAGGCATTTCAGCAAGAGATTAGGATTGTAATCAACAGACTAAGTAAAGTATACTGGTTCTTCCCATTGCAGAGAGAAATCATGCTTGCTATCTTCTTGAAAAGTGTGTTTCCTTCTCCCACAGGCATGGGAGTTTGGTTTTTAGGATTTAAACCATCAGAGTACTCAATCAATTCAATCAATATTAAATTAGCTGGTAGTGGATCTTATGTAGCCATACATGAGCAGGTAAATACTATAATTTCTGTCTCTCTCTCTCTCTCTCTCTCTCTCTCTCTCTCTCTCTCTCTCTCACACACACACACACACACACACACACACCGAGAACCTTTCATAATACACCAAGCACCATTATATACAAGAATTCCTTACCATGCACATTTTATACAAAACTTTCTCTTAATGAGAACCCTTGTCTCTAATCTCCCCAATCTTACATCACACTAGGCATTTCTGCAACATGTAGAGTTCTTTCTCCAAACCATAGGATTGCTTTTTCAATACCACAGTCTTCCAAACAAAATTATCCTGACCAGTCAAGAGCCATAAAACTCTAAGAAAATATGTTCTCACTTTTGCTAGATTGTGACACATGTAAAGACGGACATCGTTCTATATTTAATATCTATTCTTCACTATGTACCACATATTTAGGAAAGTGTTTTCTTAATTAATACATGAAATATTCTAGGTATGGTGAAAAGGTTTATTCAGCTTAGGGTTTTGATAGCCAAGGACATGGCAGTGACTTCTGCTCAGCTCTGCTGAGGATCTAGAGGCCAATGACATAGCAGGGTGGAAGTATGTATGGATAAACTTTCAAACTTTCACATAATAAAGGAGTTTGGAGTCAAGAGAAGGATTACTTGTTCAGTCCATAGTGAGTCCCTTTAATGGAAACTAATCAGGTAGAACGATTAATCACTTCTGCCACCTCACATCAGCACATGATTGACAAGCATGCTTCTAACCCAGGAGTCACTAAACATAGCATTCTAGCACATCCAAACAGGAGCAGTGCAAAAGCTTCACTCTGAGACCTCTAGTCCAAAATACCATCTTGCATTCATATCTGCTGTTACCTGTGCAATCATGTGGGTTGAATGGGCGTGTAGAAGGTGTATAGTCTTCTAAATACTCCACTTTAATCACATGAAAGGCCCTAACTGTATTTCACAGTTAAATTGATTAAAAAGAAAGTACAAGTTTGCACAAAATAACATGTACCCTCTATAAACACCCTGTGCTATAAGTTATCAAGACACCTTTTAAACCATATCTTATGACATAGAACTCCATAGCTCAAACAATGAGAAGGGAGTAGATCTGAAAGATAAGGAAATCCAGGTTTGACCATTACATTCTTGGGTTTACGAAGAATGAAACACTTTGATTCACTACAAGTTTGAAATTCTATGAAATTCACAAAGAGGAAATGCATAATATGTGTTCTTTTCTAGAATAATTTAGTCATGTAGACTTGTGATCTGGATTTAAAATAAATTTTAAAAATATGTTTTGAACAAACATGAGAGATCTTTTTCTTTAAGTCTCTATAATTAACTTTTATAATATTAAATCCATAATATTCAATAAAAGTATAATAGAATCAGTTGCAAGATATTAAGGTGCTCCCCTGAAAGTGAAATTTGTAATGTAATGGGAGTTAGCAGATCTATAATCTACCATTATTCAACTCTAGAAAGACAACACTATCCAGGGAGGCCGCGGTGACTCCTAATTCTCTTTAGTTTGGAGATTATATCTACTTTAAATGTGTAATTTCTCCTAAAGTCTGAGGCTTGCAAATGGTTTTTCTGAGGACATACAAGTCTTGACAAGTATCCACTCAAGTTGACACTAATATCCTTAATAGTCTTTTAATATATTAATGTTCCTTCTAGGAAGAAAAGAAATATTTAGATCAGTTTGTAAGTTGAGAACTTACTGGTTTCTGCACTTGGCTAATTTAACTATTTAAACTTTTTTTTTCACTTACTGTGGCTTGTCAAGTAACTACCTCTCTGCATGAAACAAGTCAAGGCCTCAGAGGAATTATTGTAAATCAATGGCTCGAATCAATAAGTCTTAGATACACTTAAGTCCTCCAGGATATTACAAAATGACCATTCTGAGTCACTCCCTTTAGTTAGCTAGTTTTAGTCCTGTGTGAACATTCAATATTTCTCTACTTTTTAAATGTAAGGCACAGAGGTTGTTTGTGACATTTGAGGAGCTATGTAATACACACCTAGTAATACTTTCTGTAGCTGATATCACTAAGTAGAATAGAAAGTAAAGTAAGTGTCTATCCAAAGACCATGCTGAAGTCCTAGTGAAGAGTACGTTAGAATGTGAGCATCATGAGAAAAGGTGTCACTGCAGTTAGAATTAGCTCAGGTTACTCAGGTTAGTTGACTTCCTCTTAGACTAACAGAAACCCTTAATTCATTGAACAATGTATACTCCTGGGAGGGAAACCAGAACATGGACACACACACACACACACACACACACACACACACACACACACACACACACATATTTGGGAGAGCACCAAATGAACTCTCAAGGGAAGAGCCCAAGATTAAGACATAATGAGACTTGGTATAGATGTTGCCTTAAGCTTCTAAAACCTTCCATCTTTTGAATCAAGCAAAGTTCTCTATCGAGAAAATAGAGAAGAACCGGGCCTCATCCCACACCATGACTGCAGACATCTATTCTCTAAAACAGTGAGAACTTTTGTTGATTGAAGTTACTCATTCATAGCATGAAACAGAAAACTATTAGACTACCCAAATAACGCAACACTAGATTGGTACTTAAAATAATTATTTTTTCCATGTTTTTTTGCTTGAGCAAATTTTAGCCTAAATATAAAAGCTATACATATTTATAAGGTCCAAGCAATGTTGTTATATATAAACACTTTGTAGTGCTTAAGTACTGCTAAATTCATCTACTTCCCCAAACATTTGTTATTTTTTTTACCACCAGCAACGTTTCCTTTCTTCTGGGCTTTTACAGCAGAAATGCACATAGTCTGTAGACACCAAGTCCGTCTACAGATAGCTAAAAGCCCAATCATTAGAGTAAGTTTCCAGTACCTTGGCTACTGTGAATATCACTCCTTGTTCTCCAAATTACCTTGAGCACTCATGGTCTGTCTTTTCTTTGAGTCTATTTTGTTCTCTCTCTCTCTCTCTCTCTCTCTCTCTCTCTCTCTCTCTCTCTCTCTCTCTTTCTCTCTCTCTCTCTGTGTGTGTGTGTGTGTGTGTGTATGTGTGTGTGTGAAAGAGAGATAGAGACAAAAACAGAGAGAAAGAGAGAGTTTATGTGTGTGTGTGAGCATCTGTGTGGGACTCCCAGAATCTCCAGTTATGGCAGTTCTGAGAAGCCATGCAGTGCTGGAAATCAAGCTCATGTCTTCTACAACAGCTGACATCAGTAAATTCCTGATCTATCACTCCTCCCATTCCCCCCCGAAATGCTTTTATCTTTTTTTGTGATTCTTTTTCCTAGAATAAGGGGATATTATTAGTGATTTTCTCTTATTTCCATGACAACTAATAACGTTGAGATTTTTGTTATAATTTTGGCCACATGTGAACTAGGCCCATTGCTAGGTTTTTTCCTTTTTGCTTTCTTTCTTTCTTTCTTTCTTTCTTTCTTTCTTTCTTTCTTTCTTTTTAATAGCATTTGATTTAGATGCTGCTGAGTGTTTCTTTTTATGTATTTTTTATCTATTATGTATCTGTATTATGCAATTTTATATGTTATAGGTTTAATTTCTTGTCAAATGTTTAGTTTGCAAATACTTTCTCCAGTTCCACAGATTGTCTCTTCAGTCTGCTGGGATTTTTTTTTTTTTACTGGGTGGAAGGTTTTAATTTTCCTGTGTTCTCATTTGTTTGTTTGTTTGTTTTTATCTTTATTACATTTTTTATTATTTTATTTATATACATTCCAGTCATTCCCCCAACCCAGAGCCTCAGCCCACAGTTCCTCATTCCACTCCTCTTCCCCCTTATTTCCAAGAGGGTATTTCTCTCCACCAGATGTCTCCTTCCCTAGGGCCTCAATTCTCTCAAGGATTAATTACTGGTAGTTATCCTACCAGCCCAATTTGACTTGATTGTACATTGCTACCTTATTTTTACACAGAAAAAAATTCTTGTCTGCAATAAAATAACCTAACATACAAAATGGTACCTTAGGTTTTAAAAAAATATGTCTAAAGCACATTAGGTTTTGCCCACAAAAATATGGACATTATAACTTCTTGTTAAAGAAACTATTCAAATAATCTCATTCAGTCATTTGAAAGTTTCTTTTCTTTTTTTACTGGATATTTTATTTATTTACATTTCAGATGCCATCCCCTTCCCCCATTTCCCCTCCCTAGAATCCCCCTATCCCATCCCACCTCCTCCATTTTGCTTTTGTATCATTTTAATTACATGCAAGTATTAAGGTCAGTTCTAGCTTGAGGAACTAACAATACAATAGATGCAGATAGTCAAGAAACAAGCAAGACAATAGTTTCTATCTGGCCTTTTAGTTCTATACAAATGACAGTGTCTCATGATCAAAAATTTATAATAGAAATGACAATGTGTTTTGATCAGATAATTGATGTGCTATAATTATGAAAAAGAAAGGACAAAATGCACATTGTAACTTTCTATAAGGGTGACTTGAGAAAAACTAAAACCAATGAAAAATTTAAAAGGAATGAACAAAATAATATTTTATAACAATCACTTAAGGATTTGTTTGGTTGTTTAAATTATTTGTTAGAGAACTTAAATTTTAAGTTATTGGAAGTGAAGTCAATGACTGGAAGATTATGTGAGGATTAAAGGAATATTTACAAACGTTAGTGACTGTGTTTATCAAAAAAAAAAGCTCATGTTATTTAAACAACTATGTCAAAAACATTGACCCTTATGTTAATATCTCATTGATATTCAGAAGAACAACTGGGATTTGAACAAGAGGATTAATTGGATTGAACATCAGAAAATCAAACTCTTATTTTAGCATGCTGGCAAATGCCTGCTTCTGGGTGTGTATAAATATGTGTGTGTAAATGAGAAACATGTGTTTTGCCTGATTACTTCAATCATAAAACTTAAAAGTTTCTGGGAATAATCCTTAAAACTGGTTATTCTGTTTGATGTTTGTATGAATGGTACATTATAATGAGACAGTGTGTGGCCTGGAGAGACCAACTAAGAGTCTTCTATAGTTGTGGAAACAATGGAACATTATGCTGGTGTCCTTCAATAAAGAAATGTTTGGGACTTCAATAAATGTTTGGGACTGAGGTCGTTAATATTGGGCTGTCTTTCTAGGGAAAAGTAGTGGTTTTGTTGGAACAGGGAGGATTAGCTAGGATTTATTGCAAGCCATAATCTATTGGTAGAAATATGTATAATTGTTATTAAGATGAAGTTATAATTTCTTAAATGGTACAAAATTTACTTTTGATTTCAAATGTAAGGTTTTCATTGGTATGAGCTTCTTATTGATATAAAAGTGAAATTAATATTGTTACTCTTATAGGCATTGTGCCTATATAACACATTTAGGAATACAAGGCTTTGACCCAGTCATTCTTAAACTTTTCTAACTGATTTGAGATGGTTAGCTTGTGAGTTAAGGGCCTAAAGCAAATTCATGGCTCTGAGTTTATTGTTAGGGTGTTTTCTATATTTTATTTAAAAATAGCTGATAAGAGTTAACAGACAACAGTCCAGATTACCTTACCTGGATAGTTGATTTTCAAAACATCAGAAGCCCACAGAATTGATATTACAAACATTTCTGTATTAATGTTCATTTTGATTAGAGACTGGTCTGCTCCTGACAGCTCCCTGTCTTGAATTCTAAGAAGAAATTGAGCATCTTTGGAGTTACACAAGTTGTAGTGAGACAGCCGCTAGGAAAGAATTGCCCCTTTCCATCTACAGACAAATTACTGTCCAGAAAAGGACACACTTGCAGATGAATAATTATATCTGCCAAGATAGAGTAATCAGCCCTTAATAACTCTACATCACTAGGTGTGTCAGATGATCCTGGGCTAGAAGGCTAAAAATCAGATGCTCCAACATTTTGTAGTATAGAGACTGTCCAAGTGTTCAGCGGTCTTTATAAATTGTGTAAGTATTAGAAGCTATGCTTTGTGCTTCCCATAATTTCAGTTAATTCCCACAATTTCAGTTAATTTAGTCATTCTGGATTTCTGACTGGGTTGAAGACTTATAGTCTCATAGCCGATCTTAGCTATTTACTTTGAGAGAAAAGATTTGAGAGTTTGGTTTTCAGCTGACATTCATTCTAAAGACAAGAAAAAAGCCAGGTTCAGAACTAAGCCTTTTAGTTGGGAGAGATGACAGTGGTTCTGGTTAGTCAACAAAATAATGGACTGGGTATTAGGTCTATCTTGTACCTTACTGACACAAATTGGTATAGTTATGCTTTAACTGCATTTTGAGAGAAAAGTTGTATTTTAACAGGAAGGATGATATGTAGAGGGAGTTAAGGTGGAAGGGGTAAGGAGAGAAAGAGGAGGAGTAAGAAGAGAAGGAGGAGGAGAAGGAGAGGAGAAACTAGGTGACAAGATAGAGGGGCGGGGAACATGGAGGCAGATGTTTGCATGTCTCCGCCAGTCAAAGATAGTTGATATATCTAGGTTGGGTATTGGGTTACACTTCTGATTGTATGGGCATCTTGTTATTGAACATTACCAAACTTATAAAGCCTTTGATTAACATTTAAAAAATGTATAAAAAAAGAATCAAGTAAGACTGTTTGTCAGTGAAGAATCAACAATGACCTGTCGATTCCTGCCTAGTACAGATGAAGGATCCTCCATTGAAATAAAGCATTTTGGACACTTGAGTCAACACACAATGGCCTTGTCTTTCAGTCATGACAGGAAAACATGACATAATAGATTATACAACATTCCATAGTTACCAGGACTTTAGCCACTAGACAGCAGGAACAAATGAACACTAACCTGTGAGCAGAGAAAATGTTAGTAGACAAAACTTTCTCAAGAAGCAATCAAGTCACACTTACGAAAATCAAAGCTTCAGATTGCTCTTCTGTAGGGTATTGAAGGGCTGAACACTATGGAAAGGCTCTTCAGTTGCTCTGGGATGCTCAGGCAAGCACTTCCATTGCAGTGGTGAGAGCAAAGCAGAGAAGATGCTGGTTTCCTTCTCAGCAATAATTACTCAAGCAAGCATGATTGCTTCAAAGTTAGAATACTCTGTAGTAGCAATAAATAGATGAGTAAATAAATAAATATATAAATAAAGAGATGCATAGTAACATGGGTAAGTAACTGCAAATTTTATGAAATTTAAAGATTGCAACAAGATGTAGGTCTTATACTGATTAGAAAGCTACTTATGTAAAACCATACTGTATACAATTGTAGTACAGGTCACAGAATTCTATCTGGGAACTTATTATCTATAGGTGCATTGTGATTAACACAGCAAATAAAGACAAAAAAGTTAAAGGAGCTTTTATTGTGTTTGATATGAAACATACCAAAAATTCAGAATTATAATTTTGAAGAGGTAACTTATTCAGGAACTTTGTTTATTTTTCAGCACATTTCTCTTCATATTTTATTGTTAAGTAATATAGTTAGTTATAAAATGGTCACTTAAATATGTCAACATTATTTTTTGTAGATCACAACCATCACTAGTTTCTGGGGTGAAACAGTTTATAACTATACACTATTTCAGGAAACTTGAATATCCTTAGCACCACAGGTACTTGACAATTGACATAACACTAAGAGTCCAATAGAAAACAGAACAGTGGCTATTCTCAGGGCTTTAAGCATCTCCTTCCACTGCCACCAGCTTCTAGCAATGACCTTGAAGAGTGATTGTCTTGGTTTTCAGGAAATCACCGTTACAAGGCTGCAATGTACTACTCTGTTTATAGTGTTTATAAAGTCTTAAGTTGTTCCATGCTCAAGGTCAAAATAAAAAAGCAGACCTGTTAATATATAAAATGTGGGAATGAATGAGCTAATTTAATTATTCAACTTGTCTATAAACATCATCAACTGTAAGATTTTGTAAAAGTCACAAATACCTATAGTCTGAATTTTCTTAAAAGAGGTCCTAGTGATATCTCTGCACCATCTCCACGTGTCATCCCCAAAAGAACTCAGACATACTACTGTCACCCTCTAATATGTAAGTAAATTGTATTTACCAGCCCAACATCACCTTTGACATACAAATAAATATTCATTTACCAGCTGTGCTGGTAAACCTTGGTTATCAAGTTGTTCAGATTAGGAGTGAACACATAGGCAAGTCTGATGTACGTGTGCAGATTAAGTGACATGGTACATAAATGTGGGTGGCACCATTCCTTTAGCTAGAGTCAGGGATGGGAGTACATAAAAGAGAGGAAACTGTTCAAGCATTGCTATGTGTATATACATAATGACCCTGTCCTTAATTAAGCTACACTTGTCAGATGTATTATTTCATAATCTTACTAAGAAACCAATATAACAACACACTGTTACCAAATACTTAGATAGGCTAGCTACCATTTCATTCTCAATTCATTTTCTTACCTGCCTTCCACTCTTTCAAGCCTGACACAGAGTTTAACTTATAAAACACATTTTAGTGTGATCAAGATTTAGCTAAATAAAAAAATAGGTTTCAAAAAAATAAAAACTTTGAGCCCGCTACAGTTATTAGCTTATCACTATTATGAAGTTGTTGAGTCAGCTATAATATACTGAAAGCCAGAGAAAATTAGTCACATCTCAGCAAAGCAGTCTTCATTCAGACAAGCAAATCCTTACCTAGAAGTGCTTGAAATAAAAAAAAAAAATGTTTCTCTGTCATGATTATTCATCACTATCTACCTTTTCTTGCTCACTTCCTCCCCATCTCTCTCCTTTTCAAACCTCTCATTTCTCTGTGTGTCATCAACATTTACTTAGAAATATGGCCAATGATGGGGTTAGACCTCAGAGAAGAGGCTTTATACTTGAATCATTTTGCCCTATAATGATCTCTGAATCATAAATGTCCTGGGGTCATCCTTACAAATACAAGTAACAGTCATGCATAAATGCTGAGGTGCGGGCACTGAGGTCAAATCAAGGTCACCATGTATAGAGCTCTGCTGAATAGCAAGCACCCAGGTAGCTGAGTGACTGAGAATATATTCACACTGATTGAATGTCATTTCAGCATCACCTTTGTACAGATATATAGCCACAACATTTGCAAAACTATAAGCTATCCAAAAGTTACTGTAGCTCATTTAAGGTCTGTATTTTGAGAAGGTTCTTATCTTGAGTATTTATGTCCAAAAACCTTTCAGCCCTTCAAAATGAGATCGATATAAGTCGCTGTGAAATAGTTCTTTGTAATTTATGTTTGATAATTTCTGAGCGAGCAAATTCAGCTGTCATGTAGAGAGTGATAAATTCCATGGTCCCAGAGAGCACTGTGCATTTAGGTTGTACCCTCGCTGAAGTTCCTCCATACTGGTTCTTCTTACTCTCCAGGACCCAATTTAAAATGAAATCTTCACTTATAAAAGAGGCATGAAGGAGACGGGCTGTTGCACAATGACCACAGCATACACACAATCTAATTTCATTTTCCATTTGTAATTTCCTTTAGATCCTGACAGGAGTGAAATCCCACATGTCATTTAAGGATCACAAACAAATACTCCAAAGAACCTGTCCTGAAGCCAAGGCTGATCCTTTTCTTCTGGTCTTTGGTCACTACTGAGATGGAAGTACAGGATTCAGGAAACCCTCGGGTCTGAAGGTAATTCCAGATGGTTATGCTTCTTGAAAGTTCCACTTTGGGACAAACTATATTTAAATTTACTCATACTTTGCCATAGTATACATTTAAGTTTATTTAAACATGTTTTCTAAGTACAAGGCCACTGATTTGTCCTTTTTAAGAGATTGAATTCTAGGCTTTAGGAGATGGCTCAGTGGGTCAGTTGATGGCAAGGCAAGCATTGGGACCAGAGTAAAAATTCCAAGCACTTATGTAAAAGCCATGTATGATGGTGTCTTCCTGATACCCCAGCACTGCAGAGCTACAGGAAGATTGAGACAGGAGAATCCCAAGAGTTCATCAACCCACTTGTCTAACAGAAATGACACGCTGCTAGTTCTCTATTACAAATGTGATAAAATTAAATTAGATTCTACTACAAAAATGCTAAGGCAGGCATGATAGTACATGCTTTTAT
Organism: Rhabdomys pumilio; assembly: GCA_030674055.1. Classification (NCBI taxonomy): domain Eukaryota; kingdom Metazoa; phylum Chordata; class Mammalia; order Rodentia; family Muridae; genus Rhabdomys; species Rhabdomys pumilio. The sequence goes on from JANHMN010000014.1 coordinate 63,771,429, forward strand.
TCCTGCTACTTGAGAGGCAAACATAACTCTCTGAGTTCAAGGCCAGTCTAGTCTCCATAGAGAGTTCTTGAACATACAGGAATTCATAATACAGTGGCTCCATCTCAAGACAACAAAACCAAAATGTTCTCATTTTATTTTCAACTTAATGCCTAGCAAATACCAAGGCTTTAAAATACCTATCGGATCTGACAAGTATTCTAATTACCTCAGCTCCATGGTCTGAAGCATTGGAAATAGACATTGCTGTTTCTAGACTTCTCTCCCAGCTTTCTTCTCTCTATCTACGGAGGCCCATAGCTTTACTCTGTTCATGAGGCTGGACAATCTTCTCTTTCTCCCAGATGACATCTCTATACACTAAGACTGGTTCTTTCTGCCCCTGAAGCACTGTCTTCCTATAAAGAAGCCTACATCACACTTCAACTTGACTGAGCCCCTTGTAGCCATTCAACAAACTCATACTTTTCAGTCTTTCCCATAATGTTTGTCCCATTGCATCTTCTACATCAGAGCAATCCACATGAGCAATGGAAGGCAATGATGGTTGCAGAAGCCGCAGCCAGGTTTAGATGCAGGTGTTGCTCCTGCCTCCTCAGAGATCTAGAACAGCTACTTCCACTGTACATTCCCTAGTTTAGTTATCCCTGAAATGCAGGTAACAAAGAATCCCCCACCTGCAAACACGCTGGAAACATTTGGTGCAATTACATGCTTGGTATAAGATTCCTCTCTCTTTCTCTCTACAGCCAGCTGATTTCTCTTCTGAGTTATTGACTTCCAAAGGACTCAGTTGACACTGGATGGCAACGAGCAGGGTTCCTCACATATTCCTTCTCGTGTACTGATGAGGCAATATCACAGGATTTACTCAATCAAACAGATAAAACTTAGATGATGAGATGTCAGATTTCTAAACAGGCACATTTGTAAATACTTTCTCTGTAAGCAAATGTGGCTTCGTTGCTATGTGACCACACATCTGAGTTATGAATATATTAGTAAAACCATTTTACCTTCTAAAAGTAAAAAAGTCTGTTCGGAGGTGAGTTATGCTCTAACACGGGTGATTTGATTACATGGCTGGCAGACAGAGCAATGACAGTGGTGGCTCTGTGTAATTATGATGGAACGAAATGTTAAAGAAATCTGAGCCTGTTACAGAAAGAAAATCATTAACCAATAGATACATTTTAGCATAAAGTTACAAACAAATGTGACACACACTTGTGACTATTAAACAGAGACTGAGAAGAATGTGGGTAAAGCCATAGAGAACAAGCCATTAACAGGATACTGGATTATTTGCCTCTTTTTGTTTGTTTAATAAAAGTTTATTTTATAGAAATATAATTATTCTCTTTATTTGTTTATAAATTTCATACATGCATTTAATGTTCTTTAATCAAGCCTATGCCTAATTTTCTCTACCACAATCCCTTCCTTCTACCACCACATTCTCCTCCCAAGTTAATACTATCTTTAAATCCATTCAGTCATTTAGCACTGTCTCTATGTGCACTGGTGTTAGCCATGTGATGGAACATGGGTAACATCTCAGGAACCACATCCTGAAGAAAACTGGTCTCCCCTACCCCACCCCCAATGACCATCGGTTGCCAGTAGCTCCTCAGCTAGAGTGAAAACTTGATTCCCTCTCCCTTTCATACTTGGTCCCATGCAGGTCATGTGCAGACAGTGACATCCAGTCACTGTGACTTCCAGTCAGAAAACACTATTGCTACAGTCTTCACTAACTTTGGTTCCTACAATCTCTCAACCCCCTCTCCTACAACAATGTCTCTAAAAGGGCATTGTCTTGTCTTCCTACCCCACTGTAACAAATCTTCACAGATGCAATGGCTCAAAACTCCGTGGATGTAATGTTACACAAGTCTAGAGATGGTTCACTGAGTAGATACCTCTGTGTGTAATACCAATCCAAGGACTCCAGTGTTTCAGCATTCTGCCCAGATTCGCTCCTGAATACATCACTCCATTCTGTTTCCAGAAGCACACTGCCTTCTCCCCACTCTGGACAAGCCTCCTTGCCTCACTGTTTTTAATGATACATACAGATAAATTTGGTCTACATGAATACTTCAAAAGAATCACCTCTACAAAGGCTGTTTGGTCGCAGAAGCCAACACTTTCACGTTTCAGAGAAGGGGTTATAGACATGAGGTCATCTTTTAGGCTTATTGCAGGAATTCCACAACTTGGCCAAGAGGCAGGGATTCAGTTGGAAATTCTTAAGTCATCTAATCGGATCGTAACTTGCATGTATCTCCCTCCATCAGTAAACTGTATTGGCAATTTAAAAAAAAAATCCTATTTAGGATTCTGTCAATAACTTATTGAACTTGCACCATCACTAGAAACAACTTTTGTTCAGAAACACTAGAACATAGGCTTATAAATCCTTTCTAGGCAAGTCCTTGTGGAGGGTGTTTACACAACATTAAGAGAATGCTTACATCGATCTTTGGAAACTATTAATTAGTAAACTCATTATTAGTCTGTTAACTGTCTTCTTATTGTAACTGTAAGCCGTGGTGGTTGGCACAAAAGGATGAGTGATTAAAAGGATGAAGAAATAGTCTAAGGTGTTAAGATAATAGCTTGAGAGCAGAAAGTCAGGATTACTTTAGATGCATATGGGATAGGGTTTCACCCTGTAACCCTGATTGACCTAGATCACTACACAGACTATGCTGGCATTGAACTAAGAGATGTATCTGCCTCTGCCTCCCAAGTCATCACTAAATGTGAACAGTGTGAGCAGTCATGCTTGACTTTGTAGTGCCAAGGAGGTATAGTGAACCCACCCCCCAAAAACATACAGGAACTGATATACAGCAGGATCTTTATTTTATTTGAGCAAATTCCACGCCTCCCAACACACTGCCATCATGGAAGACGGTTTTGGTAGTAGGACTCTGCAAATATCTATCAAGGTAAGACTTTATAGTAAGCACCAAGCAGGGAGTAAGTGTGCAAGAGTCTAGTTGGAAAGTCTTTAATAAAATTGGCTGGTGTTGGGAGTCATATCATAAACTTAATTCCTGTTCCCCTCTGCATTGGTGATCATTAGGTGAGGGGTGGACTTGTAACCTGAGTGTGCAGGGTTTGGGGGGAATAACCTGGAAATGCTGGTCTTGTTGAGGGTGTAACCTGATGCTGGTCTTGTTGGAGATTAGCCTAGAGACTGGAGCTAGACTTGGGTTTTGTTGGATGAACACCTTGGAAACTAATGTCAGGTACCTGTTTACCTGAGTTCAAACTTAGGTCAGGTTCTCTAAAGTGCAGTCTGAGCTAAAAAAAATAATGGCCTCTCAGTTTCATATTTTTTCTTAAGTCAACTGATTAAAATATTTGTGTACATGAGGCAGAATATATATCCCATATATTATAAAGTGAGGTGAGTATTTAAATAAGTTATGTCACCGGTTGATATATTGCATGTATGTGATGTGCTCTATGTATAATGTCTATACTTGTCAATGTGAGTGCACATACATTCGTGTACATGTGTATATTTACAGCCAACAGACAAACAATAGAAGTCTTCTTCAATCATTCTTTGTATTTATTTTGGAGACAGGATCTCTCACTCAACATGAACTCCACAGGTTGGTTAGTTTGGCTAGTCAATGAGCTTCAGAACACCATGTCTCCCGATTCGGACTTCTACCCCAAACAGTGCTTTTTTGTTGTTGTTGTTTCTTTGTTTTTTATAATGCCTTCATGTATCTGTGACAAGCACTTAGCCAACCTAACCATGTTCCCAGGAATTTTGATAACAATAAATGAGTATTCTAAAAAAGAAAACGACATTCTTTCCAATAAGAGTTACTTTGCCTGAATAACTTCTCATTTTCCCATTAGTACCATTTGAAAAGGGCATATCAAATATTTCTCAACATAAATAAGAGTCACAGACTTACAGATGTAAATTCAAGGTGAAAAGTACCTCAGGAATCAGGGCCCCATGTTAATACTGGCAGAAACAACCCCACTCAGGCAAAACTAAATGCTTCACGATTAAGGGTTCCTGCTACTTATAAAGGAAAGAAAATGGTAGATGAGACAAGAATGAAAAGGAAATGAGCAGAGCAGACAAAGACACAGAAAGACAAGAAGGGAGAAAAGGAAAAAAATGTCTTCCTCTTCCAATTACTGGCAGTACAACTTGCTGAATTCAAATTCAGGGAGATTTCCAATCTTCAAAGAGATAATGCAGTCATCAGTGGTTTTCCATGACCAAGAGTCCAGAGGGAAAAAATGAGTTGCAGTTGGGTGGGGCAGACAAAGCTCTGCTGATTGAGTAGAGATATGTGATCTCAGTGCATCTAAAATATTCAGGTGAATCATTTCTGTGCATTTATGATATGAAATATGACCCCAACAATAGAGACAGAGCAGAAATATGTTTCAATTATATATTCAAAGGCAGAAACAAGTCTACCATTAGACTTGTTTATAATATATCATTATCAGTGTCAATAATAATGTTTTTAATAATCACATACACCAATGTATCAAATTCTGTAGGCATGATATTAATTTGAAAGCAAACCATGGTGAGTCACTCTACTGAAATCTGTACTGTGAAATGTTGTCCTTTAACTCACAGCAAATGGCTAACATGTTTCACTTCCAACACGATAGTAGAGAACTTATTTGAGAGCAAAGGAGGTTCAGTGTTATCAGCATCTAAAACAACTGCTGTGAAAACACCACCAATATGCCACTGTGTGCTTCAAAACAACTGCTCTTTCCAGTTTACAAAGTGAAATCTGAAATCAATTAATCTATAATGAAATCTATAATGTGTGTAATGCTAACATGTTAAGAGCAACTAGATGAACTAAATTTATTCTTGAAAGAAAATGATCTTTTCCTAATAGTTAGTAACTTCACAATAAAGGCAACTATGAAAAACATTTTTCATAGTTGTTTATATTCCTTATGAAATAATAATGAATTTCACAATTGTATGTGAGACATATTTACCTAACTTTCTTTACAGTAAACCTAGTACTGAGTTTCTCTGTCTTACAGAAATTAAGGCTCCCATAACTGAATTCATGAGGGAATTCAGTTAGTTATTTTTTTAATGTGCTTAGAAAATTAAAAGTCTAAATGTGCTAATAAGTATTAATTAGTATGTCTATTGTAAGTACGACCTTGAAAAATGAAAATTACAGCTCACCCAATTAAATGTTGGTTATACTTATCAAGTTTAAGAACTGAGTGAAAAATCAGATGTTAGATTGGACAAAGATAGAAACATACTTTATATCTACCTTAAAAAAAGACAAACTATTCTGTATCTATGAAAACTGCATGGCGTCATATAGAGTAAACATATGTAAGCTTCAACTATCATAATAAAGTTTCTTCATTATATACAGTGTTATAAACAAAATTAATTACTGCCATATGTGTGTGGATGTAGGTAGAAATCACCAAAATTGTGGAGAGACGACAGTAGGTGGCTATCATCCTTGAGCCATATACCCTGACAAGAGACTTGATTACAATAGCCTACAACAGCTGAGCACACTCTGATAACATCTTGTTTTAGATACCCAGGATCTTTCCTTGGGTGTATGAGACTTAAAGGTATGTGACTTAAGGGATTGACTTAGAGATAAGATTTAGAGACAAGACCTAAGGGTATGACCTAAGAGCATGACTTAAAGGCGTGACTTAAAGGCATGGCTTAGAAGTGAGACATATAAAAGGCGAGAGGCAGACAGAAGAAATCATTGGACATTAGTATTAGGTTAGACACTTGGAACAGACATTAGACAATTGGCACTTGGAAAGGCATTAGGTATTAGGCACTTGGCACTTGGAGGAAGAACTTGGAATTAGACATTATACACTCGAGACTTGGAAAGACAACTTGTAGTAGGTACTTGGCACTCGAGAACAGGCAACTAGGAACTAGACACTTGGACTAGAGAACTCAGAAGAGAGTAACTAGGACTTGAGACTTAGATTAGACACTTGTACTTGGATAGACGTTGGAACTGGAAACATGGAACTTGGAGGCACTAGGGACTAGGAACTAGGGACTAGGAACTCAAGACTTGGGACTTGGACTAAGAAGAGAGACTGAAGAATAAATGGGACTGAATCACACTCTGTCTGGTCTCCATTCCTCGCATCAGTCCTCACTCTCTCTTGCTTAACACCAATTAGGAACTGGAACAGCCTGGGGCAGTGCAGGCTCTAACAATTTAGCCCCTAAGGATTTTGGCAGTGTGGGTTCCAACATTGACAGAGTGATCCTCAACATTTTGGCCCCCAAATGTGGGGTAGCTCTGGCCACGACATTTTTGGCACCCAACGTGGGGCAGTGCGGGCAGCAACACAAAATAGAGAGGTGGTGAGAGGATCAGAGGAACTAAAGTAGAAGACAATAGAGAAGACATGTGGAAAAGAAAAGAGGACAGAGGGGGACAGAAAAGGGAAAGAACATGAAAATGTCATAACAAAGTCCACTAACCTGTACTCTAATTCAAACAGATGAATACAATTTGAAGGAGAAAATCAAATAAGTCAAAACAGTTTTATGCATGTATATTATGCATATAATTTACATGTATGTTATTCATATGTGATATGCATATATGTATAAACTTGTATACATTCTATATATACATATACTGTGTGTTTGGTATATATATGTATGCATATATATACATATACATATATACATATACATCATATACATATACATCATATACATATACATATGTATATATAACCCATCTTCATCAAAATAAATTTCAAATAAATAAATAAATACATAAATAAATAAATAAATAAATAAATAAATAAATAAATAAATAAATTTTTCTCCTTTTCAGACTTGGAACCTAATTTCTGATTTGATCTCTGTTTCTTTAGCCATGTAACTTTAGTCAATTCTGTTCCTCACCTTCCTGTCAAAGTTATGATGACCTAGGAAATAAACTCAAAGTGCTGTCATGTGTCTGGGCGCACTCTCCTGTGTCTCATCCATCAATACTGGTGCGTTTTTTCTGTCAGCTCAGGTATAATAGCTTCGTTTGATGTCTCCATGCTGCGGGATATTTCTTCACTTTGACAGAGCACAACTTTCTGCCCTCAGATTCCTCCACAGCTCCGTTCCATCTGTCATTTCTAATAGCCACCGGAGACTTTGTTTCTAACATTCTGTGAAACACACACACAGATTACCTATGTATCAATGATTCCAAATTTACAGCTGCTCAATCTTGTTTGATTATACTTTAAAAAAATATTTTAAGGCCTTTAATAGAAACATTATAGGTAAATTTGGGGTCTCTTTTTTTTCATATCCTAAATACCAGTATTTTTCTGATTCCCATTGTTCAGATACAAACTTCCTTGTCTAAATTAATGTGCTCACACTGGGGAAATTCAGATGAGAAAGTATTTCTTTTCAACTCATATAAATGCTATCCTTGTTTTGTTTTATTTAAAATAAAAAATAAGAAAAGGAGGGGTTATGTTTGGTGGAGTTAAGGTATGGTGTGGGGGAAGGAGGTGCCTCTGTGGGCCCATGCTGGGATATCCCTTCCCCCTGAGGTACCAACCACAGGAAGGTATGGTATAGAATAGAGTGTGGGAGGGGAGTTGAGGAGAGAGAGAGAGAGAGAGAGAGAGAGAGAGAGAGAGAGAGAGAGAAAGAGAGAGAGAGAGAGAGAGAAAGAAAGAGAGAGAGAAGAAGGAGGAGGGGGAGGACGAGGACGAGGACGAGGAGGAGGGCAAGGAGGAGGACAAGGAGGGCCGGACATGAGCACGTGGAGAGAGATGGGGGAGAGAGGAATGAGGAGAAGGGGAAGAGGGTAAGAGAGAAGGAACAAGAGAAGAAGTGGAAAGAACAAGAGAGTGAGGAGGGAGCAAGCAGCTTCTTTTATAGTGAGTCAGGCACACCTGGCTGTTGCTAGATAACTGTGGGGCGGGGCCTAGACGAAATGCCAACAATCCTGCTCCTTGTATTTTTTTGAAACAAAACTACTTTAGTTATTATTATGCTTGTGTAATCAACTCCACATTGTATACAAACTACATCTTTATTTTTATTTTCATTAAACATGGTGCAATCTTCTCTGATTGTCCAGAAACCCTAATGTTAGCTTATCAAATGCAAATGACCTCCGTGCCTTGTCCTTGTCTTCACTATGGTGTGTCTCTGTGTTTTTATTCTCAAAAATAATTTTGCCATCAACATTGTAAATAGAATTTCTATTTTATCCAAGTGTATCAACAATTTCTTGTAAAATATTTTTTGTTTAGAAAATCTTTTTTCAGACTTAACAAAATATATATCCCCATGTCTTATCAAGGCATTTTAATTTGTACAAAAAATTACATATATATATATATGGGGTGATGTGAATCTTTGATGCTTGAATATACTTTATAATGTTCAAATCACAGTAATCCAGTTTAGCTTTTTATACCTTATCATTTTATTCTGAACAATGGGTTCTAACCCTTGCTTCTCACTTTTAAAAAATATTTATCATTGTTCAGAGGAAAACAAAATATAGGTTTCTTTAAATATTCTTCTACCTAATTATTATTTATTGCCCACCAAGACCTCAGGTGTCTACTCAGTTTCAATTTTGTGTGTTTGAATGAGCTGAAATTCATGTTCAACTTTCGCCATGGACACAGTAGTCTATTCTAAGAGCAGCTGTCGCTGTCGCACGAGTAATGCTCCCCACGATTTTTCAGACAGTAATGCCGCTGGCAAATTATACATAGAGATGACGTTTGTTCTAACGTCTCCATCTGACTCACGAATGTGGCTGTACCTTTCCTACGCCAGCCTTGAATCCTGATGCAGAAGACTAAGCCCGGTTCACTTATACACGCGTTACTGACAATTTCCACTTTAAGTTATTTTGAAGTCTAACTGAATATTTTTTTTTTACATTTCTTTAAAAAAATTAATTTACAAATTATTTTCCTTTATGTTATTTTTCTTTTTAAAATTAATTATCTTATATATTGCATTCCAAATGTTGTCCCTCTCCCAGTCTAATATTTTATTGAGTCCTGGATTGACTTTTTACTTATTCCATGGATGTGATTTGTAAAGAGTTACTGAAAGTGACTACACTCCCCTTCTCTGATTGAAGCTCTCATTGAAATTATACATTTTCTTTATAATTTTTATTCATCACCAATATTCATTTGTGTACATGTGTGTATGTTAGTGTGTGTGTTCATGTGTGTGCATGTGTGTTAAATGTGTGCATGTGTGTGTGCATGTATGTGTGCATGTGTGTGCATGTGTGTGTGTATGTGTGTGTATGTGTGTGTATGTGTGTGTGTATAGGTGTAATGTGTGTATGTGTGTGTTAATGTGTGTATGTGTTAGTATGTATATCTGTTAGTGTGTGTGTATGTGTGTGTATGGGTGTGTATGTGTGTATGTGTGTGTATATGGGTGTATGTGTATGTGTGTTTGTATGTGTGTGTATGTTTGTATGTATGTGTTAGTGTGTGTATGTGTTAGTATGTATATCTGTTAGTGTGTGTGTGTGTGTGTGTGTGTGTGTGTGTGTGTGTGTGTGTGTGTTTTCACCTATTCTGGAACTCAGACTCAGCTCTTCAGCTTTCACAGAAGCTCTTTTAACCACATGATATTATTTTCAATTCTTTTATGATTTTCTTCTTGTTTTTTGTTAGTCATGATTTCATTTTAGCATTCACTACTCATATCTACCTTGACATCCTCTTATTGCCTAATATCTCCCAGAATAAGTTTAAATAATAGTCACGATATGAGGCATAACTTCCTATTGGTGACATATTTGAAATACTTGCATTTTTCATTAGAATTCTTAAAACTATGCTAGTTTAATTCGTGTGCCTGCAACAAAATATTCTGGTAAAGAGTAACTTATGGAGATCCCAATTCTAGTCTATTATTGTATGGAAATCAGGTCAGAAATCTAAGCAATAACATTCAAAGGAAGAGCCTAGAAAGAATAAAGGTGTGCGTGCTTTCTTGCTCTCAGCCCCTTCTCTATATTTACATAGCTCAGGACTCTATATCTAGGGAAAGATACCACCTGTTGTTAGGCTGAATAGTCACACATCAATTAACACTAATAATGAAGACAGTCTCCCACAGGTATGCTCACAACCCAGTCTAATTCAGGCAATTTCTCACTGAGATTCTATTCTTAGATGATTCGAAACAATGTCAAGTTGACAAGACTAAACATCACAATTTGTTATTAGTTACATTAATTTAGTGTGAATTTGAACAGTAGAACACTATCATCTTGCCAATATTTGTTTTAAAATTATCAGAGTGAACTCTTTTTGACTACACTTTTGCATTCATGTATGACTTCAAATAACAGTTTGACTTAACAGACCTCTAGTAATGCTGCTTAATCAAAGAGTCCAAGAATTTTTACATCAGCTTTATTGGCGCTATCTGAAATTAAATATTAGTGCTATAAAAATGCAAGTATGTCAATACCTGTTTATCAGGATTCACTGATGAAGTTTACCTGTACATTTTCATGAAGGTGTTGTGTTTGCTTTTTTCCAGATTCATGTCATATTTAATGCACAATCACAGAGGCTGCCTGTCTATAGTTCATAATAAAATGACATTAGCCTAGTTATAGTACTACAGTAATAATTATCAGATGAAAAGGGCCGTTAGAGTCTTAAAATCTCATACTATCAAGACCCTTGATTCAGTGCTGTCTGAATGGGAGTGTAAAAGCTGAATTCTGATTATTTGTTCCATAAAAATGTCAGCCACTTATTAAAATACACTCAGACAGAATTGTATTTTTAGAGCATAATGCATAAGAAGTTTATGAAAATGACATTCATTTCAATGCTAAACAATGCATAAATTGCAAAAACGTATTTTATTTTGTGTTGAAAACATCAGTTGTCTAAATATACTAAATTGCCTTTGGGATGCCTCAGTGGTCTTGAGAATATTATTTACTGTGCTAAACTGATGAGTCTCTCAGGAGTGAAACTCAATTCACAATTCTCATTTAAATATAAATGTGATAATATTGTACAAAATAAGAATATCTTATGTAAAAATGTAGATTTTTAATCCACTGCCAAGATATTTACATAGCAGAAATCAAATCAAATAGTGACCAAACATGGCTTTTACTACTACATGTGAAATAATGACTAAATTAGTTATCAATAAAATTTATCTAATCATGTAAATTTATGTTACACAAAGCTTTATTGTTTAATTAATATTTTAATTCCAAAATTGAAATTCCCATGTTTTTCTGTCAGCATCATATTTTTCTATTAACATATGTTTTTATCTCAGTTTTTATTTTCTTCTTGGTTATGTATTCAAGAAAACCTACAACCAAAGTATTCAACACTGGAGCAGGGTTTTCTATAAGTTCCTGCTAGTGCTCGCTTCTGTCTCTGCAGAAATACTTTCCTCTTTCCCAGTGTTTGCCAGACAAACTCTTTCCAAATGTCAAATCATCCTGTGAAAATCTATTGCACTTATGAATGCGTGTATGCCAGCCTACCAGAGTTATTTCCTTTCAGCTACTGAAGATTTGATTTTAGTCAGGTGTGGATGTATTAAGTTTTACCTGAGAAAGAATTAGCATTACTCCTGAGCTTTTAGTCTTCCCAAGGTAATGAGTTTCTCTGTGTTCCATTACTGGCCTCCTTTCTTCGCACCGCCCCAAGACTCTTCAACATTCGGGGTCCTTCCTATTTATCATCTCCATATCCTCTCTGGTAGTTCCTAGGAGCTATGAATCACATCTGGATATTCCAAAACTCCCCATAAATGTTGTACAAGGAACACAAACCCACCCTACATAAGTTTGATCCACTAAGTGTTTCCACAATGAAATACTGTTACTGGTAGTATCAAGTATCACTGATTTTAGTAACCAAAGATAAAATGCATAAGCCAATCTATACATACTATACCTTTGTCATTTTACACCTAATGACTAAGATGGACTGATCATTCGTATCCCATTTTATAATAGTGAATGTGAAAATAGTGTCACATATGACAACTACCTCCCAACCCATGTAAAGAATATGCTAGGCCCAGGGTAAGATTAGGAACTTCGGAAGTCTCCTAAGACTCAACCTCTGCTCCTTTATATCCTTCACGTCTTTGTCTCCCCTCCTTCTCCAGTTAGTTCATATCTCTTCTACTTGATGACTTATTGAGATCACCCCTGCTTGGATCAGGACCACAGTTATGTTTTCCAGGAGATCTTCATTTGCATCGTATTCCACTGTCTTCCAACGCACTCTACAAATTCATTGCATTGCATTCCAGTTTTAAGAAGCCTTTCAGTGAATTGAAGGACCAGCTGCACATTCTCCATTAACATTTAATTACCTGAAAAAATTCAACCCTCATATTTATGCATGCATCATATCAATCTAAGGTTTGTGTGTCTGTGTGTGTGTGCGCGCGCGGTGTGTGTGCGCGTGCGCTCGCGCTCATCCTCATCACATTCTAAAGCTCACAGAGAAACATCAAGTTTCTTGACTGTTTAGAAAAAAAATGATGTGTAGGTATCACCGCAAAATAGAAAGTGCTTGGCCTTCAAAATCATGGTGTGTTAGAATCTAGTGTATCAGGTTAAAATACTTTTTAATGGGTTTGGTGTGATGACTTTTATATTGCTGACTAGGGACTTTTTTGTCACAAATGAGGATGGTTAATAAGTTTGCAATAAATTCACCAATAATTCACGATTCAACTGTGATCTTCATATTCCTCCATCATCTTCATGACCCCTCACCTTTCCCGAGCAGAGGAACACTAAAGATGAGCTTTGCGGTCCACACAAACTAAGTACATCATTATAATCCATACAGTTTGGGACTCAACATCCCAACCTAGTATATTTGGGCCTGGAATATTCTTAGGCAACAGTTACATGTCAGGAGACCTGATACTAGAAAAAAAAATAATATTAATGAGATAGCTCATCTAGTCTCTGATTATGTTCACTGTTATCTCCAAGAATAAATTCAAGATTCACCAGGGGAAATCAATTGCTAACTCTAACTGCACGTAGAATACTCAGAAAGTTAGAAACCTCAAGCAACTATACTGCTGTCCTTCTGCACCACTGGTTCGGGGCTTGTTAATTTTAAATAATTTGTGCTGAAAATATTTTTTAAAATATTATTTACTTTATTGAGATTTGTCATGTTACTCAGCATATAAAATGCTATTTTCATCCTAATTGCTTTAAAAAAAAAAAAACTGGAGCATAAAACCACATGACCCTAAGCTATTTCTTAATTATAAAGATACAGACCTAGAAGTCTATACAAGAGAAAAGACATAACATTGTCTCTGAGATAATGAGCCATGTACTGAGACATGAAGTGTAGATTAGTGTAAGAATGGTTGCCTGGGGTGCACGAGGTCCAAATTGTGGTGGTGGTGGTGGAGGGGCAGAGGAGAAGGGAGGGGAGGAGCGGAGTTTGAAAAAAATAATTTTATTCTTTGTCAGTTGACTAAGAACTGATTACTGTGGAAGAAATTAAAAGGGAAAGGATAACACAAATTCTTGGTCTGCATAAAAGGGCCAAGAAAGACTGGGGAGCAGATCTCGGCTGGCAGATCTCCCGTAGACTCTTGGGAACAGCTTTCTTCAGACAATAGGTTAAAGAAGTGAACGTTTAGAAGACTCCTGAGAAGCAGGAAATGGATACATTTAATTGACTGACACAGACTAATTCCTGTTCAATAGCATAGTGCCTGGGGGGATAGAACTCACTGAGATTATAAGACCACCATCCTGTCACCCTTGCATGACACACAGCAGGATGTGTCCTGTAATACATTTCTTTGTCTTCCTTTTCTGGATAACTAAGGATCAGACTACATTTGCTTTCAATCCCCTTATTTCTTCTTCATCAGCCTTCCAGAACAATCCTGGGAGTCTTGTTTGAGGTACTGGCTAAAAGAGAACTCCTCACCAAGGATGGTTTTTAAATTATTCTTTCTGCTTAACTGTCACTCCCGAATGGTCTTTGCTTACTTTTATCCTTACACCCCAGTGTACAGGTGTTGGGGTGTCATCCTAGCAGGTGTGGCATTTTTAACTTTTGAAAACTCTTCAGTGCTCACAATATGTAGGAAAATAAGACCTATTTTAAGAGGAACACAATTAATAGTGGAGTTCAGAAAGGTAAATGGGTCTTTCTAATTTTCAAATTTCAAATGAGTGGACAAAGTTTTAAAAATGGGTTCTAAGTGCAGAAGTCACAACATAAATGTAAAAGCTCAAGAAGTTAATTAAAAAAAATTCTAAGGGTTTCTATAAGGTTTGAACTTACAAGAAAAAGGTATTTCACTATCCCTCACAAAAGTGTTACACAGTTGTCCACACTAAATAAGCTCAATTATTCTCACAATTCAGATATTTAAACAAAAATAATAATGAATATGAAGGCAAAATCAAAAGAAATAAAAGTAAACAAATTGAAAAAGAAAAACTATATTAGGCTGTGTCCAGAATTCTACATAACCGCCACAAAACACTGTTAAAAAAAAAAAGAAAAAAACATGTAACAATATCTAAGCTGAAAAAAAAAAAACATGTACTTCATAGACTTTTAAGTTGGAGTTTAAAGTGAAAACATTTGGAGAGATGCAGCTATTTCTATGGTTACCAACAGTGATTTTCTATGAACAATTAGGGACAATATTCTCCAACAAAGGAATAGCAATAAAACCATATTTTCAAAGACCTAGCTGGAAATTCAATTCTACTTACATGTAATACTCAGGTGAGAATATGGAGGGGCTCATGCAATCCAGTATTTAAATGTTATAAAGTACAATAATAAAAGAAGAGTAGAAATAAACTTGCTAAAAGAGATTCAGAAAGACAAAACAAAAAGTGTGAGACAGTGGGTGTTCAGAACTCTTGCTGTCTACCACGTATGACAAAACCATCCAGGAGAGGAGAGAGAAAAAAATTTCTAAGAGCTAGGGGTTGAGGACAGGGACTGTGAAAGATTCTTACACACATCACGTTACTGTCACTCATGAACTCACAGCGGATGTGGATACCTGCATGAGCCTGCAAATGACCGAGCCAGCTAATATCTCAATATAAAGAGGAAGACATCCTCCAGTCCCTACACTGTACCAAGCAGATGTTTGCAGTAGAGAGAGATGGAATTCCAATGCTCCTTCAGGTGTTTGTACATACATGCATATATTGGCAACACTAAGTGGACTTAGTGCAATCAAAACTCAGAAACAAAACAAGACTTGAAGAAATGCATGTGGGTGTATATTGTAGAGGTAAAGGGTGGAAATAGAAAACAAACACATATATTAGATAGATAGATGATAGACAGATAGATGGTAGATAAATAGATAAATAGATGATAGATGATACATAGGTAGATGATTAGATAGATAGATAGATAGATAGATAGATAGATAGATAGATAGATGATAGACAGATGATATGTAGATGAATAGATAGATGATAAATAGATGATACATAGGTAGATGATAGATAGACAAACAGACAGACTGATAGATGATAGATAGAGATGAAAGTTTCAAAAATAAAGCGAAATAAAAATCTAAAATGTGACCTATACCTCTTATCTAAAAAAATTAATTCTCCACTTTTGCCCCTTGTATTCTGAAAGTTGTCATATTATTTTTGTAATTAGTGAAAGATTACCATGCAGATTATTTAATATTTCTTTTGTTGTAAGTTGTTTGAGAATTCCAAACTAAATGTTGCCATCATATTCGCCTCTCCCCAGTCTTTCCATATATATCTCATCTTCCCTACTTATCCATATATATATATATATATATATATATATATATAGTGCTGAACACATATAATCAAGTCCTAATGACTTTCTGTTATACCTGTAGATTAACGTATCTCTCTCACCCTTATCAGTGAAGTTTCTCTTTTATATATTATATGTTATTTATTTATATATTATATCTATTATATAATTTATATATGTATATATATTGCTATATATATTAGGCTGAACACATATATTCTTGAATAAAATCTTCCACTGAAGCGTGATGGACTTACCAGAGGCAACACTCATAATTTAAAGAGGCTCTTCATCCCTCAGTATCTACCAATAATCCATAGCTCCTCTGCTAGGGGTGAGACTCCATGACTGGCTTCTCTCAGGATATTTAGATTTTTTTATCTGACCAGGAAAAATTGAGCTTGTAGCTAATTTTTATTCTGTGATTTAGCCATGTGATATATTTAGCAATGGGGTCCTATCATTAAGCCCTGGATGATAACCAAGAGTATTGACAACAGACCTTGTGCATGCTGTCACAACTGCTGTGACTTCCTATGTGCAGCTGCCCTGCTGTGTCCAGAAGATACAGTTTCCTTGAAGTCATCTACTTCCTGTAGCTCTTAAACTATTTCTGACCCCTCTTTGGCAGTAATCACAAAACTTGGAAGGAGGGGTTGTAATATAGATGTTTCATTTTAGGCTAAGAATTCCATAGTCTCTTCTTATGCTCTACACCTTGATAGGATCTGGGTCTCTTGTTTATTTATCTATAATGAAAATAGAAACTTCTTTGATAAAAGTGAGAGATGCATTAATCTACAGGCATAACAGTAAGTCAATAGGACTTGATTTAATACAGTGTCGGTTTGGCTGCACACTAAGTTCTACTCAAGGGTATATGATCTGTCTAGCTTCAGGTTTTTGGAGCTATAATGGTACCCTTGGTGTTTAATTCATCTTGAACATTGAAACTTTAGTCTAAACAGAAAGTGGCTGGTTACTCCTACAATATTCCTGCCACTATTGGACAGGTACAGTAGGCATGTCTTACCAGGCCATTCATTATTGAAGGGTTCTCACTGGGAAAAATATGTTCTCATTACCGGGTTCAAATCTGATAATTCTTTTTCTTTTTTTACAGTGCACATAGCACCTCCAGCACTATAAAAGTTAGCCAGGAAGATTAAGCTTCTAGGTAATTCTTGTTCAGTGATTCAGGCATATGGTATCTTTAGCAATAGGGACTTATCATCAAATCCTGGATCGTAACCAAGAGCATTGACAATAGTCTGCAATGGTTGGAATCTGTGGTGTCTGAGCATGTAGAAACCCCAAAAGAAGCAAATAATTACTTCCTGGGATTGTTCTTTGTGAGACCATGGTGTCTATTAGAGTATTACCCCACTTATAGAGTGACTTCATGTCAAGTCTTATCTATGTATACTTGTGTGTGTGTGTGTGTGTGTGTGTGTGTGTGTGTGGTGTGTGTGTGTGTTCTACAGTAGTTAAGTTTCCACATTACTTTTTCAAAGGGCTTTTACTGTTATTTATCCCTCCATGTGTTCTCTCCTGCCCTCCATTTTCCATTCCAATTTAACCCTTCTTATTCTATCAGCCCCTTTAAGCTTTTATACAACTTTTTTTCTAACTTTCATAACTCGAATATCACCCTCCATGGCCAATTACTACTCTCCTCACATCTATGTGCACTCCAAATGAAACACAACATCTCAAGGAACTGAAAGTTAACCCCAAAAATAAGAAAATCAGACTTGAAAAGTTTGGGTTTCTAGATCATTCAGCATAATTGTTTCCACCTACCTTCATTTCCTTAGGAATTACATAGTTTTGCTTTTTATTAACAGCTAAATAATATTTCAGTGTGCATAAGAACCACATTTCCATTACCTAACCACTGGTTGGTAGACATCTAGTTTTTCTTAATTTACTGATTAGTGTGAATAGAGCAGCAATGAACATGGATAAGCAAGTATCTCTATGTATGATATAGAATCCTATGGGTATGTGCCAAAGAGTGATGTAACTGGATCATGTGCTATATACGTCTCAGGATGTTTTGGGAACTTCTTTTTGATTTCCACAGTGGCTCTAGCAGTTTGCATGCACAAAAGCAGTTAGTTAATGCTCTCTTTGCCTTCCCTACATCTCTGCCTATATTTGTCCTCATTTGTGGTTTTTATCTTAGACATTCTGAGTGGGTTAAGATGAAATCTCAAACTGTTGTTCATTTGCATTTCCCAGTTGGCTAAGGCACTGAACACGTTTTAAAAATGCTATCCAGCCATTTGTTTATTCTTCTTGATAAATCTCCTTTAGTTCTATGCCTGTTTTTAAGTTGGGTTCTTTGTTGTTTTGCTGTATAGTCAGAGAAACAAGAAGAAAAAGGGATAAAGGGGAAGCAAATTGGAGAGAATAAGTCAAATATCCTTATTTTTAGATTGTATGATTACATAAAATACCATTAGATCTCTATCAGAAATACACCAGTAAGCACAGTAAGCAAAGTAGCAAAATGCTTTCTATGTCTTCAGTGCAGTGTCCTACTTCTATGCCTGTAACTCATGGTGACTTTTCACGATGCCCTAAAATTCTCTCATGGGCTATTTAAATTTGATTTGAATCTCTCATTGACCTTTTCCTAGTGACCAAGCCCTCTACTTTGTCTTCTACCCATGATTCTCTGCTTTTGACATGATCTGCTCTAATGGTGAAGCAGGCTTTCTGCTGAAGTTTTAAATTGACTTTCTGAGTTTTTCATTTCCTGCACTGTTTAGTTGGATTTCTCTCCTTTATATCTTTCATTCTCCTCCTTTGAGCAACTTCTGAAGTTTACACATCGCCTACTCTGCTCTTTTTCTTTTAAAATCTAATACATGTGTTCTTGTGCTGCAAAAAAAAAAAAAAAAATCAAACTATATTTTCATGTCTAGTATCAACTTCCTTATGTCATTCATTTCTTTGTCTTTGACTTATTTGAGGTCAGTGATCATAGTTATAATTATTTTAAATTCCTTGCCTAGTTCTTCCAGATCATTTTCAACAGGGGGCATAACTATGAGATTTTTTATTTTATTTTATTTTTTTAAATTTTTTATGTTTTGGAGGAGATGTGGTAGTTGTTCTTTTTTTTTTCCCCCACCACGGGTTTTTCTTGCTACTGTTGTTGTTTTCTATGTAAGAATTTATACATCTGGAGTTAGTTTTTTTATTTCGTTCTTTTTTGTTTAAGTCAATTTTTTTCTTTTGGGGTGGGGCATTTATAATGTTCAGGAAAAGGCTAATTCACTTAATAGTTGAGATGTTAATTTCCTCTGTTTGGCATTTGGGACTATAGCCTCTTTTTGAGGTCTTCTGTTTGTCAGATACATAGTGCATCCCACAATTCTGTCAAGGAACTTGGGACAAGTTTAACCTTGGAATATGGACGGGCACTAAATCTAAAGGCTGGTTATGCTTTCAGAATAGCTGCAGTAAGTAGGTATAAATACTCTAATAAGACCTGATCAAAAAAGTGTCCTATGTTTCTGCTTCACATGTGCTTACTGAAAGAGCATCACTGTGTCTGCATGACTTAAGGGAAAGCTAGAATGGCCTGGTAGGAGAAATCTGAGATCTCATGAGTCCTAGAGAGAGAGAGGCTAGGAGAATACCATAGTCTCTGGCAAGCAGTTGTGGCATGACCAGACAGAAAAGAAGCTCTGAATTGGAGAAAGGGAGTCTACTTGTCATATTTAATGATTCTGTAGCCTTAAAAATATATGCAATGAGTTGGAATGAAGTTTCAACGCTTATTGTTCCAAATTTTATGATTCCTTTCCTAATGCATTATACTTTGTAAGTTTTTGTTTTTTTCTGGCTTCCTTTAAAGATACAATGAGGCATTTTTCCTCCCTAATGTGTCTAATTATACCATATATTAAATTAGATTTATAAACTTTCATCATATTACTTGAGCTCATTTTTTTTTTTCATACAAGACATTAATCAAGTTTTGGGGAGAAAATACTAAAGAGCCAAGGTTCCTGCTATCCTGAAACTCACATGCTCTTGGCTCTTATCCCTTGGGGGATGACAGGTATCTCTATTGGTACCTACAACTGTAAGCATTTCCTGTTGGGAGAAATAGTAAAATATTTGAAGGAAGCTTATCACCTGCTGACACAAAATGTCAATTAATGCACATTCAAATATTTCCTTGTTATGAAATGAAATGATAGTCACTTGGCATACATTATCCATTCATCAATTTAGCATTCTGTTTAATTTTACATATCATATGTAAAATTCTCTATGCTATTAAAAATGAAAAGCATTTATATTCACTCTCCAAAGTACATGCAAATTAACATGTTGGAAAAGAACAAAATGCATAAAAGCACTGAAGGGTAGAATCTTGTGCTCCAGAGCAGGCGGCTGGGACTGCAATGTATTTGAAAGCAGCCTTAGAACTTGAGTTTTTCATTCAATTGAATCTTTAATTATTTAGGGATTTTCTGTGGATCAGTAATGCCCTTTGTTGTTACCTCCTCCTCCTAGTTGCCATTTGAATATTTCACACTTTTTAATTCCTCCAGGATTGTGGAACCTAGAAATGCAGAAATACTCCTTCCCGAAAGGCCTCTGCTAAAGGTTAGGAGGCAGACAAGTCTAATCTACTGGACAATATGTGCCGAGGGAATTCATTGTGGATTCCAATTTGTTCTCCTGCATCTCATTGTTATCTTGGATAATTAGAGTTAGCTGTATGCTTGCATGATTGATAAACAAAATTTGGATGATATTGTTGAAAAGTTAACATAGTACAAGGAACAGATTAATATTAATAGAATTAGATATTTACCACACATATCCACATTCATTCTGTATGTACATTACTGTAATTTCCATATTATTTAAAAATTCTCAAACTCATCATATATCATATTATTTAAAAAATTCACAATAGGGGAGTTAGAATAACAAATTGTTCACTGAAAAGTAAGTTATAGAAAATGGATCTACCATTTACCCAACACATGAAATTTCCATAACTTCTTCAGGGCAATTTGGTGACAGACATGGACAGAAGATCAAGACCATTCAGTCCCATGAGTGATATTGTGATCAGTCCTCATTATACTATGGCTTTTCCCAACAGTGCAGTTTGACTGAACAAAAAAATTTAAGACAAGGAAAAAGACAGACAGGCACAACTATTTTAATCATGACCATAATTTTTACAATGAAAAGTATCCTAGATACCTAAAATACTGGTAAATACTGAGCACATACTCAATGATGGAAATGATTAACCTAATAAGTTACAGAATTATAAATAGAATTAGTTCTCTGTACCTTGTTTTTTCACAGCTGCATAAAAATACTAAAACAAATCAAAATATATTCATGAGATAGTTTTATTAAATGATGTCATTTAGTTAATGTAGCTTAAATGTAATCAGACTGTAAAGGCATCATGGAGTTTCCATGTTAATTTTAAGGGGATCATAAACACCAGAAGAAAAGCTAAGCTTATAAGATTACAGTATGTATTTGCACTTTTTTAGAAAACAATAGTCCCCAGAATATTTATTCCTTATAACTAAAAAAGATCATTTCTCTTTAGGCAACCATAGCTAATGATCATGAAATGGGCTAAGTGACATGGGAGTTTACACATATCATCCCCTCAACCCTCACAAAGGTAAGAATTGAGTATTTTTTTTTTTTGCCTAAGTTTACATTATATAAATGTGGATCAATTGAGATTTGTAGCTTGTTCCTAACAATTACCAATGTAGAAATGTTATCTCGGGCAGTCTGCCTAGAGACTCAATACCCATAATGGAATATTGTCTAAAGGTAATATGATTTTACATACCAATAAATCTTAAGGGTCTAGTGAAATATGATGCATTGTGGTTAATTGCAATTACTTTATATTTTGCACACAAGAAGGATCAAATGTTGTTCTTCCTCCTGTGCTTGCCTTCTTTAACATAATATAGTTTGGAACAGGTTTACATATGTTGTTAAGACTATCAGGACTTCATTTTTTTTGTAATAACCTTGGGATGTGCTCAGTACAAAATATATATTTGGTACCCTGTATTTACCTGAGATTTGTAGGTGTGGCTTCCTAGGATGGTAGTGTTAGGTTGCTGGAAGAAAATCTCTTTGTTTCTTTCCCTCCAGAGCAAATTCTTAGCCAAGAGAAACTGAGTACTCCTGGTACAGAGTCACTTGATGAGGGGAAGAAGGAAAAAAGGGAGGAAGGAAGGAAGGAAGGAAGGAAGGAAGGAAGGAAGGAAGGAAGGAAGAAAGGAAGAAAGGAAAGAAAGAAGGAAGGATGACAGGAATAGGGTCATTTTTATCTTCCCGTTCTGGCTTCATTCAGTTCTAAAGAACAACCATGTGGTTCTAGGTTTTTCCCAAGAATGGGAACCTTCAGTATGTGTTCTGCTTAGTGAGTGGCTGGTTGCTGAGCATTTGTGAGAGCTGTGGAGGTCTGGAGGTTGAATTTCTTCTCTCTCTCTTCCTGGAATCCCCAGGTATTTATTCTGGGTCAATGTTATTCAGACTGAAGAAGCCTTCTATTCCTGACTTACTGGCAGCCTGATTACAATTACATACCGATCAGTCTTTCAAATGCTATCATACATTTGTGAAAATTACTTTTTTATTCCTTCCTTATGTTATGTTGACTGTGTTTCTGACACTAAATCAAGCTCACACCCCGTGAGAAAAAAAGCTCTTTACTTGGTTGTGATGAATTAAATTTTCTTACACACAGTTGGATTCAATTTGCTAATATTATGCCAATTTATTTTTAATGCCTCATTTATTTCCTCCTCTAATCCCATCAGTTTTGCCACTGGAGTTTTTGAAAGTGTTGTTACCAAGGTACAAATCAATTAGTATGAATAAATTTATGATTGCTATTGATAAATTGAACTTTTCCAGCATTATCACATTTTCCCTGGAAAATAAATAACTTTTGCCTTGACCTCTTTATCTTATAGTGCTAACTCAAAGGATTGTAATATATGTCCTTAGCTTTCAAACCTCTTAAAAAGTGAATACAACAGAATAGGTGGGAATAGGTGAACATATAGAAACTAATCGATGACTGCCTAACACAGAGAGGTCAATAAAAAGATGGGAGGCTTGCTGGAGATGAGCAAGGAAGCTTCCTTTAGAGTGGCATCGATGACTGCAGACTCATACCTGAGAATGAAAGACATTGAAGGCTTCTCAGACAAGCATAACCCCTAACCACCGCCCCCAAAGAAGCAGTCACAGAGGAAGTTATTTTAAAAGCGTTCTTTAGAACTCTGGTAAGGATGCTGAAGTGTCGCTCTTCACAGTTCATGGCATCCAGCAGGAGTTAGGGTGTGGTGGAGTGGGCAACTCAGTTTTCTTTACAGGGCTGGTCATTGGGAATTTGATTATGCTTCATCGACTATATGGGCAATACATATTGGACATGGCGGGGCTTTTTGAGGCAGGGGGATACAAGGGTTGGAGGTTGGACATGAGAGGAATGGAAGGAGAATATGATGAGGTGCATTGTATCAAATTCCCAAATATCTAATAAAAATATTATGTTGGGGGAAAGAAGAACAAACCCAAACACATCATTCTTGAAATGCACATACCACACATCTCAATAAACATGTTTATTTTTCTAAAGATGCTTTATTATTTCACATAAATGCTAAAATCTTTATTAATGTTTATGTCTCTTTCTCTTGCTACTTGACATATACTTCTCATGTTGTCATAATTGTATGACATAATTATATTCTCATGTTGTCTTTATTTCTATATCCATTGCAAACAAGCCTTAATATTGTTCATGTTATTTTGAGCAGAATCACGATTCTTACAGAAATGGAATAGGAAAACACATATACATCTCCTTGTTTGGTGTTTCTGAAGATATCCAATTCTTTCTCTAAATTAGTTTTCTCAGCTTTTTCTTGGATCTTAGAGAGTTTCACTTTGATCTTTTTGCATTTTTAAACATCCAACTTTTGTAAATATAATTATAATTCATTCAAAAGTATCTTTACTTAATCTTCATTTCTGACAAGTTTTATCTTGATGCCTTTGTGGATTTTTCAGTGTGTCACCATATCTAATTAAAGAATATGCATTTTTAATATAATAATCCCAATTCCTGGTGTTTAAAGGGTTTCTACAATGTCTACAACCCTGTTTGGACAGAAACACACATCATTCATTACCAATAAAAGATGCATCCATTCGTAACCACTGATATCATATAAAGAAATCCAAATACAGTTCCTGCTCTGCTGAACTGCTATCTATAACTGCCACTCTTAGAAGAAATTATTGCTTTAGTTTCTGTAGAGTTACAAACTTGACAACCCATGAATCGCCTCTGGACTGCTACAGTTAGTGGGTGAAGACAATACCATCTGATTCCCATTTTGAGTATCCATGAGAGATTCTGTGCACCTACACATACTGGCTTCATTATAAGTTTTTGACCAAATGCTAAAGTATATTTCAGCTAAATAAAAAAGTAAAATAAAAATAAAAGATGATGAGAATTTGTGCCTGTCTACAGGTAGTAAGAAAATAAACGGGAATATAAAAATGTTGTCACCAAAATCATCCATCAGCTATCTTGTCATTGAGATTGTTTAATTTCCATAAACATTATATTGCATAATAGTTTCTCAGTGCATGATTATTAAATAGAGCTGAGCATTGCCTCGGCAGAATTTGATTCATTAGTTCTCGCCATTTCAGTGCCTCAAATGTGAGGCCAATGCTGGTGTCAGACAGATGCCAGCATGCTTGCAGACAGAATTAGAAAACTGAATGGAAAGCATGGTATCTGTGTATTATAGATTACATGGCTTTCTGTAAGCTCCAAATTGGTGTCTTTTTGGTTATTTTACACATCATTTCCTCTCTGAACCATTAAATCCACTGAACTGCAAATTCCCGGGAATCTGCAGTTTTTACCTGGGTTAAAAAAAATGTATAAGCTTATACTTCATAAGTTACAAGTAATAAATCATGGAACCTGTGTGTGTTTAAATTTTTAATTAGTTTACAAATGTGAGTAATAAAATATATATACATCAAGATGCTTAAAATTCATATGGTCTCATAAAGTAAATTATTTACTGACATGAAATATTGTGTTTTATCTTGGGATCACAGAAGTTCATGAAACTAATATATGATGTTTTTATATCACATCTTAAAGGCATCACCTGGCAGGACACCACCAGGTTTTGACATTTATATTCAAGCCTGTCATCCCTTTTAAATCTATTCTCTCTGTCTAATATATAGCCATAACTTTGAATTTTTATATCTTCTTTCAAATATCCATAGACAAAATGGATGATGAGCTAGGTTTTAGACGAGTGACTGAATTCCAATTCTCACACACAAACTGTGCTCTGGAGTTTCCCAGCTGGTATTTTGAACTAAAACACTCTTGTTTTACACCGATGATGAATTAAGTACTGTGCATTGCAAATGCACAGGACATGATGACATGAGAACAGATTTAACACACAAGTCAAATAATGTTGTAAAAAATGCAAGATTACCCTTACTCTTGGATGAAACTCCCTTCAGATGGTAGAAAACATGGGGATGTAGCAACTTCAATTAAGCAAACACACAAAGGATCTTTTCTTGAACCACAGAATATCTGCAAATTCCCCAGTAAGTTTACATGCCAGTGAGATGAAAATTTCCCCAATAAGAAGTCCCATCTGTACCCTTCAGTCCTAAACCTGAGTATAGGTGTAGGTGCTCAACTCTCTTGCTTCTCTTCTAAAAGGTTAACATTCAACTCCTCAATTCTAAATATGCAAAATTCACATTTGCATTCAAGTTTCATTGTGTAGTTTAAATGGAGGGGTTGGGACACCAATCCAGCCACAAAACTTTAAACCCACAATTTGTCTTGACTACAAGAGGCGAAGGCGTAAAGATGGAGCAGAAACTGAGGAAAGGCTAACCGATGACTGACCCAGTCTTAGATCAGGCCATGATAGCCCACCCCTGACACAATTTATGATGTTCTGCTATATTTGCAGACAAGTGGCTAGCATAACTGTCATCTGAAAGGCTTCATCCAGCAACTGATGGAAACAAATATAAAGCCAACATTAGGGAGAGCTTGGGGAATCCTGTGGAAGAAGTGAAGCCAGAAAGGCCAAAGACTCCACAAGAAAATCTAGCGGATCAACCAGCCTGGGCCCACAGAGGCCAACAGAGACTTAATGGCCAAACAGAGAACATGCATGGGACAGGCCTAGGCCCTCTGCCTATATGTAAAGGTTGTGCGTCTTGATCATGATGTGGGACTCCCAAGAGCAGGGGCTGTCTCTGACTCTGTTGACATCTTTTGGATATCTTTCCCCTAACTGGGCTGCCTTGTCTAGCATCACTAGATGTGCCTAGTCTTACTGCAATTTGATATGCCAAGGTGGGTTGATATCCATGGGAGCCCTCCACTTTTCTAAGCAGAAAGGGAGGACTCGAGGGTAAGTGGGTGAAGGGGGGAAACTGAGAGGGGAGGACACAGGAGAAGCTGGGATCAGGATGTATAGTAATTAATTAATTTCTTAAATTTTTAATTTTTATGAAAATTTTATGCATGAGTAATATATTTGCACCATTTTTACTTTTCTCTACTCCCTTCAAATGTTTGTGTACCCAACTCCCTCTCAAATTTATGATTTCTTATTTTTACATACACATACATCATATATATGCACCACATATATTTATATATATAGATATATATGTGTATACATATATAGAATATATGTGTATATACGCAATATATACATATACATCATATACATATACACATACACATGCACATACATCATATACATACACATACACACACATATACATACACATACATATACATATACTTATACTTTATACATACACACACACACACACACACACACACACACATACACATACACATATACATATATATTGATGGTTTCATGTAGCATCTAATGCATGTTTAAGGATGACTACTTTTCCAAGTAGTCATAGTCATAACTTGAGAAATTATATGCATTGTATGTATTTACACATTGATAAGATGTCAGCACACTTATTCCTATACAGAACTGATTCTCCCCTTCCCAGTAGGCATTGTTTGCCAGTAGTTCTTTTTGTAATAACTTTATCTATTTATTTATTTATTTATCTATTTATTTTTACTTATTCACTTTCCTGTAGTTCGGTATCTGGAAGTAAGACCTTGTGAGATATCCTCTACCTACGTTGTTATGCCACATGGTGTCGTCACTGTGTGGGTCATATTTACACAGCCATGTTGTTGATATTTCATGGTTAGAGTTTCCTCGTATAGAAGAAGCTATCTCCCAAAACATGACCGGGTCCTCTGGCTCTCACAATGCCGCCGTGAGCCTTAGGTATAGATATTGTATTGTAGAGTTACTAAGTGAAGCCCCCCCCCACAGTTGTTCTCTATTTTTGAGCAGTTATACACTGCTGTGGTAGCCTCCATTTTCTACAAATGAGGTGCGAGAGCTACATGTATCTGTAGGTATAAGAATAAATACTTGAAATGGAGTCAGAAATTGTACTGTTTTGTTATTTTTGACATTTTATTACAAATACAATGTTTCTCCTTTCCCTTTGTTTCTCCAGTACCATCTTATATGCCCCTCCATGCTCTTCTTCCAGTGTATGGCCTCTATTTTTAGTTGTTATTGATATATATAATATATAAATATATAAATATATATATATATTTCTTAATATATATATATTAATATATATATATATATTTCTTAAGTATGACCTGTGAGTGCATATACTGTTACTTGTATTTATGTTTTCATGGCTGACAGTTTGGCAGCAGAAAACCAATTGATATGGTCTTCCTTGGGAAGAGAGCCCTTTCCCATTCCCAGCTTAGTGCTTTGTGTAGGGCTGAGGCCTCATGGTTATATCCTCATTCAGATTAGTATGTTTCATGGTGTCCTCTTCATTCAGCTCATGTTTGGGCAGTCATGTTGTTGAAACTTTACAGGGTGCAGCTTCAGATATTACCAGAAAACAGAATCTCACCAAACTCCCTCTCTTCTTACTCCTACATTCTTTCTGTCCCCCGTTGATCAGTGGGGCTGAGCCTTAGGTGTGGCAGAGATTTGCAGATGTATGCATCAGGACTTGAGAAAACTACAACCAATCAATAGGCAGAACTGTAAAGCCTGGTCCCAGAAATCAGAAATTATACTTATTTTTTTTATGAAAGTAGTAATAGTAGGTTCTCATTCTGAGTCCATAAGCCTTAAATTACTTTTAATTGAAATAATTATTTATGCTTTCTTGTTGTAATGCTAGAAATTGATAACAGGAGTCTCCCTAAACCACTCTAGCACCTTAATTTATGAGATGGGGTCTTTAATGAAGTCTGAAACTCATTGTTTCAGGAATGGGTGGGTGGGTGGGTGTGTAAGGGAACACCCTCATAGAAGCATAGAAGGGATCGTATAGGGGGTCTTGAGGGTAACCAGAAAAAGGGATAACATTTGAAATGGAAATAAAGACAATATCCATTTCAAAAAGGAAAAGAAATTCAACTTAATCATTTGCAAGTGTTTGAGCTGATAAGCAGTACGGGCAAGGCTATCTGAGGATTAGATGTCACAGTTGATACCTGAACAGTTCCTTATCTTGCCAATGTAAATCAATCTTAAAAGTAATCACAGATGTACTTTCTACTGAATTATGTCTTCTTCATCTGGTGATTTGTGTATATGAAATCATAATTACATAGTGCTATTTAATGATTTAATTTTCAGAACGATTTAAAATTTATGAGTTCTGGTATATTCTTCTCTCCATCCTACAGGACAGCAAACGTGATGCATCTCAGGCATGCTGGCTACAGCTAATGTGAGACAATCTTCATAGGTTTGGCCACTGGGAAGAACACAGAAGTCGGTGGAAAGCACACAATGACAATGCCAGGGGAAAATTCAGACTGACTTAAGAGTTCTGACACATTCTGAACATGACATGAAGCAAGGAAAGTGGATTTGGAGCCAGAGGAGAAGCTAGTAGAAAGAGAAGATTCATTTCTGTAAATATTTTTATGGTTCCTGACTCGTGTGAACAATATGTTTTCCCTCTCCTCTTCCTTATTAAAAACCGCTGCTCCTCTTCCAGAGTCTGAGTCGACATCTGCCTGAGTCACTTCCTACAGTTGTCCTTGATAATATACTTTTCCTGGGTTTTGTTTGTTTGTTATTGTTTTTGAGGGTTTTTTTTGTTGATTTTTTTGTTTTGTTTGTTTGTTTGTTTTGGATGAGAACTTACACATTTTTAAATTTTATTTTCTTTTTGGTTTGTTTCTTTTCATGTCCCCTGACCACAATTTTCCCTCCCCCCTTTGGCTAGCTCTCCCTACCCTTGATCCATTCTGCCTTGGTTTCCTTCGAGAAGATAAGGCCTCCATGGATATCAGCCAAATATGGCACAACAAAATCAAATAAGAGGAGGCAGAAACCATCGTATCAAGGCTGGATGGGACAAACCAATAGGAGAAAAACATGTCCAACAAGAAGGCTAACGAGTCAGAAACCTGCTCACACCCTACCCTGTCTCTTAGAAGTCTCACAAGAACACTAAGCTAAACAACCATAATGTGTATTCAGTGAAGCTACTGCAGACCCATTCAGGCTCCATGATCGTCCCTTCAGTCTCTGTGAGACTCAATGAGCCCCGCTTAGTTGATTCTGTGGGCCATGTTCTCCTGATGTCTTCAACACCTCTGACTCCTACAATACTTCCCGCTCCTCTTCCACATGGTTCCACAAGCTCCAGGGAGAAAGAACCTATGGAGATCTTCAATTTGAGCTCTTTCAATGCTTAACGTTTGGCTGTGGGTCTCTGCATCTGCTCCCGTTCAGCTGCCAGCGCAGGCCTCTCTGGTGACAAATGGGCTAGGCAATAATCTATGAGCACAGCAGAGTATTATTAAGAATAATTTTATTATTTTTCTTTATCCTACGTCTTCTTTTTATCATTTTGTGTTGTGAGATTTTCTTTTCATCAAGTATAATTTTTCCTTTAAATATAGTAGTGTCTTCCATGCTCTTCAGTATACGTGAGGAATGCTAAAATTCTTGAAAGTAAGAAAGTGGTTTTTTAAATTGCATTTCCTAGATCTTCATGCATTCAAATTTGTAACTAAAAAGAAAGCAACCTTTATCAATATTTTATGAATATTCAATACAGCTTTACAGTCATTAAGATAACTTTCTCCTATATGAACACACCCTCAGTCAACTAGCTCATCCACAGCACATGAAGGTTGCTACCGATTAAACTGAGTTTTTCTACATTTAAATTTTAATAAAAGAAATTCTTTTCCCCAGTTCTGATATTCATAACAGATGCAAATGTCCATGTCACATTAAGACAACCCTTTGAACCATTTTACGTGACTATTTACTATGCATAAGTTTATACTATGGTTCCTGTACATGTACAGAACTAGTCTTCCAAACTCTTTAATAAAACAAGACTCAGTGGCCATCTTAGACGTAAAAATAAGTAAATCCAATTATTTAAGTTTTAATTTTCTAGTTTATTCTCAAATCTCTAGTTATGTTGGTAAATTCTATATATTGAAGATCTAAATTAAATCATCATCAGGACCTTTACAGTTCATCTTTTTGCCAGTTGCCTTGCATAAATTATTAGTAATTTTGTCCAGAAAGAACACAAATACTCTGCATAATACTGTATAATATACAGTAAGGCTTAAGCAGCTTTGTGAAGACAAAGCTGTCATAGAATCAATCTCTTTTCTTCCATAGTAGTGAGGCTGCATTTTTTCCCACTTTAATATATGTTTGATATATTGAATCCTGATTATATATCTGCTGAAAGGAAGGTTAAATCAGAATATATTAGTAAAAGCTATATATCCACGATATTCACTAATAATCATAATTCTACCTGGTAAGTACTTCTTTTGTTATTAATTTTTTAGGCAGCAGTGTTGTTTGGAGTCGTGATTATCTTCATTAGACATATTCAAGCACAAGCAGTAATGTATAATCTAATGCATATCTCTGATATTTATTTCAAGTCATAAGATCTTGGAATAGATCTAAATTCATATATATATGAATATATATATATCAACAAGTCTGTCATTATTTAGTTTATTTTATTCAAAGAAGATAACTATTACTTCAGTTTGCTTCTCTAATATTGTGATGAAACAATGATCAAAATCAACTTGAGGCAGGAAAGGGTCTGTTTGGATTACAGGTAATGTCTTATAATTGAAGAAAGCCAATGCAAGAGTTCAAGGCAGAAAACTTAAGGCAGAAAGGAAAGTAGAAACCATGGGAGAATGTTGCTCACTATCTTTCTCCCATGCTTGTGTCACCTTTCTTATACCTGCCTAAGGATGGCGATGCCCACAGTGGACCAGGCCCTCCTACATCAATCAGCAACCAATAAATGTCTCACAGATGTGCTTGCAGGCCAATCTTTTGGAGGTAATTTCTGATTTGAGGTTTCTTCTTCACGGGCGTGACAAAATGATACAAAAAAAGCAGCCACAGCCCTCTTCTAAAATATGGAATTTTTAAAACTGCAACTGTGTATAGACAGATGAAAAGTATTATGTACATATTAAAATGTTAGTGATGATTTAGGAAATGATAACATTCCCTTAGGATTTCTCCTGTTCATAACTCTATTCATGACCTTCCAAAGTTTGCAACTATATTTCTAGAGATCTCTTTCTACTTTTAAAAATAGCCAGCCTTTGCAACATTTTTTACTTGATTTTTCTGTTGAATCAGGTGATTCTTCCTCCCAGCCCCATGCTACCAGAAATAAGACTAAGACTCAAAAAAAATCTACTAATAACTTGATCATATAACTCTGATAGATCATAACTTAAAACAACCAATTATTTTAACCTACATTCTGCCACATGGCTGGTTCCCTGTGCTCAGGTATCATGTATCTGTCTTGTCACATTTCTGGGTGAATCTCCTGCACCAGGCACTATCCCTGAATCCTTTCTGTCTATCAGATAGTCCACCTCCTATTTCCTGACTAAGCTATAGGCCAAAGATGTGTTATTGACAGGTACCACATCCATGCAGATACAAGATATTTTCTCTACAAATTTCTGATACACAGAAGAGCACTGTCCAGTCCAGCTGGACAATCAGGTGGGACCTTTAGACCCCGTGGAGAGGACTGAAATGCACGAGAAAATAAAAAGGCGCAGCAGGTCAAGAAGTCTGATCAAGCTGGCAAAGAGTTTATTGTTCACACAGGTTATATACTCTGAAAACAGGATACGGGGAGAGGTAGGAAAGGAAAGAGGGATTTGCAGGTGGAGGAAGCTAGCTGCAGCTGTGAGGTCTAACTAAGTTATTCTCACAAAGCCTTTCTATTACCAGGGGTTCTAAAAACATCTATCTAGCAGGATGTTGGCTAAATCTAGAGATCAGGAGGAAGGATTACTAAGGAGTGTTGCTATGAGGCCTTGTTTGAAGTTCTGAGAACTGACAAGTGAATCATAGAAGGTAAGCAGAAAGAAGAATAGTAGATAGGAAAGCCAAGGGTGAGTGTTTGCCAAGAGTAAGGCCTTGCCATGGCTTCCCACAGAGCACAATTAGACACAATAAACTTCTCCAAAATCAATGATGAAGAATAAAAGCAGAATTTTGAGCCAGCCAAAATTCTAGAGCCCTGTCCATTTTAGAAATCCATTTTTAATAGTTTTGAGAATTTCATACTTAAGCACTCTACTGACATCATTTCCACCCCTCCTTCTCCTTCTTCCAACTCTTTCCTTGTCTTCTCTCATTTCTTTTCAACTTCATGACCTTTTCTTAATCATTTCAACGCACACATAAGTTGCTGAATTATGTGCTGTTCATTTATGCATGAGTTTAGGACTGAGAATTTCTGATTAGATAACCTATCAGGTGGTTACTTGTTCCTGGATTAAGTAGATTCTCACTATCTCAGAAGCAATTGATCATGTGTGTGAGTTCAACTAGGGATGAGGCCCAGTAAAATCCCCTTTTCAAGTTGACATGTTCACGCACGCCATCATTTCATAAGTATTGTTTAGGCAAGCATGTTTAAGAGGTCCCAAGTGACACTGCTTGTCATATATAAAAGACACTGTCTCACAATATGCCTTAGTCCTCAGGCTTGTAAAAATATTTCTATTCCTCTTCGGAGGTGTCCTCTAAGCTTTAGATGTAGCAATTATTTTGTGAGTGAATCTTCTGGAGGTGGTACAACATGGTCAGTTGTCCTTATGGTCGATTGACTAGGTTTGGATGGTTCAAATGGGCTCTACTCACTGGAAACTCTACTCACTGGAGACTCTTTGATGAGAGGTGAAAGCTACACTCCCATGTGAACATAAAAATCAGCATTTAAAATACAATTGAGAATTATACTGGTTCAGTGAAAGCGCAATATCAGGTTATCCTCTAAAGTCTTTGTCTTCATTAGTTACAGATAGTGGGCTAGATTTACAATACCATGTAGAAGTTCCCCTCTATTGAGGAGGCCTTCAGTTCAGTTAGGTGACTGGTTTCAAGATGTAAGTGTGACTAATCCACCTTTGCATATATTTTGCCATGATGGTAATTAATGTGATTTATAGGCTTTGTAGCTTGGAGAAGCTTTTCATTGCTCTTCTTTCTTGGTATCCTGTATAAGCAGTTTTGGTACTGTAAAAGCCAGTCCTCAGGGGACAGTCTTCCAAATAAGCTCAGGTTCATACTCTCCTAGTCATATGTCCAAGGTGTGTGGTGTAACACAACAACAAGGTCTTATCTTTAAGTTATGGAAGGT
Organism: Rhabdomys pumilio; assembly: GCA_030674055.1. Taxonomy (NCBI): domain Eukaryota; kingdom Metazoa; phylum Chordata; class Mammalia; order Rodentia; family Muridae; genus Rhabdomys; species Rhabdomys pumilio. The sequence continues at coordinate 63,805,197 of JANHMN010000014.1, forward strand.
AGCTAGAGACTACAGCAATAACCAATATAATTTTAGAAGTCTTTTGTATAACCCTTGCCAGAGACCAGCTCCAGCTGCAAGGTTCGGGTTCTGAGATAGGGAAGAATCATTGGCTCAAATGAAAACTGAAAGCCTCTTGATGTTCAAGCAAGCAGTCCCGAATAGCTCAAGCCATCTTTTATACAAACACAAGCCTGCTCACCTGAGCAGTGATATTATTGGTTATTTTATTTAAAGAAATCATATTATCAGCATTATCAAAGCCACATTATTTTTAAAAAGAAACCATAGGGTTTTTTTTTCTTTTTTTTCTCCCTCTTGCTAGCTAAATCACTTCCAAACCTTATTTTGCACTAAAAAGCACAATTTCACCAAGCCAAAAAGAAATGTCTGACCAGGCATGTCCTGTGGGCATGAGTACATACCCAGCTGGCAGCAAATACAGTTACACAGTTATTAGGAGGTGAGAGACAGATAAATCATTTGTGGGTATAAGCCCAGTCATCAAATAATACCTCTCTGTCATAATACTTTTTTTAATTGCACATAGGGACAAGTTCATTGTACCAAGCAACCTTTCCTAATAAGCATCTATCGATTTCTGTATCATTTTTCTAAGAACCATTTTTAAGTCTCTATTGATCAGACAGAGCTTCCCTATTTTTTGAACTCTCTATTGACCAGACCTAGCTTCTCTGTTTTAAGTTTCTGTTGATCATATGTAGCTTCCTCAGAAGAGTCATGCAAACAGGACCCACTGCTCCCTATAACTGCCAGTCTTAGTGTGACTGTAGCTGTTTCTCTAAGGACATGATTACATGTCCCAAATGCCCAGGATTAATGGTCACACCTGGAGAATTGATAGCAGTAGAGAGTGAAAGGAGGGTTTTACCCTTCAAAAAAGTATTGAGAAAAAGTAGATCATTTACCCAGCTTTCAGCCTGCATGATTTGAGCCTTGCCCATGACCGATGAAGGGAAACGAAACTTTGCTATGATTACAGACACCATAGAAAAACAAAGAGAGCTTGTAGCACATACAATCTAGGTAATAGCCATAGAGGCCACCAAATTTACCACAGATTCTCATCAAGTGGGAAGGGGTTATTATGAGTCTTACCTCAGTAGAGTCCCATTAGTGAAACACTCATTGCTATTGCCTAGAGATGCTGTATGGCCCCTGCCAACCCCTGACCAAGGATTTGAAGGATTATTCCTCCTGCCTGATATTGGAGTTCTTGTTAGATAGCCCATGGCTCTTGTGGGATGGAGTATTATTACCTCAAGCTCAATAACATCATTTAAATTATATGTTAGTACACAATTATATATTACAGTTACATTTTAAGTAACCATACTAATAGCTTTGCAGTCATCCTTAGTGTTATTTATTAGTCTTCCATATCTTTCCTTCAATATATTCCTCCCTTACCCTCAGCATACCCATCACTCCCTTTACCCTAGAAAAACTCCCCCTTTCACATTTTCTCCTTCAAAACACCAGTGTCCTACTATCCTTTCTTTCTAGATTTCCTTCTAAACAACATATGCCCTGCCATGTCCCTTTCTACTTTCCTGTTTTCTATGATTATTACAGGTTATATATTCATTTCTAAAGATTCAAAGCAAGAACAGCAAATAAGACAGAATCTATGACATTTGTGTTTCTAGGTCTGGGATACCACGTGGTATATGGTCTATTTCCTTCCATTCACCTGCAAATTTCATTATTCCTTACTGATGAATACTGTTTCATAGTGCATCAGTTGACAGATACTAGGATTGTTCCCATTTCCTAACTGTCAAGAATAGAGCAGTGACTAATATGGCTGACTAAGCATCCTTAGAGTAGGATGTGAAGTCTATTGGACATATGACAAGGAGGTCTAAAAATGGGTCATATATTACTTCTAGAAGTAGATGTCTGATATTTGATATTTCTCAACACTTATTTCAATAATGGTTGGACCAGTATCCATCCCTCCCAACAGAGACTGAGGTTTCCCCTTCCCCAGCATCCTTACCAATGTTTTCTTGTCATTTCTTTGCTTGACATTAGCCATTCTGACTGTGGTAAAATGAAATCTCAAAGTTGTTTTAATTTCTGTTTCCCTGATTCGTGAAGATACTGAAGACTATGAAAAGAATGTCTTGGTTTTTCTTCTTTTGAAAACTCTATTCAGATTCAGATTCCATTTTTAAATTGGTTTTTCTTTTTCTTGATTATTTTTCTTAGTTCTTTAATATACTCTGGATATTATTTCTCTATCAGATGTATGACTGGCAAAGATTTTTTTCCGATCTGTGGAGTTTCCTTTTCACCCAATGATTTCACTTCTTTGCTCTACAGAAGCTTATCTCAGAAGGTTCCATTTATCAACTGTTATCCTTCATTACTGAGAGAGTAGACTCCTAGTTAGAAAGTCCTTTTCTACACCTATGCAAACCTATATTCTCATGATAGAATCCTGCCTATGTGTTTTTCTAGCACTTTCATTAAGTTTTATAGGAAGTTCTTTGAATCATCTAAAGTTGAGTGTGTGTATGTGTGTGTGTGTGTGTGTGTGTGTGTGTGTGTGTGTGTGAAAAGTGATAGATATAGCTGATACATAGAAGAATTTCATTCTTCTTCATATGGACATCCAGTTTTCCCATCACCATGTGTTGAAGATGCTACTTTTTCTCAAGAGTTTAGGGTGGTTTTTTTTTTTTTTGGTATATTTATCAATGACAAAATGGATGTAGTTATGTGCAATATTTTGGAGTCTTCTATTTTGTTTCATTGTTCTATTTCTGCTTCCTGTGCTAGTACCATGCTGCTTTTATTACTAGAAATCTGTGATGTAACTATAAATCTGGAAGTCTGTCAGCATTATTCTTTACGATAAAGATTGCTCTGGCAATCAGGAAATCTTTCTAATTCAGTATGAACTTAAGATTTTTTTTTCTATTTCTGAGGATTCCATGGGAAAAATATCTGGGGTTGTGCTGAATATATAGATTGCTTTCAGTAAGATGGTCATTTATATGATATTAATTCTATCAACCATGAGCAAAAGAGGTATGTTCACCTTCTAGTATCTAGCTGTACCTTAGTACTAGCATGTATTTTACTACTTACTGAGATTATTATGTTTAAAATACATTGTCTTACATTGTTTTCTGCTATGACAGTAAAGAATAACTTTAGAAGAAAATTAATGCAGTCTATGCAGTGATAATTATGATCAAAAGGTTATTATCTGCTTAAGCCAGGCTTACTGTGCCATAGCATGACAGATTATATATGGTGAACCAATAATGTATATTGTAAGTGAGGATGTTGGTGTGTATGAGAGAGAGGGAGAGAGAGAGAAAGAGAGAGTGAGAGAGAAGAGAGAAGGAAGATAACATCTACCCCCTTTCATAAATGGCTCCTTACTCTAATGCAAGTCCTAACTGTTTAAGAAGGCAGAGCACCCTGAACACACACATACTTTTTAAAGTTCTAATATTCTAGCACTATTCCTTTGAGAATTTCTAAAAAAAAAAAAAAAAAAATTTGGAGAAAAACATTCAAACATTCAAATCATTAGCTACACTAAGAAACAAGTAGGTGACAATTGAAACAGTTGCAGTGATACAATAAAATGTAATAATCTCTGAATTCTATAATTGTATGCCTTTAGAATAAATAAAAATTTGAGAAGTATGGTAATTAAAAGGTGTGCATACTTATGCAGTTTTTAAGTTAAAATTAATCTTTGGTCTGTTATCTTTCAATCAACATTTTTATGGTGTAACCTTATTTTAACTTCCCCCCCAATTCATACTTTGAGAACTTTAAGTAAATTTCCAATTTCATACGAAAAGCTAATGTTCAAGGTGTCAAAATTGTTGATGTCATTGAGTGGATGCTCTTCCAGGTGACTATGGCACAGCTGCTTTTGCCATTTGTCACATCTTTGCTAAAAATTAAAAGTCATACTTCTGGCACGGTGTACCTTTTTATGCTGATATTTCAAAGCAACCTGCAAAATTTAAATATCTGAGGATGCACTTGATATTTTTTAATTTCTTAATATTTTATACTCTATGTCTTATTTTTAATAAGTGAATATTTGTTTAATTTTAAAGGTTAATATTAATAAAAGTACATGTAATAACTATTTTATTATCATAAAAACAAATCTGATCATGTTTAAGTATATGGATGTTATCACTTATAAAAATATTTTTAAACAAATTGAAATAGGGTTTCATTTTGTTTACATGTGTTTCAAACACACTAAATAATAGTGTTTACTGATTATATGAAAATAAGACATGAAATATTAACATGAATTACTTAAAGGACTATGTAGAATTTACTAGAAACTTTTATACCTATTAAGTACTTACAGTAAAATTACAGTGTGCAAGATCAATATAAAAGACAGATTACATGTGTACCAACGATGTGTTCTCAGAGAAAGAAATTAAGAAAGGTATTCCATTACAAAATAACTAATAAATAAACATCTAGGTAGGTACCTAACCAAAAGAAAGAGAGAGAGGGAGGAGAGAGAGAGAGAGAGAGAGAGAGAGAGAGAGAGAGAGAGAGAGAGAGAGAAAGGCTTACACACTGGAAACATCCCACCATTGTAAAACTCAATAGCGACACTAGCTGATAGGATGACGTCACATGTACTTGCACTGGCAGAATTAATATTGTGGAAAAGGTTATAATACAAAATTTATTTAAAGAGATAATGTGATACTTACAAAGATTATAATGTGACATTTCAAAGTTTTAGGAAAAAAGAATAGTGCTTCAAGTATTCATTTGGAACCACAAAAGACTATGGCTAACCAAAGGATTCCTATGGAGTAAAAATAATACAGCTGGAGGTATTACAATATCCAACCCCAAATTATACTATAGACTTACAATGATAACGTCAACCTGTTGCTGATATAAAGGTAGATCAATAGAATAAAAATGGAGGACCTATAAATTAAGACAAAGCTAAGTCTACCTATGTTTTGACAGATGAGGAAAACACATATATTGGCAAATTACAGATACCCTGTTCAACGAATAGTATTATTAAGTTGGATATCTATTTTCAGAAGAATGAAATTAGATCCATGTATTTTATCTTCTAAGATATTCAATTCAAAAGTAGTAGAACTTAGTTTAAAACCTGAACTGTTGAAAACTTAGAGAATACCCTTTAAGATGGCAGGGGACGTAAGAGCATTCTGAATCAATACCATGGAGACTAGCCCCAAGTATCAACAGGTAAAACATAAAATTAAGTTTCTGCACAGCAAAGGACACTATCACCAGAGCCCACAGACAAGTTACAGAATGGAATCATTACCTAATGTACTTCAGACAAAGTCCTAATATTTAGAATTCATAAATAATTGCAGAAATTAAATACCAGGAGAATAAAACTGTCAATCAACATACAGGTTAATGAATTGAATAGATAGTTTTCAAAAAAAAAAAAAAAAAGAAAGAAACACTGACTCAATAACTGTATTTGGAAATATTCAACATTATTTGTTATCAGGAAAATGCAAATTAATACTACCTTGAGACTTCACCTCACCCCAATCAGAATAGATACCATCAAGAAATCTGACAACAAACATCAGATATGTAGAAAGGAATACATATTCAGTGTTGGTGTGGTTACAAGTTAATATTGACATTACAGAAATCAATTTGAAGATTTCTTTACATTTTTAAATGAACTATTATATGGCTTGGCCATTTTTCTCTTGGGCATATACCCCAAGACATCCATACACAACCGTAGAAATATCTAACAACCATGGTTATTGATGTTCTACTAGCTATAGAAAGAATCTAGTTGTCCATCAACAGATGAATAGATAATAAAAATTAGGTATGTATGGAAACTGAAATACTGTTAACCTCTAAGAAAAATAAAATCACAAAATTTTCAGGACAAAGATGGATTTAGGATGTATAGTATTAAGCAAGGTCACCTGACATCAGAAACCAAGAAAATAAAGCATGTTCCCCCTTACTGATGAATCCACCTCTATAATGTATCCATGCATACATGTGAGCAAATGCATGTGTGAGTGAGTGCCTCATGACGCATAGAGAAGAAAATAAGAAAGGGTGAAAATTGGTAATGAGGAAGGATGCAATGCACATAAGAGACATATGCGTTACAGGAGACAAAGACCAAATAGTTTTCTCTAGTTTTAGCATTGTCGTGGATTTAACCTATCTGTTAATTGGTAGTTTTATTCTCCTGATATTTAATTTCTGCAATTATTAGTAAGTTCTAGGTATAAGCCCCTTGTCTGAAGTATATCAGCCTGCCATTCTGTAGGCTATATGTGGGCTCTAGTGATTGTGTCCTTTGCTGTGCAGAAACTTTAATTTCATTGTGTCATTGTGTGTGTGTGTGTGTGTGTGTGTGGTGGATACATTTGCAAAATGTAATAGTGAAAGTAGAAAATCCAAAGCAAAACACCACAGTTTCATAATGGCAATTATGACTACATAGATGTGTACATGGATGTAGGTACTTGAGGTCTGGGCAACACCTTGTATGAGGGATTGTGTTAGTCTAGGTGTGGGATGTTTTCTATTTGCAAGTTTGAAAAAATTAAGTGTGTTTAACAAAAATAACTAAATAAAATGAAGGATAATGATTATGAAAATTTATCAAGAACACTGATTCGTTTTTAAAAGTTTAAATTATGATAGCATTTCTAGCTGCAACTGAATAAATATGTGAGGCATCTTGCTATGATAAACAGAAGTGATTAAAAATAACTTTTAAAATTATTTTCCAGTCTGTATTTTGTATGATTATAATTTCAATTAGTGTCTACTAGACTGGATCATTCTAAATGATGTATTTTATGAAACATGTAAGTTTTGTTTCCAAAATGATTTAAATGGAAAGTATGAAGGAGAGAAAGATTAAAACACACCAATACATAATAAGTTTCCTATCTTTATTTGGAAGGTGGAAGTATAAAACTATATAATCTGAAGACTTCTAAAAGAAGATTTGGGAACATTATCTCCTTACTAGTTACTGGCTTTGCAACAAATTACTTCTGGGCAGAAGGCAAATTGAACTAAATGTTACAAGCTCTCCAATTCTATGCAGTAGAGAAAAGCTTTAAGTGAAGGAAGTTGAGAATTCATTGCTTGGGGAACTTGGCTCCAGCTGGTATATTTGATTCATTAATATTGACTTTGTAACAACTGCACAAAGCACATGTGTGTTTGTTACCTTAAAATAAAGCATCTCTTTTTCTTTATGGGGCAAATTTTTACATTAGGTTTCAAAGATAGATTGAAATAAGGAAAATAGTGAGGCAGTACTTTATCAAATTTAGAATGCTAGTCTCTGGAAAAAAAAGAAAAAAGAGTAACTTCTTAACTTGAAGCATATATTCTAGTGCAGGGTGAAACATAGTAATTTACAAAGAGGCTTTGAGTAGAAGAGAGTACCAGTATGGCTGATGAAGCAACATAAAGGGTAGACTTCAGAATCAGAAAGAGCTTTGAATAAAGATGTACTTTAAAATCAAGCATCAAGACCAATGTTCACTAAGATACAAGAAATAATGCAAAATAAATCCTAGGTAGCAATGTGTGGTATTCCTTGGTCTGCAAAGACAGAGAGATAATGTAGAAAAAAAAAACAAAACAACAACAACAAAAGCCATTTTCTTCTGTTGCTATGACAAAAGCAACTTAAGAGAGGAAAGGTTTATTTTGACTTAGAGTTCCAGGACACAATTTCATGAAGGTAAACTCTGGAAACAGACAGCAAATAGCTAGCTGTATTTAATCCCATTTTTTTTTTTTTTTTGTATAGTCAAGGATCCCTACCAAAAGTATGATGTCACCCAAAGTGGGAGAAATTTTTTTCACCCTAATTAACCTAATCAACCCAATCCCTTATAGGTATGGCCTGTGGTGCGTTTGTCATGAGAACCTTTATCTCATTAATTGATACCATCCATTGAATACACTATAGGATATATGCCTGAATGCATCTAAGTCATCATTCTACAGACATCCTTGCACGACCACAATTTTTAAGCACAATAGCAAAATTACAGCCTCAGAAGATGCTGTCACCAAATAGATGGAAAAAGAAAAATGTGGTATTGATGCAACAGTTGAACTTTATTAAGCCAAAACTAGTGAAATTGTGTAATTTGAAGCAAAATAAATGCAAATGGAGAAAAATCATATAAAGCAAAATAATCCAACTCAGAACGACAAATATTTCACTCTTTCTCATACAATGTGTACACACACACACACACACACACACACGAGCACATACACACACACGAGCATGCATACACACACACAGAGCACACACACACACACACACACTAGCATGCATACACACACACACACACACACACACACGAGCACAGACACACACGTTATACATGTATGGGAGTCTGTTCTGAAAGAGAAACAGCAACAGTAGGAAGGAAAGGTCAAAGCAATGAGTTAACTAGTATCAAGCTATATGATTGTCTTGGGGTTTTACTACTGTGAACAGACACCATGACCATATGGTTCCCAGCTTCTGCTCACTAAAGGAATGTCATCTTATGGAATTTTATATGATCAACAAAAAAAGGCGCCTAACCGAAGAAAACTAGAAAGATAATTGCTTTTTTCACTTGAAATAAAAATATAAAAATTAATAAAGGCAAGAAATAGAAAAGACATATGAGTGTACAGAGTAAAAAGAGGGTAAGGTGAAGAAGAGAAAGAAAGTTGAAAAGAAAAATTATGTCCTCCATCCAAATTATTGGAAATAAGATTTGACTGGGAAAGACCCTCTTGGGATCTGGGCTACAGACAGACAGAGGGAGATCAATAAGACATGTAATATGCTAGTCCCTCTATATGGGAACAGTTCCAAGATTGTCTGAGACATAATATCTATATATAGTCAATATATCTTATTGGCTACAAAATATTTAAGACTTATGCCATTCTCTTAAATGGCATGGATAAAAATAATATATTACAGTTTGATTACAATCCAAACTAACTCATAAGAGAATGTCTTTCACCTGCTTAAACAAAAGACAAAAATCTCCATTAACTGAGCTGAGCACCTTGCACATTCTATACATTGTTTTTACACATTACTTGTTAGAGTGACGATGTGGAGAAATGGGAACACTCCTCCATTGCTCGTGGGATTGCAAACTGATACAAACACTCTGGTTATCAATCTGGAGGTTACTCAGAAAATTGGAAATAAATCTACCTGAAGACCCAGCTATACTACTCTTGAGCATAAACCCCCCAAAATGCCCCACTATATCACAGGGACACGTGTTCCACTATGTTAATAGCAGCCTTATCTGTGATAGCCAGAAGCTGGAGTCAACCAAGATATCCCACAATGGAAGAATGGATTCAGAAAATGTGGTTCATTTACAAAATGGAATACTGTTCAGCTGTAAAGAATAATAGCTGAGTATATTAATTTTAATTACTAACATATTAATTAATAATATATTACCATGTTTGTAAAAGATTAAGTATACAACCTCCTTATTTCTGGATTACATTGTTACTGACAAATTCTTGGAATTTTTAAAAACATTCTTCCTCTGCCTTCAAGATTTCCTCTCATTCTACGATTAGTCCCACTGTAGAAAGCTTAGATGTATTCTTCAGAGTCAACTTCTTTCTGAAATCCTTCATTCTCTCTCAGGTGTGCACTACTCCAGTGGAGAACCACTGCTCATTTGGTAATGCATCTGATAACATTCCACACCTGTGAGATGCTCTGTTGCTTTTTCTTCCGCTGCCTTGCACTGCATTTGAGTATCATATTGATGCAACTAAAGGCCAGTTGCTGAAATTTTAATAGTGTTCACTTATTTGTAATTTCCACTTCTTTACTTACACCCCCCCCCACCAATTCTTGTATGCCATCCAGCTTCTTAATAGATCACTTGACATATAAGCGACTGGTGTTTTAAATACTTATATGATAATCCCAGTGTCTAGACCATTTAATGGGTTAGGTGACTGGTTGGTTTAGCTCTGGAAAATAGAAGTGAGTCTTCCTGTTTATTTGTAGATTTGTTGTTTTTCCAAAAGAGGGGTATATCTTCCTAGCCAATGCCACCACACAGTTGACAAGAGACAGGGCCAGCTATCCAGCTCTCATACCCTCCGGACCAACTCCCCTGCAATCCCCACACTCAGGGCCAGGTCTACCCTGATGCTCAGGCAAGATGCAAGCTCACTCTCACAAGAATTGAAGCTGGTAAGGGACAGGGATACTTTTCCTACTTTTATGATCCTGTGACCAACTCTCCTCCCTGACATAGATAAAGAGGGATGAGGGGAGAGAAGGGAGGAGAGTATCTCTCCTGTCTGCTCCACCATACAGTAGAAAAGGGGCAGGGCAGGCTCTCATGTGCTCATGTCCTCAGAGATGACTCATCTACAAGTCCAATGCCCAAGGCCAGCTCTAATTTACTGCCTAAGCAAGGTGCAGGGCCCTCTCTCCCATGTGCTGCAGCCTGTAGGAGCAGGGACAGCTCTTCTGCCTGCTATAGATAGCAAGGGGCAGAGGCTGGGGAGGACATCTCTCCCTCGTCCAGGCTAGTGTATGGAAAACTAGTTACTTGACTAGAGCTTCCATGCTTCCATGCCCAGGGCAGCTCTTCCAAGATACCCTACTGAATGTTGGTGCCAATTCTTCAGTCTTCAGACATCAGTATGTCCCCAAGAGGCATCTGACCAGGGACATTTGCTTGACTATTGATAGTAACAGACCCCTGCTGCCGTAAAACAGACTCAGACGTGGTTCCTGGAAGCAGCTCAGGCTGGACCCCATCACAGTCTCAGATAGCATCACCGTCTACACACATCAGGCTGTTCCTCGCCAACCTCAAGTCTCCAGTTCTGCTTCTCTTCATTTTGCCCACATCCTCTTGGCTTTCTTTCTCTTCTATTTCTCTACCACTTAGTTGCTTCTCTTCCTGGTACCCAGGGACTCTTGAGTATCTGGGGTCATCTCAGGAGTGGTTTCAGGATGCTATGTCCCAGTCATGCTTTATGAAGCCAGGCAGGGGTCATCTCAGTTGTAGTCTTCCCCCAACACAGGCCTGTCCATCACCAGACTGGTGGACATCTCAGGTTAGCTCCCTGTCTGGGCCCCATGGCCCCTGAATGGTGATCCTCTGGGACTTGCTCCTCACCAGGTCTGCCTGAGTGGCCCCTTGCAAAAGATGTCTGCCTTGGGCTTACTCCCTCCTTGGTCCAAGGTAACAGGTGGGATTCTCCTAATTTTCAGCTTGCTTTCTGACCTGGGAGCCCATCTGGTCCTGCCTGGGGCCAGACTGGTGGTAGCCTCAGTCTCACTTTTTTCAGAAATTGTTAGACTACTAGTCATTCAGATATCCACAGGTCAGAATACTGAGCATACATATAGCCTTTCTCCTCTCTGCTACATACTGATTCACATGTGACACAGAAGCCACACCCGAAAAGTCTCTAGGGGCAGAGTAGACATTTTATCATCATCATCATCATCATCATCATCATCATCAAATTATTTTATTTATTTACATTCCAAATGTTGTCCCCTTCCCGGTGCCCCTTCCAAGAGTTCTTCACCCCATCATCCCTCCTCTTTGCTTCTGTGAGGGTGCTCCCCCACCAACTCACCTACCCTCACCTCACCCCTGCCAGCATCCCCCTTCCCTGGGTCATCAAGTTTCTACAGGATTAGACACATTCTCTCCCACTGAGGCCAGACAAGGCAATTCTCTGCTACATATGTGCTGGGTGCCACAGACCAGCCCATGTATACTCTGGTTGGTGGCTTAGTCTCTGGGAGCTCCCAGGGGTTCAGGTTAGTTGATACTGTTGTTCTTCCTATCGGGTTACAATCCCCTTCCTCTCCTTCAGTCCTTCCCTTAACTCTTCCTTTGGGGTCCCAGACCTCAGTCCAATGGTTGGCTGTAAGTATCTACATCTGTCTCATTCAGCTGGGTAGAGCCTCTTAGAGGACAGCCATGCTAGGCTCCTGTTTGCAACCACATACAGCATGGCATCAGTAATAGTGTCAGGGTTTGGTGCCCAGAGCAGACATTCTTAACAGAGGTCTCTCACTGTGCTTTTGTACCTTGACTAGAAGTTAGCTTGCTACTAAAACCTGATAGATGGAGATCTCCAAACTGGTAATACAGACTCTAACCAGGTCAGGCCTTATGATGGTCCCGGAATGAAGCATTCTGATTAACATTGCAGCATCCAAAATTTCCCTTATATCAAAGGGAAGACAGGAGGAATTTCCTCTATCTCTGGCATCAGGTCTTCCTTTTCCTTGACTCTAAAATCTTCTGACAAGCTGTACTTGTGGCCTTTCTCTACTACAGGTAACTTTTGCTTCTACTGATGCTTTGTCAGGAAGTTATTTTATAACAGGAAGACAAAGGATATCCAACCACCCTACTGTGCAGATAGCTTCTGCTTATAAGAGAAAAACATTTTGAGAAGTGGTGAGTTTAGTGTCCCTGCTTAGTAAAAGGCAAGTGCTTTCTTTCAGTCCTATTTCTCTACATTTTCCTGATAAACCTTAGTGGGGAAGAGGTAAGGGCTGTGCCTCAGCCTGATTTTTCTGCATTTCTCTGATAAGCATTCAGCTGAAGCCTGTGTTATAAGTTCAGTGGTATCTAAAATCCTCAGGTTTCTACCAATATTATTATGACAGCAAAATCAGGTAAATATACAAGAAACAACCAAAAAAATCAACCACAGATCCATTTCTCTAATGAGCACAGATGACAAAATTATAAACAAAATATCTACCAAACAAATGAATGTACTAAGAAGATTATGATCACAACGACCTTTGTTTCATACCTGTGGCACAAGAGCATATCGGTATAAACAGTGCAGTAAGATAATATACCATATAAATATCCCAAGGAGCAGAAATCACATGACCATTTTGATAGCTATAGAAAAGAGATTTGCCAGTATTGAACATATATTCATGATAGAAGTCTGGCAGAAATTAGAAATAGATGAAACATATCTCAACATAATAAGGACTATATATGACAAACGTATACCTTACTTCATACTAAATGGGGAAAAAATTCATGAGACCATTAAGGCTGGAGTAAGACAGAGGTATCCACTGTCAATACTCATTAAATTAAAAATTTGGATGAAATAAAGTGAAAGTTCAGATGCATTATTCATAACTCATATTTAGAGTAACAAATTTCGTGAAAGTTTCAGACTTACCTGGCACAGAAAGACCTGCTATCATAGTCACTGTATTTAACTCTCAGTCCCTGTGTTGGCAAGTCAGGTAAGTAGGGCTGATGTCATCATTACAAACAGATACTACGTGTCCTCTCTTAGGCTCTATGCTAATCATTTGTCAGTCACATACTCCAAATGATGTAAACAATATTTGTATTCCTTCCTCCATATTAAAGAGTTGTGTATCAGGATGGTTACTGTGCATTTCCCTGATAAACACTCAGTTGAAGCCTACGTAATAAGCTCTTTAAAAACTTTAAAGAAATTAAAATTTGAGAAGCCTTATCTTCTATCTGTTATCACATAATCCATATATTTTCCAGAGTTGGATTTTGGATTCTTGCTTCTAAGTCCAAGCTACAACCAAATACTCCACTTAGGAAGACTCAGATCCATCATAACTTTGTGCGCACAATATTTCTTTTGTAGTTCCAAATAATTTTATGAAGTTGACAGGTCTTTATATAAAGAATGTGTCTATGCTAAAATTTTGGCAGATAGCAGTTTTTAGGATATCTATAATATATTTTTATTTGCCTTCATAATTTCTTCATTCATTTGAGATTATATTAGTATTTCTTTACTATTCACAACCACACAATTCCTTATGAAGACTTCAATATATGTCAAAAGTTAGACAAGGCTTTCGTTTCACCACATTAGAATTTTACAGATTATATTAGACAAATGGCTCAGTTACTAAATCTATTGCTCCAGTACAGGGCCTGGGGTCATTTAGCAGCACCCACATGATGGGTCACCACCATTCATGACTCTACTTTGAGTGATCTGAAACATTCTTCTTACCTACCCAGACACTAGGTATACATGTGGTATGGCAGGTAATATTTTAAAAGTGTCTTTCAAGAATAATGATATTTTTCTTCTGAAAGGAATTCATATGACTAATTTTAAAGTTTCAGATAAAAGTTATTCACATAAATACAATTTAAATTTAGATAGCTAAGTCCTCTAGATTATAAGCTTGTTCATGAGATTTCTTATTAGTCTTGATCAGTATTCCTTTCTTCATTCTATCACAATGGTAATTACACAGACTCATTAATCCCAGAATATTACTGAACATTTCACATTTACTAAGAAGAATCTACAAATATCAACTGGATATTTAAATTGATTATTTATGTTCATAAATGGAAAATAAAGAGTTAGTTGAAATTTTGGGAAAGATATCACTATACTAACATATTTCTAGCTGTGTATTAATTGCTATGAAAATCACACATATATTTAAGTTTAAATTGACCTTTATGTTTCAATGTCAACAGGAAATGATTCATGGATGACTTAAAATGCAGTGGGGGGGGGGGGCGCTGAGAACTTCTCTCCCATGTACTGGCTTTTCCTTGTAGTATCTCCATCTTATACATCTAAGTCACTTTCACTGAAATAATTCACGTTTCTTCTAAATCAAGCACAGAAAAGTTGTTATTTTCTTTTGTTTCTCTGTGGTATATGATAGAGCTATGACAGATGCCTTTGAAAAACCTGCTGAGGCCATGCTGCTCTGAACTGCAAAATGCAGCTGTGGGTTTGATTGCGTTAACACAGACAAGAGATCTCTCCACAAGCATTGGATAGTCATGAGCTATTATATACAGAGTCAGATGAAATAACTAAATGATCGACCCAATGAATAAAAAATGTAGCGTGTTGTCGTAACCATTGGGAAGGAAATGTGTCTAGGTCATAATTGTTCACAAATGGTCTGCATGGTTATTCTGGAGTGTCCACAGCAATTTCCATAGAAATGACCATTAGATGAGAGAATGTCGGGGTGAGTGAAACCGTTTTGCTCTGTTACTGACAATGACACTAGGAACATTTTGTGCAATTGCCCACTCCATGAAGCCACAGGCCCGATGCTAATACACTGAAGTCTAAAATAATGTATGATTTTACATTCACTAGATACCTACAAATCATATACCACAGGATGTATTCTAATTTGCATTTCCTCCATCATTGTATTGGTGCATCCCCATTCAAAGCCTTCACGTGACGCTTTTAATTATAAGCTTTTAACTGTCTGGCAATCTAGTATGTGTAGAGTAAAATTTCCTTATAAGCTTTACATCTCACAAAATACCTATTCACCTTTACAGGTTCTCTGTGCATTCAAACTCTCTCTACAAATTGTGTGTTAATTTACATTTTATGTTCTATTTATTTTCTTATATGTCTTGACTGATATTTATGTCTTTTCATTTTATTACTGTTTTTTCTAATTGATTTGGTATTTTGCAAACACCTTTGACACAAATGTTCTGTCTTTCCCATTACGATGTTATGGGCTAGTTTCTCATTAATGAGTAGGAAGGGATCATATCAGTTGGATTCAGCTGCCATAGAAAAATAACACAAACCACCTACTCCACAGACAGCTAAAACTCATATTTTCAATGTGAGACCTAGAAAGTTCAAGGTCAAATAAACAGTAAAATTACGCTGTCTACTGAGGATCTTCTTCACATTCCACAATCTCTAACTATGTCTTCACCTGACTAAAGTGTCAAGGTTTGCTGTGGTCCCCGTATGAATTCCATCCCAGTTATGAAACTTTGTGTTTACAACCTAGTTCAGAGGTTCTCAACTCTCCCTAATGATGCAACCCTTTAATACAGTTCCTCCCATTGTGGTGACTCCAACCATAAAATTATTTTTGTTTCTACTTCATAACTGTAATGCTCCCACTGTTATGAATCATAACATAAATATATGATTTGCAGATACCTGATATTTGATTACTGTAAAAAAAATCATTCGACCCCCAAAGGGGCCAAGACTCCCAGGTTAAGAACCACTGATTTAGTTACTCCCAAAGGCTTTACTTTCAAGGGACCTTACATTAGAGTAAGGCTTCAATAAATCAGTTTTGTGTAAATATAAGCACTCAGACCATAGTCTTCATTCTTTTAGATGTTTTCATTTTAAGGGATATAATTTCCCTTGTTGCTAGTTTTTGTGACTAGCTCTTAAAATTATCCCATAGACTCATTCATGATTCTTCAGATATATAAAAGGGAGTATACTTAACTTTTAATAATTTGTACTTTTCAATTTCTTTAAAAGTATTTTTATGTGCCAGGATATTTTTTTATTTCACACGTTTCCACGTGAGTTGTCAGTTGTTCCAGAACTTTCCATTGCCTGCTCTGTCTTTTCCTACTGATCCGCATGACCAAATCTCTCACATCATCAACTTCAGTGTCACTTCTTGCCTCTCAGTTACATCCTATCCATTGGCTCTATCAATCCTGTGCCAATACAAAGCGCAGAGTTCAAGAAACTTTTGGATACACCTTTATTTCTGCAGACACCTTCCCACAAATTTTCTTTTCCTCTTGAAAAAAAAAGTTGTGAGGAATTACAGTTTTAAAGTATCACTAACTGCCAAGGAGGCCCGTGTGAATTTGAAGGGCATACTGAAGCCAGCCACATGTACCAAGAGGTACTTGGAGCTTGTAGACAGTGGTGGAGGCCTGGAGACAGCAACACAACTGTAAGCTAAGGGTAGAAGTGATGGTAGGCTATGTTTGGTGACAGAAAGAGCAAGCTGTAGTTCAGTGTGCCTGCTTGAAAAAAATACACAAATTATAGTGCCATGATTAGAGAAAAATATACTGAAGCTGAGTTAAAAAAAAAAGATATTCCTTATGAGAACATATAAAACAAACCAAAAAAATAAAAATAAAAAACACAAGAGACAACAACAACAATAAAAAAAAAAAACATTTTACATATATATGTCAGGTAACGTTAGACTAAAGTGTGATCACTTTAAAAAAAGAAGTGATGTGCTGTCTTACAATTCATTTTATTTCATAATTATCCTTACACCCGATATACTTTCTATTTATAAAGAGAGACTTGGGAAATTGGTGTTGCTTCAATAAGGAGATGGGAGTTAGATAAGTTGACACCATGGCCTCTCTTTCTCTGTCTTAATTAAATGGGTTGCATCTTGAGAATGTGCTATCCTTGCAAGATATTTATTTCAGGTGTGTTCTGCCCAGGCTCCCTGCTATTTTAAGTGCTTGAGTCTCTAAGAATCCACTCTCCACATTATTCTACTTGCTGACACTTACAGAAAGTAAGACTCATACTGTGTCAAAATAGGAAGAAGAGACTCAGAAGTTATCTGCCTACATTTTGAATTGCACAAAAGCAATGAGAAAGAGCTTTGGAGTCCAGACTCCCAGCTTGCCTGTCTGCCTCAGTCCTCCCTAAGTGCTGCTTGACTGAAACATTATTTTGCCTCTGGTATTTCAAACCAAGAGGGTTCTCTAGAGTAACAAAAGTTATTAAAATCATTCTCTGTATCTCTGTCTCTCTCCTTGTCTCTCTGTTGCTCTCTCTCTCTCTCTCTCTCTCTCTCTCTCTCTCTCTCTCTCTCTCTCTGTGTGTGTGTGTGTGTGTGTGTGTGTGTGTGTGTGTGTGTGTATTGTGAATGAGTCTTAATTAGGGTTGCCATTGCTGTGAACAGACACCATGATCAAGACAATTTTTACAAGGACATTTAATTGGGGCTGGCTTCCAGGTTCAGAGATTCAGTCCATTATCATCAAGGTAGGAAGTATAGCAGCATCTAGGCAGGCACGGTGATGGTGCAGCTGAGAATTCTACATCTTCTTCCATAGGCAAACGGGAGTAGACTGGCTTCTAGGTAGCTAAGAGGAAGGTCTCTTAAAGCCCATCCCTATACTTAAACACTTCATCCAACAAGCCCACACTTCCTAATAGTGCCACTTCTTGGGACAAGCATATTCAACCTGCCACAGTATGTATGTATGTATGTATGTATGTATGTATGTATGTATGTATGTACACGTATGTGCAGGCATGCATTAATGTATGTATGTGTAAAAGAAATTTATTAGAATGACTTACATGCTGAGATCTAGCTAACCGAACTATGGCAGGCTATGAAGAGAAAGTCCAAGAATCCTGTAGTTGCTCAATGCACAAGGCTGGATAGCTCAGCTGTTCTTCATTATACTCTGAGATCTAGAAGATGAATCATTGAATAAATGGACATGCTAGCAACATGAGAGCAAGCAGGCAATGAGCAAAAGCTTCTTTCTTCCATGTCCTTATAGACTTCCAGCAGAAAATGTCAACCAGATCAGATGTGGGTTTTTCCAGCTCAGAAGATCTGGATTAAAGGAATGTCTTCCTCCCTAAAGATTCAGATTAGACTTGGATCTTCTTACTTCCAGTTAGGCAAAAAATATCTCACAGGTGTGCTTTTCACCTTTTTGGGTTTTAGTTAATTCCAAATATCCAGATATTGTCAAGTTGGCAACCAAGAATAGTTGAACCACTGTTACCTCTAACAATCACAAGTATGACTGTGTGTATGCAATCTGAAATGTATTCAACACACCCAATAATACTATGTTGTATCAGACATCATAGTAAATGTAGGTTGTTCCCTTTAGCATGGTCCAGTCTGAAGGTCTGTGTGAAGCCGTGGTGGCAGATTTCTGTTCCACAGAATGGAGTTTTATGAAAGATACCAAGTAAGATCTAGAAGGATGACTCCCATTCCTGGGAACAATTGGTGATTTAGGACAAAAATAAATACAACACACCCAAATATGGAATGATAGTTCATGTAACTAACAGAGATATCACTTGCCAGAGTGCATATGCCCATATAGAAGACAATATGGTAGTTTGTTTAGAATATGCACATGAACTTCCAAAATATGGTGTGAAAGTAGGTCTGACAAATTATGCTAAAGCCTATTGTACTGGCCTGCTGCTGGCTCACAGGCTTCTCAATAGGTTTGGCATGAACAAGGTCTATGAAAGCCAAGTAGAGATGACTGGAGATGAATAAAATGTGGAAATCATTGATTGTCAGCCTGGTCCATTCATTTAGTATTTGGATGCAGGTCTTGCCCTAACTACAACTAACAATAAAGTATTTGGGGCCCTGAAGGGAGCTGTGGCTGGAGGCTTGTCTATTTCTCATAGTTCAAAACGATTTCTTAGTTATAACTCTGAAAGCAAGGAGTTCAATGCAGAAGCATAGCAGAAGCACAAAATGGTTCAGAATGTTGCAGACTACATGTTCTACCTCATAGAGGAAGATGAAGATGTGTGTAAGAAACAGTTCTCCTGGTACATGGAGAACAACGTGACTCCCCACATGGAGGATGATGTATAAGAAAGCTCATGCTACTATCTGAGAGACTGCGGTCTATGAGAAGAAGAACCAAGAGAGAAGTACAGAAGAAGAAATGGAACCATCCCAGTGTCTCTTGCCCAGAAGAAAGGTCAATTGTTCAAAAGAAGATAAGCTTCTTCAGAGCTCAGCAATGAGGTGCTGAAAGCTAAAGCAATGTTCTATGAAGATTTATTTTCATAAAGACAAAAATTTATTAGCTAAGTCAAAAAATAGTAAATGTAGATATTTTAATCATCTTCCTCCCACGCCTCTTGTAGTTTGGATGAAAATGGCCTCCATAGCCTCGTAGTGAGTGACACTGTTTGAAAGGATTCCTAAGTGTTGGAGAAAGTATGTCACTGGACGTGAGCTTTGGGGTTTCAGAAGCCTAGTCCACACTCAATGGCTCTCACATTTTCTGCTGCCTTCAGATCCAGATGTAGAACACTCTGCTACTATGTCTGCCTACATGCTGCCATGCTTCCCTGCATGAGAATACTGGACTAAACAACTGTAAGCCAATCCCAATTAAATGCTTTTTTTTATAAAAGTTGCCATGATATTAGTTTCTCTTCACATCAAAAGAAGAATGACTGGGGCACCCCTCTCAGCATTTGTTTACTTATTTTATTTATAGTTTGTGGTCAATGCACATCAGTCCCATAACGTGAGACACTAGTATGAATCAAGACAGGAATACACTCACATAATATACACACAAATAGATATATAGTATTCAGATATGTAGCAAGTCAGAGCATTCATTCACATACATGGTTGCTTTGAAACAATGTGAATTGATTGTTCCCATGCAAGTTCCTAAATATGGATGGGGAAGACACGGTGCTGATACTAGATCTCATGACACATGAGCATCAGCAAGTCACTACATGGACTTAAAATGTTCTTGGGGAGAAGCTGCACTTCAGAGACCTTCTAAACCTTAACAGAGTTGGAAAAAAAAGTTACAGCAGAACGAAGCGCCTGTTGAGACTTAAGACCAATTTCAAATTTATAAAAATATAAGGTGATAACAGAAAGCGTCCCAAATAGGCCAAATCTTATCTGTTAGTCAATTTCTCTTTTTAAAAACTGGCTTTCCAGAAAGAATATAAAAGGTTTTGTGAACTCAGTGCAACTTTAGCCTTCAGTCTTCAAGTCTTAGATGATGGACTTAAAGGTTAGCTCCTTTATATATTCGCCTTTTTAGCTTCAAGACTTGTCATTTTACCTTTATAAAGGGTCATGGTTTAAATTATGAAAAGCTCTCACCATGTGAAGATATTTAAAATAATCTTTTATTGGTCTGTGCTATTTCAGATTGTTGTTTGAAGGGTAGTTCTTCGAATTTCATGTCATCTAGCAGGTTGAGGTCAGGTGATGCTGTTGATGATACTGTGTTTATTTGTTTATTTATGTAGCATAGGAGAGTAGAGGAGCTGTATTGTAGTTAGTTGAGGTCTTGCAAGAGAACTTTCTGAAACTAGTCAGCTACATGAATATGACACTTTCTTGAGTAAATGGATGATTTGGAATGGTGAATTACTGACTTTGTAAGGTGCGATTTATTCATTAAGTCATTACATGACTTAAGGGTGAAACCCAACCCATTATTACCCACCATGTGTCAATCACTAGATAAAGGTCAAATTGAACGTCAGACCTGAAGCCTCAGAGAAAGGGGTGAAATAATCAGCTTCAAAGAAGCCAGCATGAAGCTTTTCCTAGAGTTCATCATATTAAATTAGAAGTATGAAACATTGCACTGCCTTCCAAGTCCTTCTAATGTACACATGAACAGGACCACCAAAGCACGTTTTTACTAATTATTTCGTATTTTGAAATTATAATGTAATTACATCATTCTTCCCTTCCCTCCAAACTTGCCCACATGCCTTATCTTGCTTTTTTAAATTTATGGCCTCTTTTATTATTGTTTCTATATACAGATATAGATACATATAGATAGATAGATGATAGATAGATAGATACATAGAGATAGATATATATCTATATGTATAGATAGATAGATAGATGATAGATAGATAGATAGATAGATAGATAGATAGACACATACACATAGACACAGACACACACACAGACACACACACACACACACACACACACACACACACACACACGAACATTGCTGACCTGTTTGCCGACAGGTTGAAGAACCAATTGGAACCAAATCTTTCATTTCACATAAAATTGATCTCTAGACAGGTAGATAGGACTTAAGTCATTTGTGAAGCTCTTCACATGACCTTCCAACTACTGAATTGTAGAATTTACTGTACTTTTAGTTTCAGTACAGTAAGTTGTAGGATTAGATTAGGTGCAGACTCGATTTTTCTTCCTTGCTACACCAAGCTTGTTGTTGCCTTTGGGGACTCCGCTGTTAGAAGGTGGTGAAATAAAGATGCTTCTTGGGCTGAGTCTGAGACAGAGAGACCATAAGGAGAGCATCTGTTGAGTGCAAAATGTTGCTGCCTGCCCTTATGGCGTTAGTAGAATTTGTGCCATAGAGATATTACTTGCAGGTGGTACATCAGTTGCCTGGTTGGAATAATTCTTCGTGGGTAGGAGTAGTGTGGAAGCAGAGTATCCATCCCCAGCCCGACCAGTAGCCTTCTGCCTCTCTCCTCTCCATTCCCATGTTTCCTGACTCTTTAGACACAAGCATAGGAACCATCCAGCAGGCAAAGTGCTAATCTCACTTTCACAAAAGAGATTTATAAATGTCCGAATGGCTTTAAAATGCCGCAGTTTCACAGTCGATCCATGAGGCACAGTCTCAGAATCCGAATCTCCTTGTCTTCCCTAACAGTCTTTCTAGTACCTTGATCATATTTATCTTCCACCCAAGATACAAAGTCAAAATGGTCATCCTGTACCACAATATTGTTATTGATATATAAGTTATTTATTGATCTGCATCTGTGAACTGAAAAACAATCATGGCAGATAGATAACTTGTTATTGACACGAACTGTAATGAATAATGTACCCTCAGAAGAGAAGATCAGAGTTGAGAGTGAATAGTGGTACTTTCAGTCCTCCTGTCTGAAGATGACATGGACTTATTATAGCCTGGTCATCATAGAAACACTACTTCTTTTTCAACTAAGCTAGTGAGTTTCAATAACACCCATAAGAATACAAACATGTTTAAGATCCATAAAAATGAAATATAAAAAATATGAAAGATGGAAAGAAAGCATGAAGACCTTCCACTCTAGTGTGGTCTTTTGTGAGCTATATTCTACTTAGGATACCAGATCTAATAAGCTGAGTATTATTACTAGTTATGGATAAATCAAAAGAGAAACTTGGCAATGCACTGTAGAAAAAAAAAATAAAAATCTCGGCCAGGGAACCACAGGATCTCTCACACCACGCTGTGTGTAGTCAGCTGAGAACGCCCTGGGTTCCTCCAGCTGGAAGTTAGGCCCGGCTGCTCATTAAAGGCCTCTCCAAGGAGCGGCCCCAACACAGGAGGAAGTTCTTGGGTTTCCAAAACCGGTTTATTGGCATGGCAGATGGTGGATGGATATGGATGCACATCCCACAAAACCCAGGACCGACCTGAGTTAAATAGGGAGGGGAAGAAGGGGAGGGGCTGGGGAGGAATGCTTAGTAGGCTCTATCCTCTGGCCTTCAGGTACCTCATTAGTATGTAAATCTCTCTAGGGCCTGGGGCCTGTTAATGCCCTCCATCTGTGTATGTGACTGAAGGGCACAGGTTGAGTGGAGATTAGACCTCCTGACAGTAGCCTGGATTCTAAGGGCACTGCCGAACCCACAACCCAAGAACCAGGACACCCTTCCATGGCCCGACAATGTACTATCCACTAGATGTGCCCAGCCTCTGTACATATAGGAGTAGGGCTACAGAAATATAGCATTATTTCATGGTAAGTAGGGATATATATATATATATATATATATATATATATATATATATATATATA
>JANHMN010000014.1:63828684-63845717 GCA_030674055.1 Rhabdomys pumilio
ATATATATATATATATATATATATATATATATATATATATATATATACTTCAAAACTTTCACTGTTCCCCTTGGTAATAATGAAATCTAGAGCAGGAAGAAGTGTGCATAGTTGTTAATTTGAGCATGTTTTGATCCCTTTGCTTGTTGCTGAGATAAAATATCTGAAGAAGCAACTAAAGGAGGAGGTGATTAACAGTTACCTCACTGCTTGCAGGGATCACTTAAAGCACCAGCTGCTGAGCAATTGTTCAGGCACAGAGACTGTGAAGGAGATTGCACGCTTCAATTCTAACAGGGAAAAGAACAATCTCAAATTTTTCCCTGGGAAATACATCAGTGAGAAGGCAGTGTTCATTGGTTGGTCTCAAAAATACTACAGTTTGGATCGGTCTACAGTGTTAAAGGAGTGTTTGGTACTCATTGTTTAAGTGTGAGAACAAATGAGTAAACCTAAGAGAAAAATCACAAATTTTCTTGTATCAGTGAAATAAAATGAAATATCTTCTGTTCGTTAAAGAAGGTTTCATCTAAAATTCACATTGTTTTACAATATCTCTATTATTAGGACAGGTTGGGTGAACATGTAACCACACTGGAATGGCTCTCACTGTCCTTCAGAGCCTTCGGTACATCCAGGCAAACAATGTTTCTGTTTGGTTCACAGGCAGCTAGTTCTGGCTAACCTTGTAGGAAGCAAGCATGGTATGGACATCACAAAAAGACTCTCATGACATCTTTAAAAGACTGAAGAATAGCCATTATGGCATTAGAAGTGGAGAACATTGACCTTAAGTTTAATGCTGATGTTTCTTCTTAATATTACCTTTGTTAATTCATTTGCTTTCCTGTCTGTAATTCGTGGAAACTTCGGCCACTTTTTCGTATTGCCTTTAAGATCAAGCTACCTGATGATAGAAATCTTCCTTAAAAACATCTTGCCCTTAAAACCTCCAAATGCATGTTAATGATCATCATCATTATTGCAACAGTGTGTTCTATATTGTTCGAACCATATACTTAGAGATGTATGTGCTCAGGCTCTGTTTTCCTACCCTTCCAACTTGATGCTTTAAAGCCAGCCAACTCCCAGGTTTCCCAGAAAACCTATCATCAGTACACGAGCAGCCACAAATCTCTGTTCTTCTGATGACTGTGATATACGCTACACTGTAATTTATTTTTAGCTAATGTGGCTTTTCTGCCAGGTAATTTTTAATGTCTCTTTGCCTAAGATATTTCATCTTATCACCCCAATTTATATAGTTTTATCTACTTCTTAGTGGGTTTTATCTTACTCAACATTCAAAGACATTTTTGATGTAGAGAATCTATTCTCTCTCTTATTTCAAGAAAACCAGAATTTTATCCCTTGAGTGCTGTATTTCCTGAAAATTCAACATTTTTCCAGGTAGTTCCCTTGACATAAAGCAGCCCTGCCTACCTCAAGTCTTTTATATGCTCACAAGTTTCACAAAACCCATTTCTGAGTGCTTATGGTCACACACACACCTTTGGAAGTACCATTGTTTCAGGGTTTTGTTTGTTTGTTGTAAAAAAATAACTTCTGCCTTACATGCTGTGGAAAGATGTATTTTCCAAAAACTTCCTCTGGGACAGTCTTGAAGGTCACTCCCATGTCAGTAAAGCCATCAAAAAAAGCTAAGCATTTGTTACCTGGAAGAGAGAAAGGCAAGCAAAATCCCCAAGCAAAAGTATCAGCGCAGGATCATGTCGGAAATGTAACCTTGAATTCATACATCCAGTGAAGCCAGAAGTAACCAGAGATGGGCATTTTCCACTAAAAATACTAGCCCAAATTTTTGTCAAAAAAAAAAAATGAGCAAGATAATGTAACAATTTTCTAACTTTCACTTAGGGGAACAGATTTTATTAGTTTTAAAGACAACATCTCTTCATTTTTTGTCATTCTATTCACCTTGCTACTGTTAACTCTCTCTGTCCCCACCTCTCCATCTCCCTCTCCCTCCCTCTCTCCCTCTCCCTCTCCCTCTCCTCCCTCTCCATCTCCCTCTCCCTCTCCCTCTCCCTCTCCCTCTCCCTCTCCCTCTCCCTCTCCCTCTCCCTCTCCCTCTCCCTCTCCTCCCTCTCCCTCTCCCTCTCCCTCTCCCTCTCCCTCTCCCTCTCCCCCTCCCCTCCCCTTCCCTCCCCCTCCCCCTCTGTTGTTTTACTTCTAATCATGCTCTATCCTCCTGCTCTAATGTGATAATGCCCTTTCTCCCCAAGCAATGTAATGTTTCCTACTGTTTCGTACCTTTTCTAGGGGAATAGATCACATGTTTTTTCCAAGCATCCTTTTTCTACACAAGTTCGCTAAAAGTTAAAATGTCAATTCAAACAATAAATTGAATAAGAAATTTACAACAGAGATGTTTACATATGTATCCATTAAGACTTAGCATTCATTATCTGTCACTAGTTTTACAGTTTCATGGAGAGTTACAGACCATAACTAAGTTATCATTGACCTTTTGTACAGATAAACCAAGTCAATATTTTATCTTCTGTTCTTGTACCTACAGTAAATCCTTAGTTTCCTTTTTATGAACTTTGGTTAATTGTTTTATAATTTCTTGTAATACGGTCTAAGTTGTAAATGCCTGCTTTCTATCTCAGGAGCAATTAACTAATGACACTTGAAGACTGGAAGGTTCTATTGCAGTTTTGAAATCAGAAAGGACTTAATAGCAGGGCTTAATAATTACTGGTATAAATTTTAGGAATTCTTAAAGAATCATCATTGATAATTAATAAATAATCTATTTGTCTAAATAACATCACTTCAAGACAGTACATCTTTGGTCTTTGCACTGATGAGAAGCCAGCAGTGGGTGGGATGATCGTAAGAAAGGAATTTACGCCCCTGACAGGGCAGGATCTAGCACATTCTCTTGTGTTTTTCTTGAACAGTAACTTTTAGCTCCAGAAACTCATGGTGGCTCATATCCAAGCTACATTCAAGGCATCATGACACACTTTCAGTCTGTTCTCTTCATTTCTGGCAATTTAGGTCTTCAGTAATCTGTCCCCAAAGCTTCTTATGATGCTCAGCTGTGTGACCTCACTACAATAGAAACCTGTAAACCTCATCCAGAGATAGGAATTATCTAACTTGAGTGCATTCCACCCATACCTCCCTCTGGATCTGAGGCCATGCATGTAATCTCTTTTGACCTGAGATGCTAGCTCCCAACTTCAATTCAGACATTTTTTTGCCTAATTCCACTGTACACATAATCATTCCAAAATTGTTTATGCCATGTTACTAACAAAAAGTATTTGCCAAATGGCATTCAATTTTTTTCAATTGCTTTTTTTGTTTTATTATTATTATTTAATTATTATTAATAATAGTAATATTATCTAATTATTGTCTAATAATAATTATTATTATAAATAATAGCATTACCATCTAATTATTGTTATCTAATAATTATTATTATATTATTATGTAATATTATTATATAATTATATTATTATGATATTATATTTTTATATTAAAATAATAATTATATTATTATAATTATTATTATCTAATAATAAATAGATATATGTTCACCTTTAGAGTGAAATATACAGAATATTTGGATCAACCAGAATTTTGGCATATATTGTATGTTAAAAAATAATCTGCAAAGTTAAATAACCAAACATTTATTTATAGTATGAAAAATTATTATCAGAATCTAAAACCTGGTAATATCACCTGTAGTCAGTAAAACTGACCATCTTAAAGTCTACCATTGAAACTTGAAAATAAGAATGTTACATATGAGACCTATGGTAGCTCAGAACTCTTTATTTTTCTACTATAAGATTACTTGAATTCTAATTAATAGGATTTTATTTTTAATTAAATCACCCCTTCCTTCTTTTACTCTTCCCATGCACAACCCATCCAAAATTCATGGTCTTCTTGTCTTTAACTATTGTTGTGTTGTATGCATATGACCTGATAAGTATATTTAAATGCAAGCTACTGACTCTCTTTAGTCTTAATGTGTATGTACTGGGTTTTTGACAGCTGAAAAAATACTCTGCTGTATACCTGCGCCACATTTGCTTTGTCTACTCCTTAGCTGAAGAACAATGCAGTTGTTTCCATTTCTTAGCACTTGTGACTAGAGTGGCAATCAACACTGCTGATGAAGTGTCTGTGAAGTCAACTGTTAAGTCCTTCAGGCATATGCCTAGGAATGGTATGGTTAACTTGTTGCTCAAATTCTGCTTATGCAACCATTTTCTTGATCATATTTCCCCTCCCACAGTACTTCTCAGATTTCCATACCTGCTGACACATACAACATCATGTTCTTGCCCATTTTTTCTCTCTCTGTCTCTCTCTTTGTGTCTCTGTCTCTATCTGTCTTTCTCTTTTTCTAAAAAGGACCACAAAAATCCTCAACAATCAAAACACACAAAAAGAATCAATGAAACAAATATGTCAAAACAAACAAAAGTAACAAAAACCCCTCAAAAAAAGACATGGAGTTTATTCTGTGTTGGTCAATTATTCTTGGTCATGGGGCCTACTCTGGCTTGCGGTTGATATACACAGCACAACATGGATACCCAATATCATCATGGGAGAAAACTGATTTTTCCCTTTTCTTGTAGGTATCAATTACAAATAGTTTCTTGGTCCACTTCTCATTTTCAGTGCTGGGATTTTGTTTAGTTAGCAACAGTATATGTCTTGTCCATGATATCATAGGTGGTATGAATTTATGTGAGCATCAGTCATTTTATGTCTGGAAGACACTGTTTCCTTGGGTCTTACACCACCTTTTCCTTTATAATCGTTCTACCACCTCTACTATAAAGATCCCTGAGTCTTGAGGTTAGGTGGTTGATAAAGGCATCTCATTTAGGACTCTGACCAAAGTTTATCACTCTAAGCACATTCTCCAGTTGTGGATCCTTTGCTAATTACCATATGCATCAAGAAAATGTTTCTCTGGTGAAGGTTAATCAATGCACTCACCTATGGTTATACAAATATCTAAATCTATGGATTCAGAATTATCCCACTACTATTTTTCCTTATGCTTCTGACCTATCTAGACGTAGGTCCTTGGCCACTTTAGCATTATAAGGTATGGGTTTCATCTTACAGAGTAGGCCTTAAATTCAATAAAAAAGTAGTTGGCTACCCACCTACCTATATTCTGGCCTAGTGAAGCCACTGGGGCCCTGGTAAGGTGTATTTCCATGGTTAAGTAAGTGTCACAAGAAAACAGAGGTTGACTAGGGAAAAAAACTGAAAGGGGCAGCAGTAAAACTATGCAGTCATTTCTAAGAGAGCCAAACTAACAGCATACATCCTATTCCTCTCACCTTTATAACATCTCCACCCTGCCTTCTGATGTATCAATAGAGTTGAGTTGCAGATGTATTTACTTGGCCTGGGATCCTTATGATCAATACATTGTGGCCAGGTGTGGTTTACTGTAAAACTCTCGATTTACTGTGTAAAGATAAGCTTCTTTGATGAGAAATCTTATTGCTTTTAAAGTGTATCACACTGAAGTTGTATATGACCAAGGGTATAAATTATTCAAAAGCTATCAGGATCCTTTCTAAATTCCACATATGAAATTTTATTCTCAATGTGATATTAAGTGACATTAACTTTAGGATCTTTTTTTGCATCCTTGTTGATTTAATTCTCTATATATTTGTGTCTTCATTGGTTTGTGTCTTAATTCAAATAAACCCATCCTTGTTTTAAATTTCTGCACATATCACCAAGTTTCCTCAATACATGCATAAGACAATAGTTTTTCATTAAATTATACTATTATATAGCAATCATGTTACAAATAAGTAACCCTCTCTTTCTAAAACGAATGCTCAAATACTAAAAAGTACTGTACATATTCATTCCCACACAAAATCCAGGCATCATCAGTCTCTGTTTGTCCTACAGATGACTTATTCTGTACATTTTGCTTAAATTGAATCAGATAGATAGATAGATAGATAGATAGATAGATAGATAGATAGATAGATAGAGTCTGCCTTCTTTCACTCATTCTGCAAATCATTGACTTTAGTACAGTGTCACTTACATTAATTACTATTTCTTCCTTTTTATTTCTGAGTATATTTTTATTTATGTGATATTTTTCATTTAAATGTTTATCCACTGACAGACATTATGGTCTTAGGATTTTTAAAATTTCAAGTATTATCATGATTCTGATAACTAAATGTATATATTGACATCTAAGTAAGTACCTGTGAATATCTCATTATTCTAATTCATATTACTTGACTGAAATCATTTTACCTTTTCCCCTCCTTTTACAAATTTAGATGTTTATGGGCATTTGTGTAATGGAGAATGTCCATTTAAATCTTAAGCCTGCTTTTCTATATTTTATTCTGCATTCTTCCTTTATTTTGTTCACATTAAAGCATTCTCCACAACATGTAAGTAATAGGACTTTATGTTACACCTTCCAAATATTCCACACTAGTTTTCATTTACACTTTACAATGATGCTGCTGTGTACTTTATTATTATTATTATTATTATTATTATTATTATTATATTATTATTATTATTATTATTATTATTATTATTATTATTATTATTTTCCCAATCTGCTTTTATACCATTTAATTACATGCAAGTATTAAAGTCAGTTCTAGGAAGAGGAACTAGCAATGAAATACAATAGATGAAAAATAGGGAAAACAAAAAAAGAAAATAAACACAAATTGTCAAAGAATGAACAAGGCAATAAGCAAAGTTCTGTGAACACTCCTGTGGTTACTGTTTCTAAGGGCTTATCAGGATGACCAAAATATCTGACCCTGCTTCCCTGTCTGAGCCCTAAGTCATTTTTATGCCTGAAGCCTACTTTTTTGTTCTAATCTAAGATTTAGATTCCTGCCTGAAATTACTTCTTTGTTCTAGCCTAATGTCAGATTCCTGCCTCAAGCCCATTTCCTTGTCCTTGGCCAATATCAGATTCCTGCCAAGCAGCCCCAAAAGCTCTCCACATCTTCCTCTTTTTTATTTCATAAACAAGACTGAGCTTGTCTTAGGTCATTCTGACAAGAATGTCTTCCTTACCCATCAAGAAATATGCATTATCAAAAGCAATGCACTTATGTTATAGGTTAATAAGACTCTATAAAGAATCTTATCCATCCTTGGCTTGCCAGCCTGTTAATTTAATATCTCTGTCTGGGAGTCCATTTAAAGTTTCAAGCCATGTAATTTGGCTGCCAACATGTTAATGTTATTTTAAAAAAGCTTTAATAAAATGGACAGAGATAAAAGTATTCCCGGGACAAAAATTGCTAGCATGATCAAGCTATATATGCCATTCTTGAAGCTTGACCAAAAAGGAAAGACTGACATCAGGTCATGGAAAATTTTATCAGCAGTATCTGCAGCATCAAGTCTCAGCAGAGCAGCATTCTTAAATTCATAATCTCACTATTCAAAGTTAAAACATCCAGAAAGGTGTTAGAATTATGCCAAATACCCTGTGAGTGTCTTTAAACTATTTCCTAATTATAATGACTATTATTATAAATTTTAGAAGTAACACAATTCCATTGGAATTTGGCATGACTCTCCAGGTGGCTCCTTACTCTAAACTCTGAACCTCCTTCTAAAAATTTGAGTAGAATAAAGAGCATCAATCCATTGTTCTAAACACCTATCTAAATTCTCTTGTATACTCAACACATCAGTAACATTTTTTTTTTTTTGCTAATTGATTAACAGTAGCTTTCTTAACTTCTTGTGCCAAAGCAATTGCAGAAGCAGTGGTGCTAGCAATTAGTGTAATTAAAGCTGTTATACCAGCAATAATCAAGATCACTACCCTCTTGCTTCTGCTTAAGGCCTGATTCACTTCTTCTAGTACTTGCTAGCTTTTTTCAGAATACCAAGGTCCTGTAATACTCAGGGCAATAAAAGAAAAGCTGGTTGATAGACCGCCTCCCCCCCCATTAGAATTGCCAGGTTTCAACACACTAACACAATTAGAAAGCATACAATCAATACAACTTACATTAAATACTGTAGAAGAAACAAAAGTAATTTTAACTTGACAATTAAAAGAGCCTTAACACATGTATTAATCCTTGTTTTAAATCCAGATCCTGTCCCAACTTTATCTCTTGCTAACATAACATCATAGAAAACTACAGCTAACTTCCAAATATGTCCCTGAAAATGTCCGGAACCAGTCTTCTAAATGAGGACTATTATTTCGTTTTTTTTCCCTTACACAATTTTTTATTGGATATTTTTTTACATTTCAGATGCCATCCCCTTTCCCCATTTCCCCACCCTAGAAAACCCCTATCCCTTGCCCCCTTTTCCTTTATGCTTTTATACAATTGTTTTTAAATGTTAATCAAAGGCTTTATAAGTATGGTAATGCCCAATCAGAAGTAACCCAATACTCAACCTAGATATATAAACTATCTTTGACTGGTGGAGACACGTGAACATCTGCCTCCATGTCCCCTCTCTCTTTCTCTCTCTCATCACCTAGCTTCTTCTCTACTTCATCTTCTCCTCTCCTTACTCCATCTTTTCCTCTTGGTGCTCTTTCCCCCTTAGCTCCTCCTACATATCAGTCTTCCTGTTAAAATAAAACTTTTCTCTCAAAATGCAATTAGAGCATAATTATTCCTATTTGTACCAGTGATGTACAAGATAATCTTAATACTCAGTCCATCATTTAGTTTACTAATCAGAACCTCTGTCATCTCTCTTGACTAAAACACTTAGTTTTGAACCTGGCTTTTTTCTTGGCTTTAGAACGAATGTCAGCTGAAAACCATCCACTCAGATCTTTTCTCTCAAAGTAAATACCCAGGATTGGCTATGAGACTATAGATCTTCAACCCCGTCAGAAATCCCGAATAACTGAGTTAACTGAAGTTATGGGAAGCACTAAGCATAGCTTCTAAAACTTAGCCAATTTATAGAGACCACTAGTGGATTGGCTTCTAGACCAATCCACGATTGAGTCCGAATAAATGGTCACTTTTAAGAAAAATACAAGAGTTACACTTTTTCAAATATAACTGTCCCACATCTAGAACTGAGTCATAAGGCCTCAGTATTTCACTTGGTTTCCTCTCTCAGACTCCTGTCTTTGTACACACAGGAGGTAAACCTTCTTACCTTTGTTTCTCTGGTTCACGAGAAGCACTTTATGTTCTCACAGCTACAAAGATCCATTTAGCATCTTTGCCGTCTATTCTGTTACTCTTTGTTCATATACCAATAACAGATTTTTAATTATTGCAGTGATGTGATGTTTTAAGCTCTGATAAATTTAGTTCACAGCATTCCATTTTTTCAATGCTCGAGTGTTTATTTTTACATAAATATTAGTGTCAAATGTTTATTCCAAAAAGCCTATTCTTAAATTTGTTTACAATTGTGTTGAATTTAAACAACAGAGAACTGTTAACTTTATGATAATATGCAATTCCACTCAAGTAAATAGGCTTTGGAAAAAAGAAATAATAAGCAATTGGAGTAGCCTTGCTGCTGATTACTGTAGGTGATGGATAAAAGCTATCTGATGATATTCACTGGGTCTCCTTTATATCTTAACATAAACAAGCAAGTCTGTATCTATGAAGAACTGGTATTTAAAACTTGCCAGACTGGAAACTGCACTCCATAATACTTAAAAAATAAATCAGCTAAAGCAGTGTTCTTTCTTTCTACAATGACAGTACTCCACAAGATGTACGGGATTCTTGGTTTACTCCTATTGTGTTTGGTGCTTTTACATTCTGACATGTTTTAAAGTTCATTTTATCTGCCTCATTTTTTAACATTATGGTGTGTTTTGTAATTTTTCTCTTCAACCTCAGTTTTTTGAGGCTTGTAACTTGATTTCATTCCAATATGCATAAGCTTCATTTTATTTTTCTTATTCTTTAAGAATCTTCACTTTTAATGAGTTTATGCTGCAGAACACTACTGACTTTTAACACAGATTTTATCAAGAAAAAGATTTATGTGTGACAAAGACCACAAAATTATTCAGATGGCAATACTTTGAAAAACTAGATGTTTTAAATGTGCAGAGATGCTTAGTGCATAATTTATCACAGTGCTTGATGTCAGGCTTTTCAGGTTTTCAATTTCTTTTTCTATCTGTTTTGGTAGCATTGTCACTCTCAGGGGATTTATGTCATTTCAGTCTTTAGGCTAGGGACATAGCTAGATGGTAGGCTGTTTGCCTAGCATTCACAGAGCCTTGGTTCCAGTCTACTCCACAAACCAGACATGATTGCTCAGCATCAGGTCAGCAGTCCAAAATAATCCTCAACTGCATACATGTTTGGTGTCAGACATGTGACTTTGTCCCTTAAAATAATGTTGTTTTAAGTTGTTCATGATATAATCAATTTTAATTACTCAAATGATTAGTGAAACTATTTTATTATGATTAAGGTTTGATCATACACACACACACACACACACACACACACACACACACACACATCAAATGTGTTGATTATGTTTTCTAAATGTATCATTGCCATATCTGATTCACCTATGTCTGTCCTCTGAACTCCTAAGCTTCCCACTGCTTACACCAAACTATCTTAGTTTAAAATCAACAGATGACACAACCACTGAGCGTGGAATCTATCCTCCTAAATTCATCAACTATTCTATATAGAAAATTCTTCCAAAGTGGGAGCTGCCACCAGGTTGGACAATTTGCTAGCCTAGTAAATTCTACACCCCTCTTGGTCTCTGACTCTCAGTAAAAAAGGGCCATTTGTTCCTCCCATGTCCCCTCTTCCTCTCTTGAACACAGAAAGCCCACCTCTTCCTCTTTGTCCAGTGATTGGACTTTTGGCATCTTTATTAGCCTATTAATTAGGGTAAATTCCCCTACATGAATCTACTAATACCCCTTTAAAACTTTGTCCCTGCTGATGCTGTGATAGCCCATGGCTCACCTTATTACATGACTAAGTCTTTTCTCCCTAATTCTTAAGTTTGCATTCATCATAATTTTTTGCTACACTTTTCTATAATGACATTTTTAATTATACATTTTAATGGTCTCCATGTCTACACATATTCACTCTTATTTAAAGAAATGTAAAGTTCACAAAAACATACCCTAGTATCTATTGTAATTTGCTTGTGAGGGGATAGAAAGATACCTGAGCAGATAAGAGAACTTGCTGCTTTTCCAGAAGACTTGGGTGTAGATCTCAGCTGTTTGGTCCGATGGTTGTATCTCCGACTTCAGAGGATATACTGCCCTCTTCTGGCTTCCTTGGGCATCAACACACACACACACACACACACACACACACACACACGGAATTTACTTATACAGACATACATAAACATAAGTAAAAATAATTATTTTTCTTCATATATATCTATCTATTTATTGATCTATCATCTATCTATTTATCTATCTATCTTTGAAAGCTCAACTTTTGTCTCAGTTTTCAGCAGTTTGCTATTCACTTTCTGTTACATCCATTGACTTTTTCATTGATTTTTAAGGGTAGTCTTTTAAATAAACCTTTTAGTTCTTTTAATTGAAATGTTGCAAGAGTATAATATTCTTAAGTAGAAGACTCTAAATGTGATGATGAAGAAATCAGTTTTAAACATAATCATGTACTCACTGTAAATATTATATGAAGATACCTGTGCTATATTGTGAATTTTATTACCTAATATCAGGTAATAAACTCTAGTACTATTTATAGTGACCACTAATATTTAAATTAATTATGACTAGGTGACAATTTGGGTGTCTGCAACATGTAAAATATGACATAAAGATAATTTTATACATGTTAGTCTCTCTTATTTGTGACATTGTATTTGTAAATAAGAAGTCTAGGTTTTAGTTAGAGATTATGACAAAGATGCTCTTTTATATCCATACCTCTTACAGATCATGTAAATTATTTCCATATTCTCATGTTCTCTAAACAGGAACCCCAATTTCAGTGAGGCAGATACCTAGCAATGTGACTGTTGTGATACACACAGTGCATATCCACCAGCAGATACCTAACAATGTGAATGTTGTGATATACAGAGTGCATATCCACTGGCAGATACCTAACAATGTGATTGCTCTGATACACACAGTGCATCCTTGTGTACACCTGGAAAGACAACAGGAGCAAGGTCTACAGGGTCTCATGTTAATGATGTGTATTTTCATATGTAAATCATTTTAATGGAAAACCATTTTAGGTGTTGAGTGACTGGTTGTGGCACATTCTTTACTTCCCAGGCATGTGCTGGAGTTTAGTGTGTCACAATGTTTAATGTAGACTCAGGAAAATGGAGTAGATAGCACAATATAAGAAACTTCCAATTTAACACAGCAGAGAGCATGTTTAAAGAAGTTGTAAATAATATTCAGTGTCTCTGGAATGCTTATAATATACTTCTGCTTAGGGTACAACTTTCTTGGACTGCCGTTGTGCCTAAGAATCCTTGGCAAACATCATAAAGATGTCCTTGCTGGATGGAATCAGTGACTGTTCACTCTTAGATGTCTTTTTTTTTAAATTAAGGAGTGATTGAACAGAAATTATTTCCAGTGAGTCATCTACCAGATATCAGTAGTACCCTGTGTATCCTTTGCCCCTCCTTGGCATATAAGTACATTCCTTCTTGTTGTTCCAAGAACATTCAACAGGGTGTGAATCCTACCTTAGTTCATACATCTCTTAAAAAAGCAATTTGCTATGCAACAAGTTCTATGGAGTATTTAGATAGGCATCATAAGGGCATAGGTAATAAAACTGCTGGTTTATCCTCTAAGTTTTGCTTAGACAAACTAACATTGAAAGGACATAAACCTTTAAAGAACATGAACTTCATCAGAATGTTTATCAAGAAAACGATACAAAAGATGTTATTCCCCAGCGGATGTTTTGCCACCTGTGAATGTTCTGACATCTAACATGGACCAAGGTCCAGGATGTTAAAATGGTCTAAATGCACTAATTTAAATAATCATAATTTTCTAGTGTTACTCAATATAGCTTAAGTTTGAAGTTTGGGAGAACACTGACCTTTTTGTTTTCTATTAAGAAGTGATTAGTATTACTTTAGTATTTATTTCTATATTCTCTGACTTACATTGGAACAGCCAGGCATAAAAGAAATGAAATCTGTCTGTCTCCCATCCCCTAAGCAGTAATCAGAGCAAATAGCACACCACTCTTGCTCAATATGACTTGGTCCTAAATATTGTAAATAGTTAATGCATTACACCAATTACCTTTCATATGTTTAAATCTTAAATGATGTGAGGGAAAACCTTACATCGTGTATGGGCTTCTCACTTTCAAATTAAATCAGTTTATTTAAAACAGCCCACAACATAAATTTAGTGTGCTAGGTGTACAAACTGATTATTAAAGTATTCCACAATAATTTATTCAGTCTCCCCATTGGTAGTTCATTGTGCATTGTCTGTTCATGAATTATCTACCAATCTGTCCGTAAGTGATCAGTCATTAGCAGCATAAGAATTCTTCTTGCCCAGTAGAGGGCAGTGCTGCACATGGAACCAGCATATCCCAGTAGGTGGTTCTTCAAGAGCTTTGAACAAATGACCGCATTGTCCCATGCACCTAGAATAATGAATTTTGTTTCTGGAATAAATAACTCCAAGGAAACCATGGGTGAATAGACGCATGGGCAGAGCTAAACTAAAGCCCCATAGATGAACACCGTTGGCCTCACCATCCCTGGTTACATGTGATGCATGTACAGATATGTACAGACTTGTACAGATACATGTGCAGAGCTAAGCTAAAGGTCCAAGGATGAACACTGTTGACCTCACCATCTCTGGTTACATGTGATGCATGTACAGACATGTGCAGAAACATGTGCAAAACGAAGCTAAAGTTTCATAGATGAACACTGTTGGCTTCAACACCACTGCTTACGAATCATGAAGGATTTTCTTATGAGTCAAATAAGACAATGTTAGTGAAGTAACCAATTGTTTTATTGTATTTCAGATTACTCCATCTAATTGATGTCTACTGCTGTGAGTAAATTCTTGTAATTGGATGATGCAACTTCTACTATTGAAGTGTCTAAACCACAGGAATCTCCACAGCTATAAGTCACTCTTTTGAATCAACGATCTTAAAAAAAAAAATCACAACTGAGTTTAACTTCAGTGTATACCTTATGAAGGGATCAATACTTCAGCATTAAAAATTCATTTTAGTAATAGTTCCTAATAAATCTCCCCTCAGAGGTATTGAAATAACACAACGGCAACTTGTCAACATATGCGGCTATGATATGTATTGATTCTTAGAGCAAAGCACAACTAATCTGTTCTCCTCCATGAGGCTTAAGTTCACTCCACTCTACCATTTTATGGAACCAGCACTGACAGTTCGTTAGCTTGTCACTTACCAACTTCCACGCATCATCCCAGTTATATTTTCCTTCATTCTTTTCCCTAATATTTCTAATTTTTAAAAGCTTAAGAAAGAACTACTCAATGTTTAATTTAACTTTTAAGTAATTCATTTTTGAGAATTTTATATATGTGTGCAATGAAATATTGCCACATATATACCCACCCCTCTTCGATTCTGCTCATATCTCCCCAACATACATCCCTCCCAGTCTTTTTTTTTTTTTTTTGATAGTTCATTAAGTCTGCTAGTACCACCCCATGTGCATGGGGTATCCATTGTAGCATAAGGAATCTATCAGTGGGTGCATCCTCAATAATGATGACCCTCTGCTAGCAACAATCCATTGCCAATAGCTCCTCAGTAAAGGGTGGGGCCTGGATATCCTCTAACTCATGTATACTAGAATTTTGGCTTGATCTTGTACCACTTTGGTAACCATAGCTACTGTGAGCTCCTGGTTGTGACAGCCAGGTCATGACCACAGTCAGTATTTTATAGCATTCTCTCCATCTTCTGGATTCTATATTCTCTTCTCTTTTAACATTTCCCCATTCCCACTCATCTCCCTGTTTTTTCAGATTCCACCCTCCACTCTCACAACCCTCCCCAAAATTAATTAAATAAATAAATAAATATCACAAAAAATAAGGAAAACAAAACCAAAAGCATAGAGACATCTCATCATGGAAACTGTAGTGTAGTTTGTCCCAAAATATACCCCAAGTGTCTACACATCTTCACTTGCTAAATGTTCATTACAATGAGCCCTGGGCTTGGTTCAAGATCTCTGGCTTCTGTGACACCATCAACACTGGCTTCTAACCAGGACTCCTCCCAGTTACAACAGGCCCTTTCAAGTGCCTCAACAGTTCACAGATGATACAGATTCTTGGGTAAGCCAACTCAAAGCCCTGGATTGGGTCTGGGTGGTAGCTGAGATGGTCAGCCTGAGTGATCTTCCTTATCCACAGCACTAGGATGAGCTCTCCAGCGCTGCTCTAACTTGTCACCCAGTGCCATCATTGACAGGAGGCAGGGGCCTCTCTCCTGCTCTCATGCCCTCATAACCTCACCCGCATGCCTCCAGAACCAACTCCACTGTGCTGCCCAGTTGAAGTGAGGAGCCCACACGGTGAGGGGCTGGGCCATCTCTCCTGCTTTCACACACACCCTCATGTCTCGGTCACTCATGCCTTAGCTCCACCATGTTTCCCAGGCAAGGTACAGGACCTTCACTGCCACCACTGAGGGGCAGGACCAGCTTTCCCACTCTCCTGACCTGGACCAGCTCTCTTGGCTGCCTCAGGGGACACTTGCACCAGCACCAGTTCACAAGAGACAAGTGATGGGGTGAGCTCTCCTGCACTCACATCCAGCTGCCCCGACAAGGTGCAAAGCCTGCTCTCCTGGGTGCTGCAGCAGGTGAGCTACAAGGCCAGCCGGCCATCCCTAATGGCTCCAGAGCCAGCTCTTCCAATGGCTATGACAGATGGCAAAAAATGAGGGCGTCACCTCTGTACCCCTGTCACCTTCTGGCATAGGACTGGCAGGGCCAGTTCTCGCTTTCTGCCTCCTCCTCCTCCTCCTCCACAATATCTCCTGAGCTGTGGCAATAGTAGGGTTAAGATATAGTTGTCCAACTTAGGGCAATTTGAGAAAAACATAGAATTAATTATTTGAAATAAAAAGAGTTTCTTCCAGATGTTTTATCAGACCTTTTGAGGTTTAATATATAATAAAATGGCATTATGTTTTTTAAAGTATTTTGAAACCAATAGTCGAGAATCATGGGTCTTCCACAGGTTTTCTTCTCTGCATTACTATTTAAATTTTGTCCAAGAGAAATATCTCATAAAAAATTAAATAACAGTGAATGTGTGTTAAATATGTCCAGTTTGTTTATATTGTAGCATTTGAATCAACTCCACCAGGAGCTGTCTCTGCTGTTATAATACACTGCAGGGAGGAGAAATTGGTAATTTGGCAGAAAATTGCTATTCAAAATGGTTATTTAAAAAAAGACACTGTCAACAGAAACCTCCAGGAACTAACTATAAATTATTTTATATTTAATCATTTGACCTGAAAAATATGAACCCACATTCTTCTGCCGTCATAAAAAATTCATTGATACAGACTATTAAATGAGAAAGGAAAATACCTGATCTGGATGAAGGAAAATATTTTATAACCTACAGTGAGATGCTGTGGTTTTGACATAGGTTCTGACGTTTACATTGACTAATTTTAGTCACTGTATTAGTTAATTGGGGGCATCGTTATCTCCCTGGTAAGATTCACACAAGCAAGTCAGGTAAGCATATGTGAAGATCCTGTCTAGATGACCATAATGTATTTAGTAAGTAGGAAATGTTGCTGATAATCATTTGCTCTGAAAATGAGTTCATATTTTTATATTGGTTAAATTGCTATATTATTTGACTCTCTTCAGCATCCCTGAAATTGGTTCCCAATGACTGCTCTTAATTTAAAATGAAATGAAGTAAAAGTGAAGTGTAAAGAAACTTTGCAGGTTATGAAATGATGTATAAATATTAGGGT
>JANHMN010000014.1:63845727-63876390 GCA_030674055.1 Rhabdomys pumilio
AGAGAGAGAGAGAGAGAGAGAGAGAGAGAGAGAGAGAGAGAGAGAGATTATTCTGACACTCATGACAACTTCAAAGTCATCTATAAATCGTCCTACCAAATGCATGCACATGGCTGTAATTAGTGACTTTAGGTAACCAAACCTCCCTGAAAGCACACATGTAAGTTATGACTTTACCTTTTTAGTGCCTACAAATATATGATTTTCATTTCTCAACCCATTGCATTGGCTTTTTTCACATTCACACCATGATTGCTCAAGCGGAAATGGAAAACTCTATATAAGAATTGGTCTCTTTGATAAGGTGGATCCTGTAGCAGACCCACTACAAAGGTATGTCATATTACATGTCTGTGAATACACATAAAAGGCAGGACTTGTATGTGTTACCTCATCATTGTGTCTAGAGACCTCACTACAGTGCAGATTTCGTGGCACAGTAAGTATTGGTAAATAATTCTTAATAAATAAGTAGGGGTGTGAAATGACATTAAGGATAAAAGAAATACAGTTTTTCAGAATATGTAGGCTATTTTGCTTCACTTTCAGAAAGCAGAAAGCATCAAAGGGTCATTTTATAAGTGAGGGACAGAAAAGAGGTCAACCAAGAAGCAATAGCATATCTGAGTGCTTAGTGCAGATGCTATGCTTACTGCATTGAATACCACAGGAAAGCAGAAGGATAAAGTAATTTAAGGAGGGAAGGAAAGGACTGAGACAAGAAAGGGGCTTCTGAGAAGAACCTTCAAGAGAAATTAAAAAAAATGTGAGAGCAGTAACCATGAAGAGCCAAGGGATCCTGTGGTTAGCCCACAAGGAGGTGTGGGAGCAAAGCATGGCAAGAAGGACAACACAGAGAAATAAAAATAAAAAATAAATAAGTAGAACACTGAGCAGAAGACCCTCTTCTGTGAACCACTTTTTTTTATTAATATTTATTTTTGTTTTATTATTTTTATAGTACTTTAACCTGTTGAAATAACACCCAGGTAACAAAATGAAAATGTGAAAAGTCTTATCCATAGAAAGTCACCTCCTGAGGAACTCTGGAATGGAAAGCTACGTGTTTGGCTCCAAGGGACCATACTGAACCAATGGAGAAAGATGGGGACAAAAGCCAGCTCTTAGGTCATTGATTGGAGAAGCAACTACCACAATATCCAGTGCATGTGACACATTTCCTGGCAGTTCTTAAAGAATAAACAGTGAGCTGACCTAGCTCTACAAATACAGCTTCCACTAATTAAGCCATAATTCATTAAAACCATGTAATTCTATTTAATTATGATGATCCGCCTTTTTTCTTTAAAATAAGAAAGCCTATTTCTACAGTTATACTTACATTTTGCATTTGGGAGGTATCCAAGTACAGATCTTTGCAAGTTATGTACAATACAGGCTAAAAATACTGTCTGGATATTTGTTGCAGAACAGAAGGAATTCTAGACTAATGCGACAAATGGCATTCCCCCAACTGCACCCATAACTATTCCATTTCGGTTATAAAGATAGTTCCAAGAGAAGACAGAAATTAAAACTTCTATCTTCA
Organism: Rhabdomys pumilio; assembly: GCA_030674055.1. Taxonomy (NCBI): domain Eukaryota; kingdom Metazoa; phylum Chordata; class Mammalia; order Rodentia; family Muridae; genus Rhabdomys; species Rhabdomys pumilio. The sequence goes on from JANHMN010000014.1 coordinate 63,847,277, forward strand.
TTGCACTTTAAGTTTGTGGCATTCAAGAGTTTCAGCTATCTGAATATATTCACTACTCTATGCTTTAATATGTAGGTATAATATTGAATTTTAAATCATCTCTTTCATGTGATTTTACTAGAATACCTATGAATGGTTAAATTGTGAGGCATTAAAATAGAAATAATGGAAAGGAAAATGTGTATATAATATACAAACTGAGGTCCAAATTAAATTATAATTTAATAAGGGATAATAGCATTGTGATGGCAAGCATCTTCAATTTGACAGTATCAAGATGATACCTCTAGGTATAACTCTAGGTATCAAGATGATAAACCTCTAGGCATACTCTGAAGGCCTATCTTCAGTAGGTTAATTGAAGTTTGAAGACTCACCACAAAAGGAGACAACACTTACAGGTGATAGGAAGGAGGCCACTACCCAATGTAAACATTCTAACTAATGGAATGTTCTTAATTATAATCTCTAGACTGACTTATAAATGTGAAATTGCAATACAAAAAAAAGTATAATGGAATGGTGAAAAAAATTAAATTTCTATTCAATAAATAGTTTAGACATTTTAATGTCATCTATTTCCAAAAATTTTGAAAGAATCTTTCCAGGCTGCTCAGGACTATTGAGCCATCAGCAAAAGGAGCAGATTTCATGGTGATATTCGCTTTACCATCCAGTGTCAAAGCCACACTCAAGAAGTGACTTATCTCTAAACTCAGGGAGGCAGGAGAGACATTTGAAATGTAGCGAGCAGGTGAGGAATTAACTGTGAGGAAATGTGAGGAATTCAAAGTTAGTCACTGATGGTGGCTGAGACAGAGAGATAGATAGATAGATAGATAGATAGATAGATAGATAGATAGATAGATAGATAGATAGATTGATAGATTGATTATATATTAATTATAATCAATATATTATATATAATATATATATTGATATATATTATATATATTGAATAATATATATAATATATATTATTTTATATAATAATATATAATTTATAATAAAAATATATAATATTGTATATAATATATTATATATACATATATATGTGTATATATGTATATATATATATACATATATATATATAAACATTTTGTTAGAAACAGCTTGGCACAGACTCCACTTCAACCCAGCAGCCCTATGGACGTTCCTTGCTTCTAACTGAATGAATTCAATGTTGTCTTGGTTTAGTTTTTCATGCCCAATTAGTGAAGAACTTAGGGGTTAACCACACTGGCTGCAAGGACTTTAGATCATTTCAGGAATGTGAACGATGGGCAGAACGCCTGGAGTTATAAAGAACTCCGTGCAGAAACTTTAGCTGAAAGGGAGAAACAGATGATTCTGTGTGCACTAGAAAATTCAAATATTTGTATAACTGTACACAAGAAATTAGAATTAAAATGTCGGTTTTAAAATGCTTGGTTAAGAGGAAGGCGCAAGGCAAGACATGCCACAGCTTAAGGGAGACAAGGCTACGTCAGGTTTTTTGAATTCCTCACTGTGAATAGAAGCCAAAATTAGCTTCTTGCCTAGAAATCTTTTCTCTTTTTACATATTATTGAATTTGTTGGTGTGCTGGCTAGTCTCATGTCAACATGACACAAGCTAGAATTCTCTGAATGGAGGGAAACCCCATGGAGAAAATGTTTCCATATGATCCAACTGTACTGCCTTTTCCTAATTAGTCATTATTGATAGGGGAGGGCCCAGCCCGTGCTGAGTGGTGCTTTCTCTGGGCTGTTGGTCCAGGGTTCTACAAGAAGAAGATAAGCAAGTCATGAGGAGCAAGCCAGTAAGCAACACCTCTCATGGCCTCTGCCTCAGCTCCTGTCTCTAGATTCCTGCCCTAACTTCCTTCAACTATGATTTGGGTTATTAAGTCAAAGAAATCATTTTCTCTCCACATTGCTTGTCATTATGTTGTTTCATAGCAGCAACAAAATCCTTAACCAAGATGGTTGAAAATAGACATACGTTTCCCCTTAAACAAGGCTTTAATGTTTTCTCATCTAGACAAGCCCATTATTTATGTTCAGTCATCAATCTCTTGATTGAAGTGATGTAAAGTTTGAGTTCACTCAGGACAGAATATATTTAGAGAATAATTCTTACAATGCACAGCAGTCTTGCCTGCTGTGCTGTTGAAACATGTGTGTGCATCAGTGTATGTGTGCACATGTGTATATGTGCACACACAGCTTGCTCTCTCTCTCTCTCACACACACACACACTCTTACACACACACACACACACACACACACACACACACACTCACTCACAGTGGTTTACTTCTTCATTTTGGTCTCCACACACTTATGTTCAAAGTAGTGTTGCATCTGCTATGTCACTTAAAAAGGCACAAAGAGTCTCTGGGCTTTTGTACGGGAGATAGGTTGAAGCTAGGAGAGGCAGGTGAGGAAGAGATGAGGAGGTTCTGAAGCTAGGTGCCAGAAAACACAATGATAAAATTGCTTGAAGTGGAGTTATCACGGAAAGCAATGAATAAGGCCTGGATACCAGGGCACCTGTGGAAGACTGAAAGAAGGATGCTCTATATCCATGATCAAGACAACTAGGAAGGAAGAGTAGTACGTGGGAAAACAGGACAAAGTAGTGGTAATGCCTGCTGGTCATGGTTGGCCACATAGAATTATCCAATGTATGACAGAGCTGATGATTTATGAGACTGTTAGTGGGGAAACAGTCCAATAAAAAATGAAAACGTCAGTTCTTACCTTAATGGATTAAAGAGTTTCTATATTGCATACCAGACTATATTTATAATGTTACAATATGTATACTTTAGATACACAAGACAATCAGCCATGTGCATAGTAACATACTAGGTGCTGATGCTTTTTGAAAAATAACAAACGTACATTTCCAAGGTATGCAGTTGAGACTTAATTTATTCTGCTTCAGGTACAAAGCAGTGCAGTAGAGCAGACCTCAGATCTCCCGTAGGACCAGCATACTCAGAACACAGAGTCCATGACAGTGAGAAGAACACTGAGGGAAGGAGGCAGCCACAGAGCCAGGAAAGACCTGAGTACAGTCTGGAATCCTCTCTGGTTTTTCTACCCTCCTCTCAGCTCAGCTCCCTGTATTTAATCTCCTTCTTCATCAGACTTGTTTCTTCGTCGCCTTCACTGCCATATGGAAGATGGAAACAAATTTTCCCTCACTTGCCAAACTTACAGATGTAGATTGAGGAGGGAAAAAAAAAGTTGAAGAAAATATTCTCTCGGGTTGAGCTTTGATTCTGTTAACCGTGTAGAGGACCAAGGCACTGGAACAGAACCCAAAATAGTTTCTGCTCTATAAGAAAAGCAAAGAATAAATAACACAGTTGTTTTTTCAATAATGCCTTTCCATCGGTCTCACAGATCTCATATGTGATATGTAATGCTGTTTTGCTCAGACACCTGAATTTCCAGGGTTATGAGAGCATATCATATACAAGAATGACAGAATCAGGTGATACTTAAACTCTGGTATCGGTAGGAAAGTTGTCAACCTGAATGGGCGACAGCTCAGATCGGCAGTAGCCCACTGTGACAGCCTAACTTGCAGTCTCTTTTAAAGAAAACTTTGTTTTGTTGTTGTTTGTTGTTGTTGTAAAGATGCATACCTAATTTTGGAGGTTTGTGTAAGACTGAGATGAAGCCGTCCAATTGTAACTGGCTTCTCCTCCAATTACATCCAAAAGCACTGTTTTCTCTTTCCGGTACTTTGCAGTCCTAATGGCTTTCACAAACAGCAAAGAAACTCTTACTGACGTTATTTCCACCTTTGGTCAATCTCAGGATTTTTAACCACATGATGAGCTAGTAACCTCACCTCTGCTCCGTTGCCTCAACCAAAAGCAGAGACATGTTGCTCTATCAGTAATGACAAGCACACGCCCCACTTGGTCCTCTGGTGCTCACACCTCTGTTACCTCTTCCCTGGGATTTTTAGCTATGTCTGGAGACTCCCATGGGGTTGGTGTCTTCTTCATGTGGCTGTGGATTTTATTTTGTTTTGACCTTGTTTGATGTGTCATTTATGTGTTATGTTGGTTGATTTTTATATGTATTTCCTTTTAGAGTCAATATCAGCGATAATTTTTTTCTTCTTCATTTTTTTTTTTTTTTGGTGCTTAGTTTTCTTGGAGCTACTCAAATGACCAACTTCTGCCCAGGTGTCTACTAAAAATCAAGTCAATAGTACAAAAATCCCAGGAACAGCAAAAAACAAATTTATCAATTAAAAATCTGTCATGACTGCCAGATTCCTAGATGTCAGCCTAAAGCCAATCTCATATGAAAATTTTGTAAAGATCAATCCTATTTAGTTTGATAGACTATAATGTCTGAAAAAAAATCATATTCCCAGTATATGGTAATTTCGTTTAAGCTGTGAGCTGTGAGTATGTGTTTCTGTGTTTGCGTATGTGTGTGTAGGTACATGTATACATATGTGTGTGCATGATGTACATGTGCGTACACGCCTGTGTGTATGCTCATGTATGTGGACATATGTATGTGTATATGTGTACAAAACTTAGGAAAATTCTAAATAAATGGCATCTATATGGCTTTTCCAAAGATTTTACTGAAATCCATTTCTCCCTGTAACTCCCTTCTTCTCTCTTTTACCCATCGCCCTGCTCAGTTAAACATTCCTTCCCAAATATTGCTTTTCCTTTCATACTGCTGCTGTCTGATTATTTCCCATCCCTTAAATTCCCTCTAGAGCCCATTCCTAGTTTCCTCATGTCTACAGTATTAGTCTACAGTATTACAATTTAAACACACATATCTAACAATTCCAAGCATAGAAATGCATATGAGAGAAACCTGTGATGCTTCTCTTTCAGAGTCTGTGTTACCAAAAGGAGATTGGTTATTTATTATTCATTCATCAGTGTATGAACACTTGAATTGTTTTTATGTCCTGGATAGAAAAATCTGAATGAGTGAGCAAGTAACAGGATGTAGAATCCTTTGAGACTATGTCCAGCAATGGAATACCTGCATCATATTCTAACATTCTAAGACACCTCTAGCCTGATTTCCATAGTGGCTACACTAGTTTGAAATCCCATTAAAATAAATAAGTCATCTTCCTTCCCTTCATCCATTTCTTAAATTTGTTTTCTTTTTTAAAAGATTTATTTTATTTTTAATTATGTGCATATGGGTAGTCAGTGCCCTTGAAGACTAGAGATTTTAAACGCTTTGGAACTGGAGCTATAGATTGCTTTGAGCCACCTGACATGGACTCTGGGAAATGAACTTCAGTCTTCTGGAAGAGCAACACATGCTCTTAATAACTAAGTCACCTCTCCAACCCAAAGGGAGTAAGTAATTCTCTCTCTCTCTCTCTCTCTCTCTCTCTCTCTCTCTCTCTCTCTCTCTGAGATATGGGTTACCTCAGTCAACGCAGTCTTTTCTAGGTCCATTCGTTTACCCGAGATTCTCATTATTTCAATTTTCTTTAGCATTGAAAACTATTCCATTGTGTATATGTACACTACATTTTCATTATCCACTCATGTGCTCAAGGATACTTAAGCTGTTTCCATCTCCTCGCTATTGTGAACATAATGGCTATGAACATCGTTGAGCAGCATCTATGGAACAGAACATCAAGTTCTTTGGGCAAATGTCAAGGAGTAATGTAGCTAGGTCAAATGGTAGATTTCCTTTTAGGTTTTGAGGATTCTCCATACTGAATTCTGGAGTGATTACACCAGTTTGCAGTCAAGGTAACAGTGAAACAGTGATTAAGCTGTGTGTGTATGCGTGTGTGTGTGTGTGTATGCGTGTGTGTGTGTGTGTGTATGCGTGCGTGTGCATGTGTGTGTGTATGCGTGTGTGTGTGTGTGTGTGTGTGTATGCGTGCGTGTGCATGTGTGTGTGTGTGTGTGTGTGTGTGTGTGTGTATACCTCTTTCCCTTTCCCAAAAAACTCAGTTGTTTTGTTCACCTTGGCCATTTTGAGTGCATTGAAATGAAACCTCAACGTTGTTCTCATTTGCATTTCTCTAATTGCTAAAGATGATAAACATTTTTTGAGGTATTTGTTAGCTATTTTTTCTTTTTCTTTTAAATCTTTCTGTTATTTCTCTCTTGAGTACTTTGTGTTGTACCATTGTTTCCTTGACTCTTCCTTTTTTGTACTAATTTATTTATTTTCCATTTTAATCACAGTTTCTCTTCCCTCCTCTCCTCCAAGTCCCTTCCTCTTACCTCCCCTTCCCACATGTCTCCTCTTTTTCTTCTCAGAGCAGCAGGGTCTGTCTCTGACTCTGTTACCTGTCTTTAGATCTCTTTCCCCTGAGTGGACTTCCTTCCTTGTCCAGCCTCAGTAGATGAAGATGCACCTAGTTCTACTGCAACTTAGTTGGTATCCATAGGAGGACTCTTCCTTTTTCTGACTTTTGGATATTCTTGGAATTAATCCTCTGTCAGATGTATAACTGACAATGATTCTTTCTCATTCTGTGGGTTTCTCAAATGCCAAATGTTCTCTTTCATCTGCAGATCTTAGTTCCTAATCCTCACCCATAAGTATACACATGGAGTAACCATAGAAACCAAGAAATTACAAAAGGACCCAGAGCATCCAGAAAAGACGTCTTTAACTGTCAAAGGCAGTCCTACCTATGAAACGCTGGCTTAAAACCAACTCAACAGGAGAAAACTCATGCCTGGTACTTGAGCTAGTGGGGTCATGGGCATTTGAAAAGAATCTACCACCACTTTACTGGATCAGCATAATTCCTTACAACATTCTAAATTTTAGCCTTATACTTACAGATAAGTGTAACTACCACACCTCCTTAAAAAGCCCCTATGACAAATGGAAATAATTATATTAAACCACAACCAGATACAATGCAGACATCAATGGGACTTCAGTCTACCTGCAACACTGCTCCTGAATCTATTGCTCAGGGAACATCACTGAAGAGAGGTCTGAAAGAGTATAAGAGTCAGAAACTATGCAGTCTGCTATGCAATAATCTCTCCTACAGATAACTACACATACAATAGAACAATGGACATATTAATGTAGAGGAGGGAAGTTTTCATGATAGGTAACTAATGAAATAATGACAGCTAAAGCGAGAATTGGGCTCTCTTGAGTATGAGTCATCCGTACTGATTGTCCAATGTAGAGTGGTCAGCCCTGAAACCATGCACATGCAAACAGCAAAAGCAGATTCCGTATTTTTACATTTGTACACATACATAGATATCTACATATTAATAATAATCAAAGGAAAAGAGGCTATCACCTTGAAAGTGTTCATGAAGACATGGAAGGAGCTGGAGGGAGGATATCTGGAAGGGGCCAGTGAAAGGAAAAGGAGGGCTGAAAGTGATGTAATTCTTTCACAATTAAAAATATATCTAAATACTTTTAATTATATTTAAAATATTCAGTTGCTTCTCTTTAATAGCTAAGTTGAACATTTTAAGTATATAAATAATTTAAATATTTAAAAAGCATTTCTTAGGCATTTACATTTCTTCTTTCCAGTACCTACTAGTATGTCCCACCACCTATTTGTTATTTAAGAGTTTTGTGATATATTTTTATCACATCCCCCCAACTCATGGCAGATCTTCCTCACCTCCCCACCCACCTAACATCATATTCTTTTCCATGGTCCATTTTTGTGTGGGTTATTAATTTTTTGGTGTTATTTTTAAGTTCGTTCTATGGTCTAGTCATTAATTTTTTTGTAAGATGTATAGCTAGCAAAGATTTTTTTCTCATTCTATATGTTGCTTTTTCATGACCAATGTCTGATATAGCTGTAAGCTCTTGGGAAATTCTTATTGACCCTCAAATTAATATGCTCTGTTACCCGCAACTGGTACACTGGCTAATTTTATGTCAACTTGGCACAAGCTTGGGTCATCTGAATAGAAGAAACCTCAATTAAGAAAATGCCTCCATAAGATCCAGCTGTAAAACCTTTTCTTAATTAGTGATTGATGGGATACGACCCAGCCTATTATGGGTGGGGCCATGCCTGAACCGGTGGTCCTTAACTCTTTAGGAAAGCAAGCTGGACAAGCCATAGTGAGCAAGCCAGCAAGCAGCGCTCCCCTTTAGCTTTGGCATCAGGTCCTGGCTCCAGATTCTCACTCTGTTTGAATCTGTGTCCTGAATTCCTTTAGTGATGGGTAGGAAGTATAACCCAAGTAAACCCTTTCTTCTTCAACTTGTTGTTGGCCATGGTGTTTCATATTAGCAATAGTAACCCGAAATGAGAATAATGGTCCATTTTAAGTCTTGGAGCAAGAGCTATGCCTCCAACGTTTCAAACACTAGATGACTATTTAATACTATTCTTATGTTCAATATCACAAGTTTATAGAAATTGAAAGCAAAAGCCTGTTGATGAAGATATAACATTCTCAAGTCATATAGTATGGAGAAACAAAGCTTTGAAGCGTCACCTCTACTTGTTGGCTTTCATGGTGACAGACATGCCATGCAGGCTAGTGCGTTTGAAAAACAACCAACAGCTGTACCTCATGGGAGTAACAATATTAACTGACCTAGCAAAATATTCTCATTTGATCCATAGTGACATGAACCTTAGGACAATACCACCCATTCTCTTATTGGATTTGAGTCCTGATTTACAAATTGGAACTCATACTGATAACTGTTCACCAGGCCAAGAACTCATAGCAAGGTAGACCATAGGCCCTAGGGAAGAATCTACTCCAACTATTTCGCCAAGTGGAAATAATATCAAATTACCCTCTAAATATTTTTCTTTATGTCTATCAGTTACTATAGTTCTCAAACCTCATTAGAGATGCTTCTTTTTATAATAAATCAAAATTAATATAAGTACTCACAATTTGTCACTGTGTAGAGAATAAGAGACTATAGAGTGCTTATTCCTCAGTAGGACATCCATACCATAAACCTTCCACCCAAGAAAAGAGGGACAAAAGATTGAAATAGCCAAAGGTTTTAGAGACAGGCTGTAAGACAATGTTGTCTAGACCTGATGTATCACATAAGTACAGCAGCCTAGGGTGTATTTAAAAGACCTGCACAATGTCAAGTCTGAAGAAATTATAGCACAAAGTCCCACCCATGCTTGAAGGACTGCTAGTGACTGATGGCCTCTGAGGAATTGGAAGTCTTCTTCAGAGAGGTGGCCCCTTGTGAGTAACCCAGGCTCCAGTAGAAGGTTCTGTACTGACCTGGGTCCTAGCAAGACTGAGTGGACTCAGTGGTTAAAAAGAGTGCATGAGGTTGGCAAGGAAAAGAAGTGACAGGATAAAAGAAATTAGAGGGAAGGAACAGGGGTGGGTCTGACCAAACACATTGTACACAAGAAGGAAACTGTTAAAATAACATTGGTCTTCCTGTGCTGAAAAAGAGGAAGGAATATTTAAGGAATTTTTAAAATTGAAACACCCTGAACTACGAAGTCACTCAAATATTTATGTTATAAAAATTCCTTTTTAGAAAAAGATTCAGAAAACAAATATTTTGGGAAGTCACAGAAATAGGTAATGATGTTGATGCTGGTGAGCAGGGCTAATGTTTAGATAAGTTTCTCGGGTTTTTAAGTAGTGAAAGAGAATAAAGGAATCTGAAGGTGCATCGAACAGCATAAACTAGTCTGCAATGTTCTACATGTGTGTTCACATCAGCTAAAATACATAAAACCACCTACTATCAGCAGGGTTCCATGAGCAGTTAATTGTGGAGGAGGTGGGAATGTAGACAAAAGAAGAATGTTAAAAACAAATCCTGGCATTCTGTTGCAAGCAAGAACACACATGAAGAATTTGTTTTACAGAAGACAGTTAACCATGAGACTGTAATCTAGAGAAACATGCTTGTCTTACAGCCTGCAGTGGTGAGACCTGAGTCTCATGTAAACCTAGCCTAGGGCCATAAAAATGAAAATGTAAGCTATCATTCTAATAAAAAGGCTAGGGAAAAAGTATGTCTTGGCATAGTAGGCTGTGACTATGATGTTGAGGACTGGGGAAATAAAAGTAAAAACATAAATTTAAAAATTAAGAAAAAAAATACAGACAAATTGGGTTCTGAATTTACTGAATACAAAAAACTTCCAGAAATTATAATGATTTCTGTGCAGTCTTCACTGTCAAGGAAGAGAAACCATCATCCTAGGAAAGCGGAATATTCCCTGATATTACCTCTTACGTAACCATCCCACAGGTTGTGTCTTGGACCTACTGAGGGGAAGGATGTACCTCTGTGCAGGACATCCCAGAAGAGTTTACTTAAAGCCATTTCCTGCATCAATGCTGTATGGAGCCAGTGGGAAATCTGCCCCATGCAGTGGCAAAGTGGCAACTCTTAGGACCTGATGGGCCCAGAATGTGTTCTCAGGTGACCTGAGTAATTAATGGATTGTATGTAGCAAGAACCAGTCAGCTAGACCTTCTGCAGTTGCCCATAGTTTAACATATTTTAAATCCCCCTTGAATGATTCTAAATGTGTACTCTTTCGTGAAGACTGACCATTAACTAAGCAAATTTGCCCATTTGGCAGCAAGCTCCTTTTTCCTTGATAGAGTGTCTTAAAAGCTGATTATGTTATATCAGGAAATAACCTAAGATCACCTAGCTAATCTCCTTAGAAAGTAAGATCTACACTTCTTCCATCTTGGTTTCTAGCCATTTCTTCCCTTTCTCTTGTGCCCTTTTGAGGACATGCGATACGTCTTGCAAACCTACAGTAAAAGAATCTTGGAATATGTTCCTTGCGGGAAAGTCACACCCAGCTGCAAGCTGCCTCACTGACTTAAACTGAAAAAAAAAAATTCATTCTTTCTTGTATGAATCTGAATAGAAAAAGATGAAGTGAGATAGAAACTTGAGAATGAACCGTGGTACAGATAACAAGGCATGCATTGTGGAAGATTGAGTACTCAAGAATTCCAGAGGTTGGGAAGCTTCAGGAACAACTACTACTTAGGAGAGAAAGACAAAAGATAATGAACAAAGAGAAGAAATAGGCAAAGAGAGGGAAACTCAGTGTGCTGCATTCGTTTTTTTTTTGTTTTGTTTTTTTTTTTTTTTGGAATGTAATAACAACATGTGAAGACTAATACACTGAGCATTTAAAGCAACATGAACATACACATACTTTTAACTCCTGAGACTCCAAGGTGAATGTAGAATAGTCTAGGGTTGATACAAGCCCTCTTCTGGGTCTCAGATATTAACTTCTCCATGCATACTTACATGATGGAAAGAGGAAAGACCTCTCTGGGTCCTTCTTTTGAAGGGTACTAAGTCCACTGGTTACGGTCTTTATGACTTTTCCACCTCCCAAACATCATCACCTAACATTCCATCTCCTGACATCATCACCGAGGATGTAAAAATTCCAGCATATCCATGTTTTTCAGTGGGAAATACTAAGAGACCATAATATCTAATGATCTATGAGCAACATAACGTTCTCACTCACCCCTCCATTCCTCCTTCTAAGCTCCCAGAGTCAGGGAGTTGGCTCTACATCGCTGAACCTCAGAAAACATCTGGGGAAAAAGGGAGAAAATGGATAAGGTGTGCAAAACCAAGCTGGAAAAACTGAACTCGAGAGAGATGACCAGTACTGAAATGATACAAGAGCAGCTTACACCTTAGTCTCCAAGTTTCAGGCCCCGAGACACATCCTCTACTTTCTTTATATTGGTCCTTTAGGCTTCTCTGTAGTCTTTCCATGAGTCTCTTTCATAATTTGACTCAAGAGACTCTCTTATTATGCAGAAAATAAAATAGTATTATCATTTTTTTAATTTTATTAGAGATAGTGCATATTTACTTATGAAAATATATTACGTAAATAGCTGTATCTGTTACAGTCTTGTATCTTCTAAACCAAGTGTGATACCTCAGTTAAAACTCCCAAATCATCTTTTAGCTACAAGAATATGAGATTACACTTGTTTTTATAATTTTAGTTAAAACATTACCCAAAATGATCCTCTCCTAAAGACATTGCAAGAATGCTGTATGCTTTACAGCAAAATATTTGAATAGTAAAAAGATATTTGTGCTTTAATGACTACGATAAATGTAACTTAAACTTATTTTTACATGACAAATGAAAAAATGACTTATTCTGTTTTCTGCCCCCAAATTTTTATGTATGAAATCAATATTTCACCTATGGTTTTGTTACATATGATAATACACAATTACAACTTTAATGCAAATCTTTTATCCTGATTGTACTATATTTAACTAGTTGAATATTTGATTTTGACATGCTTGTTTATTAATGTACTTGGAAATACATGAACTATATTCCAATAATATATATATATATATATATATATATATATATATATATGTACTTGCACATTTATATAAAGTATACATATTTGTTTTAATAACAGAAAAATGTTCAATGATTACTAATACATCAGGCTTTCTTGCAGAGAAGATAAGTTTTTCACTGCCCATTGTATTTGGTGATATTGATTGTAATAAAAACCAATCTCCCATCCCCCCCAAAGAGAAAGGAGAATGTGTAAATGTGTAAAGAGTGGCATTCATGTAAACCAGTTTGCAAGACTCATGGATAACACACTTAAAAACCAAAATTTTCCTTTCACTGAAAGACAATCATGGGGGTTGGCAAAAATGAAACAGGTGAAAACACTGAGAATAGAAAGGTATCGCCGTTACCTCATCACAATAAAATGTTAAGTGGGAGACAGATTGGTAGAAAGGATAAAAATAAGATGCTAAATCCAAGGTCAGAAAAAAGCTAAAGAAGATCGGCCCATGTCTATGTGAAGTTCCCATTAACTGTATCTCAAGTTCACTATATACATACATATATATGTGTGTGTGTGTGTGTGTGTGTGTGTGTGTGTGTGTGTGTGTGTGTGTGTTCGAGTATTCTTATAAAATTACATATATATACATATACATATACATATACATATACATATACATATACATATACATATACATATACATATACATATACATATATTGCATATTGGATACATTATATTGCATATAACAAATGTCATATATCATATTCATATATCATGTCATTGTATATTACAAATTACCTCATATATATCATATTTAATATGTGTATCTATATGATATGATATATATGCAATATGATGTATTCAATGTGTAATATGATATATGGTATATGGTATATGATACATGATGTTATAACATGTAATCATATATGATATATAATATAAGACATAACATATATGACATAGGACATATGATATAATTAATATATGATGTATAATGTAATATGCAATATATTTTATAATAAATGCACATATAAGATATCATCTCACAGTTACATCGGGGCTTGGTCAATATCCTTGATCAATAATTAAGCTTTTTAGAATCTATGAGACTCTAATATGTTTTATGGTATTCTCAATAGCTAACCCAAAGAAGAGTCTTCAAAGTGATCTCTATATATTTAATATTTGATTCCTACATTCAGTTTCTACATTTAAAAGTGTGCGTGTGTGTGTGTGTGTGTGTGTGTGTGTGTGTTTGTGTGTAGCTTGTATAATTTGGGGATTATAGGCAGCTCTGCTGGGCTCATTCATCTCTTGCTCCTCTTGTTAAGGTGGCATCTAATAGTTTGAAAGAGTACACTGTGAAAAGGGAGAGGGAAGAGAGCAACAGCTTTTCAGAGTCTTTAATTCTGATAATTAGTCCAAAAATATAATAATTATACTTGTGAAAAATTAATTAAGAAAATTAAATTGGCAGCAGCAAATTAACAAATATACATTTGATTATGTTTCACATCTTTAAAATGAATGCTATATTAAACTGGTCACTAGGGACACTTAAATTTCTAAGGTTTGCATGGGTTTCAAGAAGATCTCATCGGAGTTACAAAGACATAAACGATGTAGCACACGCTAACATATATAAAAAAACTAATATTAACAGAAAATAAAGATTATCCACCATAGTAATAGTGAATGTTGCACAAGTCAGCTCTCCTAGTACCACAGAAAAATTTAATATGCAGTAAGGTCCTAAGAACACCCAAGCAATGCCAGTTCCGTTGGTTAACTTTAAGAACCCAGAGAACCTATTGCTAAGTCACTGCATAGTTTACTCATAGAAGATGAAAAAATCAGGCTGGTAGTCACCTAGAAACTTCATTCATATGGACCACTTCTCATGATGCTAGAAGGAGCTATGTATAATCTTGGAGGTCAGGTAATCATCAACCATAACTAGCTGTGAACCCTATGAGCTAATATAGGGCAAGTAGAACATGCCGCCAGACAGAAAAACTGGTAAAGTTGAGCAGGCTCAAAACCCAGGGGATCTCAGAATTGAGGACTGCAGGCATGGCACCAGCTCCATGATAATCTACCTGATCTGGAACACTTGACCCTGACACTCTACTAAGAGGACCATGACATAAAAACTTGGATGTACCAGTGCTACTGAGGTATCTAGATAGTCCCTGAGTGTTCAGGCAATGAATTTCCCTTCCTGAGCATTCCTTCCTGCAAAACGTTTTTAATCCCTGGTTGACCCTGAGTAAGGTGTATGCATTTATATCCACCATCAAATAAAACATTTTGAACAAGAAAGGACTATCTATTTCATCAAGGATCATGGTGAGGGCCTTTGTCATAAAGAACAGTGCCTAAATTTCTCAGAGAAGGCCTTTTCTTTTCTAGCCCTCTGTACTCTCAGCACTCACTAGGAAACAAACTGAATTCCAGCATGGGCTCTCAGCCTTTCCCTTCTTGCCTGGTGCATGACTTCCCTGAGAGGAAATGTGGATTCTCTGACACTTTTCCAACTCCCAGCAGTATGCCAGTGGGGCCTGGGTATACATGAGATGGGAACCACAGCATCTGTCTCACACACTGCTGTTTCTCACTCTGGAAACACAGATGAGGACTCCTATTACAGACTGTGTTCTAGCTCCCCTGAACAGCTTGTTAGTGGCACTCGGGCCGGGCACCCCAGCATCAAGGCACTTAGCCCATCAAGCTAAAAGCAATGCCTAGATTTGCAGGATATACACACTGGTACAATAGTGTCACAAATGTCACTGAAGTAACCAATCACTCTCCGTTTATATTACGTCCCTGTCCACAAGTTGAATCCATACCTGACACCATATCAATCAAGCTAAGAACTTGTAGCTAGATAGATCATAGACCCTAGGAGGGAACCAACTACTTCTAGTCGGCTAATTGGAACTAGCGGTGAGCTAACCCCTAATGAGCCCCTAAACAAACCTATGGTTATAACTCATACATTAAAGCCTCTCTCAACACCAGTCAAAGAAGTTTCTATTCGCGGTCTATGCTATTAACAGATACCCACAACTGGTCAGGATGCAGGGAATAAGAGCTTGTATACATGTATATGGAAACTTCATCCTCAAGCAAAGACTCATTGTAGAAGAAGAGGCAGAGATAATTTGAGAGCTAGAGGTGTTAAATGAGTCCAGGAGCCATGTAGGAAAAGCTAAAAGCTAGCAGGTGATCTTCCTGAGATGGCTTCACTATGGACTGTAAATCACGATGAATGAGCCCTTCAAGTCAAGACTGAAGGGAAACATTTTAGGAAGAATACCTATTATTAATATGCCTTCCTGTTTTATATATATATGTGTGTGTGTGTGTGTGTGTGTGTGTGTGTGTGTGTGTGTGTGTGTATGTATATATATATGTGTGTGTGTATATACATATATATGTGTGTATACATATATACATATATATATATGTGTGTGTGTGTGTACACACACACATAAAGCAATCACTAGGTATTAGCCTACCGTTTTGGGCAGATTTCTTTAGATCAAAGGAGATGTACTGTCTTTCCTTAATGCTATATAGAGAAATAGATAATTTGTTAATTCTTAATGATGATCCTATCAGAATTCCTAAAATTATTCTAGTAACTATCAAGCCCTTTATAAGAGGACTGCTATTAAAGCCCTCTCTGATATGAAAACTGTAATGAGAACTCTGCCAGTCTTCATGTGACATGAGTTAATTGCTTCCGAGATAGAAAGCAGGCATTTACAATGTAGATTATATTCCCTAGAGCTGTAAAACAATTAGCCAGGGGTCATAAAAGGAAAGGAAGGAGTGAGTGTAAGTGCAAGGACGGAAGATAAAATATTGAGTGGGTTCATCTACACAAAACTTCAATGCTAATGTGGTCACAAAATGTATAGTTTCATCAATGAACCTGTACAGTGAGTGAGTGACAGATAATGAATGTCTAGCTAGATAACTAGTATTGCTAGAAACACATGCATGCATCTCTGTTTCCGACTTCTTATTTCAGTTTATGATTTTTACTTATGTTTGAACTTTTATAAGAAAAAAAATAACAAAATGCTGGAAAAACCATGTGATCCCAGAAAGGTTTAAAAAAAAAATCTAGGATCAATAATATTACATTACAGCAGAAGGGGAAAGCAAAATTAGGAGGAATAAGGAGAAGACAGGAGAAGAAAGCAATTTAGAAATTAAGAAAGCATACAGTCTGATAGGTTTTTTTCCCTTTTACCTTCCCTTAGAAATAAAGATTACAATTCTTTTAAAAAATGTCTCCTTTTTTTCTCTTCCTATGGCTAACTTTCCCTGGCTTACAATGAGTTAAATAACCTCTCAGCCTCTGGGCCTGGCCTGTGGAATTCCTGCAGAGAAAAGAACAAAAGGACTTCTTTACTTAATCCTCTGCTTTTATACAAAAGGTTTATCCAGAGGCTTGTAGCTTCTGGCCTCAGAGTAACTTCAAGTCAAGATGGGTAAACATTAGTTACTATTTTAAAAAAGCAACACTAATCTCTGGAAAGACCAAGTCTTGCCTACCAAGGTTCTTTCCCCTCAGCTACCTTCAAGAGAAGCAGAGCTCCGGAGCTGGCCTCCTGCACACAGCAGGGCAGCTGTACATGTGAGCAAGCATCTGTTGTGAGAGCATGCACAAAACCTCTCCCTAGAACAGATCAAATCCCCACACGCAGAGGAGAGTTGGGAGTGAACTTTCATAACCAGTCAAAGAGATGTTGGCAATTCTAAGCAGTCAGAGAGATAAAGGTCTGCTTTCTCCAAATGTATAGCCACTTAGAAGTTGACCACACTCCAGGGGAAGGTCAGACATCCAGACAGAAAATTACACTGATGGGGAAAAGCAAGCCCAAAATGGTCTAGCATTTGATGACATGGAAAGGGAGAGTGAACCTGGGAAACTTAAGCCAGAGAAAAATCCAGCATGGAGCAAGGAGGAAGTAGGTGTGAAGTCCCAACTGTGATTTAAAAGCCATCAGCAATTGATGGTGGCTGAAAGAGATAAAGTCATATTCTTTATGCTGCTGTTGCATTCTTAAGTCAGCCACAGTCCAGTGGATGGCCACACAGCAAGAATACTTGGGCAGCACAGTTAGACTTGGTCAATTTTAGAAAGATACAAAGGTGGCTGGGTAGGGGAGGTAGGATCTGGGAGTGATTAAGGAAAGGGAGGAGACGGTCAATATCTATTGTATGAAACTCTCAAAGAACTAATAAAAAATCACTGAAAATAAACTAACAAAAAATAATGAATGTCATGTGCTAGCTTATAATTCTCTGGACAGGTAATCCTATTCGAGGTAACGAAGCAAGAAGATCTTTTGCGGCTTCTCCTAAATTACACATACAGAGTAATAGATAAGATGTTTTCCAAGGGAATTCTGTTCACACATCTGTCAGTCAATCCTGACGAGTTCAGTCTAACTCTCCAAATGCTGTACAGAAGGACACTGCCCTAAGTGTGTTTTACAGTCACAGATGTTGGTGCTGTATGGGAATAGGATATGGAAGGTCTCTCTTTTAGTTCTAGACTTAAAATTCTCCACACTCCACTAAATTATGTGAATTGAAGCATATCACAGTACTAGCACTAATTGAGTGGACACTGGTCAAGAGGACAGAAGTTAAGTTCTGTCTCTTACGGGAGGAACGACGATGTTCCTAGAGAAAAGACAGCATAAAACTGATGAGAAATTGTGGCCCATTTAAAAAACCTACTAAGTAACAGTGGGACTCACTGAGTGTGACTAGAACCTCAAGAAGAGGAAGAATCAAGAGACACTGAGAGACTCGGTAATACATAGTCAACATCAAACACGCTGCTCATTGTGTATAATATGTGTAACTTTCACATGTATGCACACGTTTGGTAGTGAGTCCCTGAGGCAGCTAACTCCTCTGAAACTCAGTCCCTGAGGCAGACCGTCAATCGGAACAAGATCACGGGCAAATCAACGCCATGAAAAGCACAAGCAATCTGATTTCTTCTGAACAGTAAACTGCAGGAAAAATAAAAATTAAATTAAAGAAGCTATAAATGTAGAAGGGAAAGCAAAACTGTCTTATTTGTACAGAAAATAACTCCCTGCGTAGAAAGATCTAATAGAATCTAACTATAAAGTATTATGATGAATAATATGTGCTAGGTAGAATATCAATAGAAAAAAGTGGTATTTCTTTACAAAGCAATAAGAAGAAAATCTAATTAGCAATGTCCTTTACCATAGCAACAAAGACGCAATATCTGAGAAGATAATCAAATAATACTTGGTAAGAACTCAATATAACTTTTAAAAGACCAAAAAGAGAAGAAAAGAAATCTTTACAAAAAGACATTAGTTTGACATTTATTTTATTTTTATTTTCTATTGTATTTTCTTTTATATGCACAGGCTTGTGTCTAAACACAAACACACACACACACACACACACACACACACACACACACACAGCCTGCAGTGAAGCATCAAAGGACAGCTTACAGGAACTGGTTCTCCCAGTCTACCTTGTGGGCTCCTGTATTGAGCTCAGGTCATCAGACATGGTGGCAAATACCTTTATCCCTGCCACATCTCATCATCTCATGTTGACATATTTAAAATGAGGTTTAAGAATGTCTGTAATCCTGAGATGTTTATTAAAGCAACTTCAAACCAAGTGAGAACCAAAGTGTGGACAGATATTTCAATGAAGAAATATGAAAGAGACCACAAAAGACCACAAAAGTTCTAGGGACTGTAAAGCAGCTACACGTGTCAGCCAAGCATTGAGAAACAAGAAAATGAAAGTCATGGAGAGAAATAAATAAAAGAGAAAATTGGAAGCTTAGTGTGAGACATTCAATCAGCTGAATGGTACAATTGACTGTGTTGGGTGGGGGAGGGGGAGGGAGGAAGAGGTGAGTGGGGGAGAGGTGAATGGAGAGGGGTGAGTGGGCGAGGGGTGGGCAGGAGAGGGATAGATGGTGGGGAGGGTGAGGGGAAGGGGGTGGATGGGGGAGGAGAAGATGAGGGAACAGGTTAGTGGGGAGGGTTGGTTGGGGGAGGGGCTGGCACTCCACCTAGAAAAGCTAACCATCAACCCTTTCTTGTGCCACTTACTACACACAGCCAAGGTTGAAGATGTGAATTTTAACGAAAGAAAACAAATGAACAGAGCATTTTATGTTCGGGGGGTTAAGACTGTTTATATGACAGTGAATATGCTTTAACCATAAATTAGGTTTTGATTATAGTAGAAACAAAGACATACGCTTTCAGCTTGTAGCACTATAAAATAAAATGAATGACAGGATCACCTCTAGACAATTTCAGGTGATGTAACTCATTCATGTTAGTATTTAGAAGATATAAAATAGTGTAAATCACAGGGAGAAGCACAAGTGCATGCAGAATTAGCAAAACAAACGAACACGCTGAGAGATGAAACAACAGAACTCTAACCAAATATGTACAAACTTCCTGAAACTAATTAGCAGTCTAAAAAGACAGATTGAAAGACAAGTCTTATAGCAATTTAGTAGATAAAACCACAACAACAACACACACACAATGACATTTTGCTAGAGTTTAGATGAAAATGCTAATTACTTAAACCAATTAAAAAATAATGTGGAATTATTTTAAAAATAAAGGCTGTTCTTTATAATCCAAAGATTTTTATTTCTAATTGTACTTCAATAATAGTAATAATAATAGTAGTAGTAATAATAATAACCAAAAGCACGAACAATGTGACAGAGGAAGGAAGACAGAAAGGAGTGCCTCAGTCCTACAGGGCAGTGAACTGGGATCAGAAGACCTGGAAGAGAGAACTGGAGGACAGGGGACACAAAGAATGAGCGACCGGCTTGTCTATAGGCTGATCACACCTCAGATTTTACTTTTTCACACAGGGGTTATATACACAAAAAGGCAGGATCTGGGGAAGGGGATGACGCAGGAGTGTAGGTGTTTTCAGGGGGAGTACAGATATCTTCCAGAACAGAGTGTCAGCTGGGTGAAGGTTCAGGGGACAGGACACTATGACTCCACCTATGATTCACTTGTCCTGATCTAAGTTGGTTCTATCCACCAAGGCTACCCAAGGTGGCAGTTTTCCACCAGAGCTGCTTGTTTACAATAGCCGTTTCAGTGTTTTTCTACAGAGACCCAAGACTTTGTGTTAGCAGGCCGACTTAGGCCTATGGCTGATTACAGGCCTTCAGTGTACAAGCAGAGATGCCCCTGACAAAGGAGAGAAGGAATATTCAGACAGCACATTTGTGAAGTTAAAAATCTTTAAAACACCCAAATTCTATTAACCAGGAAGACAGAAAATAAATTTTATTTTCATTGTATAAGCAATATAAATTACAACAGTAAAATTAAGTTTCATAGCAGATATTATACCGTGCATAGATGTGCATTCACACAGACACGCACGCATGTGCACGTACACACACACACACACACACACACACACACACACACACACACAAAGGCACACAGGCACACGTACACAGGCAATACCTGGACAGTTTTACATGACAAGGTTTGATGAGAGAGTCATAGACCTGCCTGCAGACCGTGAGGAACTGATCATTTACTTTGGGAGATTCCCCTACCCTCATTTCACCTGTCTTTATCAACATCTTTAATAATTTTTTAGTTAACCAGAACTCAGAAGATAATGTGCAAAGAATTTTGTCAGGATCTAGATAGAATTGAGGTGGCCAATACACGTGGGGGAGGAATGCACAGTACACTTTCAATCACAAGCTGTGAATCTGAGAAAACCGTAGGTCCTGTCCTTGAATGGGCAGAGGAGTTGAGATAGGTAATATGATAAAAAAAAAAAAAAATCATGACACATCCCATGATCCAGGGATATAAGCGTATATCATTAAAACTTTCTATAAAATATATTCATAGTCTTCATAGTCACCTAGTAATGAATGTTGAGATAATAAATAGGCACCATAATAGAAATACATGTTTATATTAAGAAGTGACCAAAGAGGCTACAGAGATGGCTCAGTGTTAAGAGTACTGACTTCTCTTCCAAAGGTCCTGAGTTCAAGTCCCTGCAAACACATGTTGGCTGACAACCATCTGTAATGGGATGCCCTCTTCTGGTGTGTCTGCAGACAGCAACAGTGCACTCATATACATAAAAATATTTTTTTAAAAAAGCTTTGTTAAAAAAGTATTTAGACACCATTATAATGATAGAAATTAAGTTTAATATAAAACATGTTAGTTAAAAGATTGATGAATTTCAATTGAATGGATCATTAATCAAACAAATAAAAAATTCTATGAAAATTATCTACAATTATATGAAATTGTACAAACATGTTTTTTTCTCTTTTTAGATCTCTACTCAAAATAACCAAAAAAACTTTTTCATTGCTGTTAGAGGAGAAAAGATGGCAAAGCCAATTCCATTCTAATTAGCAGTACATTTCTAGTATAAAATATGCCCAAAACCTTTTGAACCAAACTAAGTATTTAATATTCAATCTGCAGAATAAGGCATTTTTCCATATCTCAAATGATATATAATACTGGAATTTCTGAGCAAATTTATGCTGCTTATGTCTTTTCCTATTCTAATTTTTTTTTCTGGGAGAATAAGTATTTAGCTTCAAAAGACACGTCACTTCAGAGTTTTGAGTAGCCTTCTTTTGCCACAAGACTGAGATGTGAGAGACAAGACATAAAAGAGACAGACAAAGAGTTACTGAAGTTCATTAACCATTCAGTTTTGAAGCTGAAACATGTATTCTGACATGGTATTAATTAAAAATGTCCTTAGATGTAGTAAAAATATTACAAAGTCTTTTAAAAATTGAGCATGACCCTCTTCTTTGAAATGCAAGGCTCATACATTAGATGATGCAATTTTTTCTTTGTGAATTTTCACAGAAGTTTCTCAACAAAAAATTGCAATAACATATTCCATAAATAGATATGATATGTAATATATCATAATATTACATATATATGGAATGATTAAGAAGATGATAAACTAAAACTATAAAGCAAGAAAATGTTTTTATGTAATATTTTCAAAATAAAATCAAATGCACACTTTTTAATTAAAATACTATTTATTTACTTTAATGTCCAAGTTCTGAGCAGCCCGTGAAGACATGAGAGGTGACATGTACCTCCACTCACTTTACTCTCATGATTAAGATGTAAAAGCTATGTTCAGTCTGTTTTAATGTGTTTTTACATTTTATTTGATATAGAAATACATCACTTTTCCCATCTCCCTTTCTTCCTTCCAGCCCCTATAAGGTCTCCTGACTCCAACCCCTTCAATTATCCCCCAAACCTCAAATCGATCTCTTTTATTTATTTATTTATTTATTTTGATTTCTATTGCTACCTAGGAAACTATAGAAGAGCAGATATGTAAATGCAACCCACTGAGTCCCTGTTTGTTGTGTGTGCATGGTTTCAGAGCTAATCACTTTATACAGCTAGTCCTTCCTCTCTCAGCCATCTTTAGTTGTCTATAGTTCTTTGTCTAAGGGTGGGAATACCATGAAGCTCCCTTCCATATTACCACGCCTGTTGACACTTCCATTGTTCTGGTCTTGTTTGGGCAACCACTTCTAGGAGAAACTGCTTATCAGAAGACTCATCGGTAATCTGGCTTTTCACATACCTATGCAGATGTACCTACTACTAACTAGCAGACGAAAGTTATGTTGGTTTTCTACTTCAAATGTAGCATTGGAAGTACAGTATTTTAAAAACATTTTCTCTGAAAGAACCATAGTTTATTGTGTTAGGAAATAAATTTTATTTGCTGCAAAACAAAGCATAACAAAACAGAAAAACAAAAAAAGTACAGGAAATAGAGTTGAAAGTATATAGTTAACTTGAATTACTGACAGAAGAGTGGTTATGAGCATACACAATGAGTGAATTTAATTGCAATTCTTTCCAGAAAGCAAAATTTAAAACTTAACAACATGGAACTTTTACTTTCATTGGGCACTAGACTCTTGGAAACTGTACAATGACCTGACAATAACCAGCCTGGACAATAATGGTTTCATGATTATGTCATGATTTCACAGTGGGATCTTGTCTCCATGACACCAGGCTTAGAAAGTCCCCAGTCTCACATTTCTTTCTTGGTCCTATCAAAATATGTTCATTTTCTCTTGAGTTCCCCCCCACCCTTGTACTAATAGATAAACAGATACATTCAAATACAAGAAAAGTAAAATGTTTCCTATGTGGAACAAGCAGTTGAGACATCCAGGACATGCCTGAAGGGTATTTCTACAAATTTTAGCAGCAGCACCTGCTTAGAGAAATCAAGTGAAAGTCACTCAGGGATGGCCCTCGCTGTACTCTTGTCCAGAAATGGAGAGTAGTCACAGTTTTGTCTATGGTATACCTCTCTCTCTCTCTCTCTCTCTCTCTCTCTCTCTCTCTCTCTCTGAATGAATGGATGATAAATCGATGCAGAGATTATCTTCCTTTTCTTCTCTTGCCTCCTGTTTTTCTTACCTCTCTCCTCTTTTCTAATTTCATCTTGCCTCCTAACAAATCCTCTAAGAGTTACTTTTAAAAAGCATCATTCTTAACTGTCCGTTTGGTTGATGATTAAACAGTTCCCAAGCGTGCATTTAAATGTGATTTACCAAGCTGATACTGTTTGACAATGCACACGGACAAAGCAACGATGTGGGAAAAGATGTAGAGTTTAATATTTGGATTCAGACAACTTAGCACAAAGCTTTCAGCATTAAGGGGCAATCGGGATAAATGTCATTTATCTATACCAAATATATATACCAAAAGACTATACCAAAGTAAATTCTGATCTCTGAGTTCATAACAATCGCGCGGAAAGTCTGAGCTAGGACGTACTTATGAAGAACATCAAGTCTTCACAACTAAAGTTCAAGAATCTGATCATTTTATTCCATAAATATTTTTTGTCAGAACTTCACCTACAATCAGACATTTTCTAATTCCTTATCGCTTCTTCATGACACACAGCAATAGAAGTGTCCCAGGCATCTTGAGCTTCTTAATGCTTCACAAAAGCTACGATGACTGACATAACTTTCAATACCCTTCAGAGAACTCCCAGAGATGACGACCCCAATCCAGACCAAACTCTTGAAGGATGTTTGCCATATATTGACAAGTATCCCCAAGCCACATACATATGGCACATTCTCTAATCAAAGTCAATCCTACAAGTGGGTTTTCTTTTTTTGAAAACCACATAGGAATTTCTAGTGTTTCTAAATTTCCTCCGTGTTCATGAGCACATTAACAGATACACTTAATTCAATCAAGGATAAAGCTCACTTTCCCACACAAAGTAAATCTACTATTCCTACCCACAGTGTAACTGTTAGCTTGTTCTTTGTTTGCAGTTTGGTTGAATTTTTAACTATAAAAATTAAAGTTAGGAATGGAGGAGATGTGGCTTTCATACTGTTTGCTGACAATGACTGTTTCTGTTTTAACAAGAATGATCCTTTTTCAACTTGCCCTTTTTCTTTCATCCTGTGATTTCCTGATGTTTTCATTTTCCTTTCGTTCTTAGAGTGACACATGGCAGGGAGTCAGGGGTATGGTAGAGCCTTGCATGATCTTTTTACCTTAACCTAAATTTATTTACATAGGTAGTGGATAAGACCCAGTGGTCTTTTCTTCCTTGTCTCAATTAACTATATATGTCATAAATTCATGATTCAGTTAAACAGAGCACAGGAGGATCATAAAATAGTCCCAAATGATCCATCTGCTTCAAAGTGGCTCTATAAAACCTCCCAAACATTGCTTTTAAGAGAATGTTAAAAAAAAAAGACTTTTAAATGCTCTAAATATTCAGTTTTATGTTTTTATCCCGTTTGAATTTTTGAATCTCATACATTCAGCCCAAATTGGTTGTGAATTCACTATGTAACAAAGGTTAGTCTGGAACTCATGATCCTCCTGCTTCAGCCTCCTGAGGGCTAGGATGAGGGCTGTGAGCCACCACACATGGTTTACTACTGTTCCAATGCAATAGAACAATAATAGAAAACAAAATATCTCCAAAGAGGTCAGCTTATAATAAATTAGATTATATCTTAGTTTGTCTTTATTATAAAATTTAAATATGTACAGGGGGAAAAATTGTAATCAGATAACAGCATAAGTAATTATGTCATTTCTTCCAGAGTAATATTCTATGGAATTCTAGTACAAAAAGAAAACAATGTTGTATCTTTCGTTTACTGAGAATACATGAATAATATTTTAGTGATGAATTTAAATATCTGGAGGTGTTCAAGTAATGAAATGAAAAGCAAAATTTTGATATAAAACAAATTTATGAAGATATTCATACACATTAAATAATGCATCTTTAAATAACATAGCTTGAGTATAGTTGGTAGACTTCTTCATTTTTAAGATGAAAGTTTGAAATAGACAATGAGTTGTATATATGTGTCAAGGCACCTCAGTGCATTGCAATCTACCACTAGAATATGCAATCGTAAACTTGCTATTAAGAATCATAAACTGGACACCAATAATGCAATTAAAAGAGACAAGGGCTAGAAGCCAAGTCTTACATGAATAAACCATATGCAACTTAAAGATGTCTCTCTTACTTCATCCTCTGGTTTTCCTTTTTCCCTTGGAGGCACAGAGAATCTTCAGGAGCACAATCTAAAATTTAAATCTGAACTCAATGAGGCCTGCATTCCCATAGTCTCTTCTAAACCTATAGTAAAGACAATATATAGCTTGAATATACTTCATTATGTTATTTTTATATAATTTTCATTCTTTGACAATTCCATGCATGAGTATACTGTATTTGAATCATTTCTACCTCTTCTTCTCCCATCTCAGACTCCTCTCGCCCCCCACTATGCCCCCTCAGACTCATGACTTCTTTAATTATTACTATTGCCTATACACATATACATTCACATACACACACATGCACCCATATGCAACCTACTGACTCCAGTTAGTGTTTCTTATGTGTATGTATGTTTAGGATTGATACCATACATATGTTGAGACTTGATAACCTTAGCAGAAGCCTGATATTCTTTGTTGAGGAGTAGGACCTTATAAAATTTCCCCAGACCCTTTTTCATGTCAACTGGTATGGCCAATATCCAAGTCTTGTTTAGGCAATCATAATGCTGAAATTTCCTGTACGCAGCTGTCCTATCATGTCTAGAGGATACTATTTAGCAGTAGGCATCCTGATCTTCTTCCCCTGGCTCTCTTCCATGTTTCTTGTGCCTTAGGTGTAAGGGTTGTCTTGGAGATATATTAATCAGAACTGGGTACCCCATGCTCACTTAATCCCTGGATTTTGACAAACTGTGGATTTTTACAGTATCCGCCATCTGCTGTCAAAATAAGCTTTTTTGATGTTGGGGACTCACTACTGTTTATTTTTGTTTTTGAATAAAATATAGTAAATCTATATTCAGTGTGTAAATGGTATCTGTGCACACATATAGCTATTCATAGCAAAATGCTATGTTTAAATGAAATTATGCTTTCTCATTGTGGGGTTTTATTTACTTTACTTTTATGTGTTTGACTAGAATGAAAAAGGAATCCATAACCATCCCATATTTAACCATTTAAACTTTCATTCAGGATTTGTTAAAGCACTTTGCTTTGTATTATATGATTAAATATAAGTCAATAAGTTTTTTCAAAGTCATCTAATGTGGTTAGAATGAGTAAAATAATATATATATCCAACTGAAACTACTTAACTATAATAAATATGTTCAGTAGATATTTCTTTTTAAAAAAGCTATTAAGAGTATTTTTGTTGCTGTGAAGAATGAAAAAAGTGAAATGTTTACTGAAGCAGTTTATTGAATTAGCTCAAAATAATGTAATTTTTTTTTACTACAATGTCAAAATTACACTTGATTACACTAAAAAAGATAAATTTTTCTATCATTATTTTGTTTAAGGCTAAAACACCATGTGGTTTGAATGTAATGTGTCCCCAGAAGGTTCATGCATTTAAACACTTGGTTCATGGCTGCCAGCCAACTGAACTATTTTATGAAAGTGGGGAACTTTTTGGACATAGCATCTAATTAGAAGAGATAGCTATCTAGGTGTGGGCATTGATAATTATAGGGACTATAGCTCAGTATTGCTTCTGTGCACTCTCAGTATGACATCAACACATGCTTCCCCTGCAGGTGATGCACCATTCTCAATTCCTTCCCATGATGAGTTTTATTCTCTGCAACCATGAATGAAAATAAACCATACCTGTGTTAAATTGAGTTGGTCAGCCATTTTTCTATAGCAACAGAAAGAATGGATAATAAAGCAATTAAATAATGTCAGGCATGCGTATGTAGTTGCACAGGAAAGGATGTAATTAACTTAAAAAAATACTGTTCTTAGTGAATTTAGAAAGAGATCTTGAAATCATTTGATCCTCAAAATAATTTTCACTACTGATAGAATATGTAACATTAATGAATGGTGACTTGTCTGCTCTGTAATTTTTAAAAGTTTATAAAATTAATTTTAAAAGTATCAAAGATATTTTTGATCTCATACTTTAAGGAGTCATAAGTCATCTCAGGACTTCCAGGTAAGATGTCAGATTAGAACCAGCATCTAAGGGAGTGCAGTAACATCATGAAGAGGACTAGGCTGCCCAACCACCACATCATCCTGTCGCCACTGAATCCTCTAATTGCCTACCAGCAAATGTGCACTTGCTGCACATTTCAGTAAGCTTCTCCAGTGACGGGATTCAGGCAGTTGACCAGTGCTTCCCTAAAGCTGCAAATGGAAAGGTGGCATCAACCACCCCATCCTACATCAGCCTCCACTGTCACCAAAGGTGAACTGCCCAAAGTAGCAGTGTCTGGAAGTTTAGAGAGAATATGTGAGATAGGGACAAGCAAACACGAGCATCAGACTGAAGCAGAGTAAGCCAAAGCATACAACAAGATGGTGTCCTGGCTACCAGAGCCTTACACCACCAGCCAGACAAAAGAGCTACAACCTCTTCTCATGGTCAGAAGGAAGACACAGCCACAGAAACCATGCAACGGAACCTACATAGTGCTAGACTGGCAAGCAGAGATGCTCAAGTGAGCAGTCTTCCACACCCTATCAGAGAGAGGTCTGTAGGAAGCTCCATCCCTAATTTACTAAGGGAAAGGTTGTAACTTTGGGGCTTTAGCCTGGGAGTACTGACATTAGTCTATGCTCACAGAAATCCAGTTAACCTGAAAAGCCACAGTGACTTAACCTTCGTGGGTTACTGGAGACTTGGCAGTCTAAACCCTTCCATCTGTGGAGACTGATGCAGTCCAAGGAGAGAGAGATACCACATGATTCCAAAGAGAAAGAAATAAGGACTATGACAGATATTGTCTATTTTTCATATTTAGTTTTCTAAATGCTTAGGTTTTTATATATGTTTACTTTTTATTGGTATTTAAAATGTTGCACTTGATTGTTAAGCTTTCATGTTTCCCTTCTTTTTCATTGTTTTAACAAAATAAAATATAAGATAAAACAAAAACCATCACGTTGAAGTTGGACAAGGCAAACCAATAAAAGAAAAAGAGCACCAAGAGAGCACAAGAATTAGAGACCTACCCATCACACATTCAGGAGTCCCACAAAAGTGCTAAACTGAAATCCATTACACACACACACACACACACACACAGAGAGAGAGAGAGAGAGAGAGAGAGAGAGAGAGAGAGAGAGAGAGA
>JANHMN010000014.1:63876400-63887527 GCA_030674055.1 Rhabdomys pumilio
AGAGAGAGAGAGAGAGAGAGAGAGAGAGAGAGAGAGAGAGAGAGAGAGACTGGCACAGATCTTTCTGTGAGTTTATATGTGCTTTGCTCATGTTGATTATGAGAACCTTGTTTCCTGTTGTCATCCATCTCCTCTGGCCCTCAGACTCCTTCTGCTTCTTCTTCCATGACATTCCATGAGCCCCTAGGGGAGGGATTTGATAGAGACATCCCATTAAGAACTGTGTGTTCCAAGATCTCAAGGGAAAGAATTCATGATGCTACATATAAGAATGATCTGTGAGCAAATAGAACATTTATATAAGCAAATGAAATAGATTTATATAAAAGTTAACAAAATCAATTTAGGACTTCTATAAAAACACTTATCAAAGTGAATGGCATGGCCAGTAAGAGGGAGGAAAATAAAAAAAAAATTGGTAAAGAAATGAAGAAGACATGATGAGCCAGGCAGTGGTGGCGCATGCCTTTAATCCCAGCACTTGGGAGGCAGAAGCAGGTGGATTTCTGAGTTCGAGGCCAGTCTGGTCTACAGAGTGAGTTCCAGGACAGCCAGCACTACACAAAGAAAACCTGTCTTGAAAAAAAACAAAAACAAACAAACAAACAAAAAACAAAAAACAAAAAAAACAAAACAAAAAAGAAATAAAGACATGGAAAAAGAACCACAAAAAGTTCTGGAAAGAAATGAATCAATGAAATAAAATATACAGTAGAACCCAAACCATCATCAACAGATAAGAAAAATCAGAGCAAGCTTTGGGATTTGCTGACATAATTGTGACAATAATGTATTCAGACATACAAAAGAGGAAAAAAGCAACCTCCAAAAAACCAAACAAAAGACTCCAAAAACAAGTATGACCTAAATTTCTAATAAATGTTGAATATACACAGAGACCAAACCTAAGAATCCATGGGGTAGAAGAAAAGGCTGAGATAAAGCCAAAAATCATAGACAATAAAGGCGTAGGCAATTGTTTATCAAATTATACTAGAAAATTTTCCTAAAATCAAAAAGAGCTGACATTCAAAAGCCAGAGGCACGTAAAATATAGTGTATATAGGAGAGAAGAATATCTTCAGGGCTTATGACAGTCAAGATGCCTCCAAATCCACATAAATAATACAGGGGGCGAGGAAGTGTTCCTCTGTACCAGCATAGAGATCCGAATCCAGCCCCAACACCCATGTGAAAGTGCTGCCATTGCAGCTCAAACTTCCAAGCTCAGCACAAAAGTAGGGCAGAGACAAACACCAGGGCCTTGCTGCTCAGCCAGTGCAGTCAAAGTGACAAGTGCTGGGTTCTATGAGAGACCCTTTCTCAAAAGCTACAATGGAAGCAGCTTGAGGAGGACATCTAAAAGAAACTCTGGCCTACCCACACGTCGGTGAAAACACATAGGCATACACAAATGGCTGCACCCATATACACATATACCAATACAAAGTGGGGAGGGAGGAAGGGAGGGGGAAGGAGGAGGAGATGGGAGGGAGAGAAGGTGAAGGCAGGGGAAGGGGGAAGGGAAAAAAAGAAAGTGGGAGGGGGCACTAAAGCCTGAATTGGAAATGTGCCAACTCAAGCACATAAAGACAGAATCATCAGAGCAATGTTAGAACTTTGGTCAATGACCTTAGAGCCAGGAAAGCATACAGTGATAGATCCAGAAAAGTAAAGAGATGTCCATTGAGATTCTATGCCTGGAAGCCATGCATTGCTTTTTCTTCATTTTGTACTTAGTATGCAAGGATTCACATTTCCTTTGTGCATGCTCAAACCAACTCAGCCTTGCTTGAGTCTCAGCGCCCACTCACCTCCTTCTTCCCTCTTCCTGTGATCCTCCTATAGTTTTCCCTTTCAACCTTTAGGGTGCTCACAAATACCCCCCACCCCGTGAGTTCTGTCAGCTTCTTCACCTCTCTACTTTAAAGCTTCTTGTTTGCAGAAGTTTTAAAGACCTGTTTCTAGTTTCTGGCCTCCATCCACACTCATGAATATACATTTATAAAAGTTAAAAGCTGAAATCTGTTTATTCAAGAAAAAATATGGTGTTTGTCTGGGCCTGGGTTGTCCTACTTAATATAATATTCTCCACTTCCATTCACTTTTCTGAAAATCTCTTAACTTCATTTTTCTCATGGCTGAATAAAATTTGACTCTCTGTGTATATACCATGTCCTTCTTATCCATTCCTTAGTTGATGGACATCTAGGCTTATTCCTGCCCCCTGCTTCTGTGAATAAAGCAGCAATGGATGAATGTGCAAATATCTTGGCACCAGGAAGTAGATCTTGGGAGGAATGCTTAGGAAAAGTATAGCTGAGCCATAAGGCAGTTGTATTTTTAGACTTTTATGAACATCCTACCACAAACAGTAAGGGTGTTCTTTATCCACATTCCAACCCCAGCATTTGCTGTCATTTATTTTCTTAATAATATCCAATTTAACTGAGGTGAGAGTGCCCCATGTTTGGGGGCCAAAATGTTGGAGATTGCTCTATCAGTGTTGGAACCCACACAGCCAAAAGCCTTGGGGGCTAAGTTGCTAGAGCCCACACTGCTCCAAGCTGCTCCGGTCTGGGGTCAGGGTTCAGCAAGAGAGAGTGAGGACAAACGCAAGAAATGGAGACCAGACAGAGTGTGATTCAATCCCATTTATTCTTCAGTCTCTCTTCTTCTAAGTCCCAAGTCTTGAGTTCCTAGTCCCAAGTCCCTAGTTCCTAGTCCCTAGTGCCTCCAAGTTCTAGTCCACTTGTCTAATATCTAATTCCTAGTTGCCTTTCCAAGTGCCTTTTCCAAGTTCTTCCTCCAAGTGTCCAGTGCCTAATCCAAGTGTCTAATACCTAACGATTTCTTCTGTCTGCCTCTAGCCTTTTGTATGTCTCACTTCTAAGCCACACCTCTAAGTCACGCCTTTAAGTCACACCCTTAGGTCTTATCTCTAAATCACACCTTAAGTCATGAGTCATGCCTTTAAGTCTCACACACCCAAGGGAAGATTCTGGGTATCTAAAACAAGATGTTATCAGAGTGTGCTCAGCTGTTGTAGGCTGTTGTAATCAAGTCTTTTGTCAGGGTATATGGCTCAAGATGGCTGAACGGATGATAGCCGCCTTCTGTCAGCTCCCCACAGTGAGAGGACATCTCCAATTACTCTTAATGGTTTTTAATTTGAGTTTCATAATGTCTACCAACATTAAACAATTTTAAAATATTTATTGGTGATTTTTATCCTCTTTTGAGAACTATATGTTCAGTTCATTATTCCACTTATTTACAGGCAGTTTTGATTTCAGAAGGTGTTTAATTTTCCAGTTCTTTATATATTCCTGATATTAATTCTTTGCCAGAATATATCTGGGAAATAGTCTCAGCCTTTCTATAGGTTCTCTTTGTGATAAAAACCATGACCAAAATCAACTTCAGGCAGAAAGGGTTAATTTGGCTTTAAACTTACAGTTCATCTCCCAGGGAAATCAAGGGAAAAGCTCAAGCAGGGCAGGAACCTGGAGACAGGAGATGAAGCAGAGACCATGGAAGTTCTTATTTTATCAAGGACTACTTACCCAGGAGTATTATAACTTCCAGCACTCTTAAGCATCTGGGAAAATGCAAATGAAAACTACTTTGATATTTACCTTACCCAAATTGGGAAAATATATATATATATTACATATATTACATATTATTACATATATTACATATATATTACATATATTATATATAATATATATTACATAATAACTATATATATATACATATATATATACACATATATATACATATATTACACACACACATGATGTGGTTGTGGGAAAAGAGAATCCTGTGTTCATTGTTCATTCCAGGGAAAAGTATAAAGTGATGCAGTCAGATAACATAACTCCATATGACTTAAGTATGTCACTATTGGGCATATATTCAAAGGTTATATCCTAGCAAAGGTACTCACAAATGTGTGCTTATTGCTACTCTAGTTAACATAGCAAGGACCTGGAATTGGCCAAGCTACCCATCTGCAAAGAGATGCATAAAGAGGATGTGGTCCATTTACACAGGTTTTGTTCAGCTGTAAAATGTAATCAAAAGAATATTCATTAAGATACATGGAATTTGAAAATATTACTGTAGAGGAAATAACTTGTGTTCAGAAATACACATACCACAATTCTCTCTCATATTCAGACGCTAGATTGGATCCTTATGTGTGACTATAGTTCTAGGTAGAGGCCAAGTTCACTCCATGTGTCTCCCATTCAGTTAGGGCCAGTGGGCCATCCAGGCTGAAATATTGGAAAGCTATCATGAGAGCTCTAGAGAACAAAACAAAAAGCAAAAAACACACTGTAAACTTTTGATCCTACAGCTTTCTATCACTAAGATGACTAAAGAATGTCTTCAAAATATTAATAATAACTATTATTAATAGGTGAAAGATGTAGAGAAAGCCCAACAGTCAGTATTTTGTATCCATAAATACCATATTTCATCAAACCATAAGTCAAACAAATTGTATGTGGAAAATGTTAGGTTTTTACATATCTAGACTTTGTCCTTTTTCATTATATCTTCAACAGTACAGTACATTGTCCAGGTAACATTGGCTTTATCTTGGGTATCCATAGTCACCAGTTTAAAATACACAGAAGGATGTGCCTAGGCCAAGTACAAACTTAATGTCATTTTATGAAAAAGACTTAGAGCATCTACGGTCTTCACAATCTTGGAGGTGCCAATGAAATGGGGGCACTGTGGGCAGCAATCCCTTCCACTGCTCTTGCAACCTTTCAAAATCAAAAGTCACATGTCAGTTCTGTGTTCAGCATCAGTAGAGCAGTGCCTTTGGCTGCTGTTTTCAGAAAAAGGATGAGAGCAGAGGCCATCTCTCGCTGTTCCCAGTGTAGCTTCTACACACCATCATGAATGAGAATGAGCACATTCCTCTCTAGAGTATGCCTTGCTGTGTTTCTCTCATGAGTTTCAGTTTTTCCTTTTTTAAATTTGTTAAATTCTGCCTCCCATATGGTAGTAGCCTGCTCTGTAGTTTTCAATTCCACTTAATAAATTCTTCCATTAGTGTTTTATCTAGCAACACAAAAACAAAATATCAGTAAGATCTAGGTTTAAATACTATTGCTGTGCACATAATGACTTTCTTGCATCTCACCACAGACTACTATTCAGTCAAGAGCCATTTGCCTTGCACCATTTCTTTTTCAGGAACTGTTTTTCCAAACTCTAATTACAAATTATTTTGAGTCATAGGTCCAGTCATGTTACCACAGTGCATAGTTTCAATCATTTCTTTTCAGTTCTACGCCATCACCTCTTTACCAAACAGTTGGTGGGAGTTAGAGATGTGTGTTGAGGGAATTTTATGTATATGATGAGAGTTCTCTAGTATTTTCTAAATTGCTTGTTTTAACAGTGATTGAAAGCTGATGAAATAATGGGCAATAAACATGAAAAAGTTTTTGACTTGACTGGAAAATAGAGAGGTGAGAATTAGGACACCCTAGTAAAAGTGACCGTATTCAAGAAAATCTATAAATAGAAAAAAAAAGATGCTGCTGGTGAGAAGGTGAAGCAGTCTGGCTGCTCTAGAAATGAGTATGGAACTCCCTAGGAAACTAAAAACTATGTACAGTATGACAAAGCTACACTACTCCTGGATGTTCACTCAAAGGATTTTAGCTCAGCACATCCAAAAAGGCCTCACACACCAATGGATTCGTCGGTACTATTTACAGAAATAAGTGATGGAACCAACCTAAGTTTTGTTGATGGAAGAAGAGAGAAAATGTGGTACACATAAACAACAATGGAGTTTCTGCCATAGTGAAGAAAAGTATGCTGTTTATTAGAAAATGATGCAACTAGAAACAATCGTATTAAGTAAAGTTTTGGTCTTTGAAAGCCAAATATATTATTCTTGCATGTGTGTATCCTAGATTTTATAGAGATGCATTGAATTTTAGACAGATGATAGATAGAAATAGATAGATAGATAGATAGATAGATAGATAGATAGATAGATAGATAGATACAAAATTATATATGTATATGATGCAAAATTAGAAGTAAGACTGTCTATAAAAACAAAATACAGGCAGGGTGGTGGTGGCACACGCCTTTAATCCCAGCACTTGGAGGCAGAGGCAGGCGGATTTCTGAGTTTGAGGCCAGCCTGGTCTACAGAGTGAGTTCCAGGACAGCCATGGCTACACAGAGAAACCCTGTCTGGAAAAACAAAAAAAAAAAAAAAAAATTACAGGATTCTGGAGTAACGGGCAGGGACAGTGGGTGACAGTCATGAGTATCTCAGTTTTGTTAGCTCTTTGAAGTCTGATATAAACCTGTTTTAAATCCACTTGACTCTACAATACTTTACTTGAGAGATGTATAAATTACTGCTTTTACCACATCAGATGTTATGGGTCTAATTTAAATTATTTGCTTCATCTTGATTCAGTTTTCTTAGAACATGTTTATTTAGAAATTCATCCACTTCCTTTAGATTTTCCTGATTGGTAAAATATAACATTTTTAAGTAGACCTCATGAAACAAAATTGCTTCTGTACAGCAAATGATGCCATCATTTGAATGAAGTTGCACCCTACATAATGGGAATATATCTTTACCAACTGTATATCTGGCAGACAGTACGTGGAATATACAAAAAAACTCAGAAGACTAAACATTAAAAAAAGAACACACTTTAAAACTGAATGTGGAACTAAACAGATTTTTCAATTGATAAAAACAAATAGCTGAGACATTTTTGGAATGTTCAACATCCTTAGCTATCAATGAGAGGCAAATTAAAAACACTGAGGTTTCACCTTACCTCACTCAAACCAAATGACAACAAATGTTAGCACAAATTTCTATAAAGGTGATTCATTATTCACTGCCTGTGGGGATGTGAACCAGTGAAGCCATTATAGATCTCAGCTAGAACTTGATCTACCACATACCCAGTTATACCATTTTCAGGCTTATAAACAAGGAACTTTGTATCTTCCTGTAGATATAGCGCTCATCCATGTTAATTGCTGCTAACAGTTCACAATAGATAAGAAGTAAAAACAACCTAAAACACAGTAACTGAGGAATGAATAAAAAGTCATACATTTACACAACGGAGAATTGCTCAACTGTTAATAAAAACTATGAAATCCACAGGTAAATAGATGAAAATAGAAACAATCATTTTGAGTGAGGTAACCTAGATCCAGAAAAACAAGCATCACATATTTTTTCTCATTAGTTGTTATTAGCTTCAAAGTTTCAAGTATCTATGTTTTCTTTGGAATACCAATAAATGTTGGAGTCACGGGATGGAGACTGCTGGAGAGAGAGAAGCACTCACCAATCTTAAGCAGCTGTGAAACCTGCAAACTTCAATAACAGCCAGCCTAACAGAACATAGGCATTGCCCATGGGTGCAATGGTGGCACTTGTGGCACGTGGTAATCAACCACTTTCTGATTATAGTTAAGGCTATCCAACAAGGGAGACTGTAAATGCCAGAAGTGGTGGAGGATTATATGCAAACAGCATTTTGCAGTCACAGGAGAACTCTTGCCCATATAAAGAGTGGCCATGATCTCATGAACAAGATGTGTGCAAATTTAAGCCAGACAAATTCTGGCTGGATATGGGTATCCATGACGTCCCACCTGTAACTGGGGATCCACTGATAATTGATAGCTGCTTTGAGACAGAAAGTCAGGGGTTTTGTTTTGTTTTGTTTGTTTTGTTTTGTTTTGTTTTATGCTTTTTTGTTTGTTTGTTTGTTTCTCGATAGTATGGCTCCTGGTTGGTAGACTCACTCCAGTAAAAAACACATAAAATAATATATGAACATCACAAATTAGAGTTGTGTTGTTTCATCTTGTTTTGAGAAGAGAACAAAATTGGGTAGATAGAGAAAGAATTAAATGTGAGCATTGTTGGGAAAGAAAATTGGTTATGAACTTGTATAAAATTCTCAAGAACAATATATAATTGTAAAAAATATAGACTTTCCATCATCACATATACATAACAGCATATAAGAGTGACAGAACAGGAAAGAAACGCTATTATTTTGTCTTAAGAACATAACCCCACCCAGGATGATATTTTCTAGTTCAATTCATTTGCCTGCAAAATTCAGGATATCCTCATTCTTAATAGCTGAGTAGTATTCCATTGTATAAATGAACCACATTTTCTGTATCCATTATTCTGTCGTGGGACATCTGGGTTGTTTCCAAGTTCTGGCTATCACAAATAAGGCTGCTATGAACACAATGGAACATCTGTCCCTGTGGTATGATGGGGCATCTTTTGGGTATATTCCCAAGAGTGGTATTGCTGGGTCTTCAGGTAAATCTATTTCCACTTTTCTGAGGTACCTCTAGAAATAATTTCCAGAGTGGTTGTACCAGTTTGGAACTCCACCAGAAAGTTGCTCTTTCTCCACATCCTCACCAACAAGTGTTGTCACCTGAGATTTTGATCTTAGCCATTCTGATTGGTGTAAGGTGGAATCTCAGGGTCGTTTTGATTTGCATTTCTGTAATCACTAAGGACTTTGAACATACCTTTAGGTGCTTCTCGGCCATTCAGAATTCCTCTGTTGTGAATTCTGAATTTAGTTCTATACCCCATTTTTGATCGGGTTGTTAGTTTTTTTTTTTTTTTTTTGGTGGTTAGCTTCTTGAGTTCTTTATATATTTTGGTTATTAGTCCTCTATCAGATGTGCAGTTGGTGAAGATTTTTTTCCCAATCTGTAGGTTGCCGATTTGTCTTATTGACTATGAAGAAAACATCATCCTGAGTGAGGTATCTCAGACCCAAAAGGACATGCAAGGTATGTATTCACTCATAAGTGAATATTAGCCAAAAAATAAAAAGTACAGAATACCAAAGATACAGTCCACAGAACTCAAAAAGGTCAACAAGCTGAAGGGCCCAAGTGAGGACACCTCAGTCCCACTGGGGAGGGAGAAGAGAGCAATCACAAGTAGAGAGAGAGGGAGGGACCTAGGAGGGAAAGGGGGACTTGAACAGGGGACTGTCGGGGTAGAGGGGAACCTGATCTAGTA
This sequence comes from Rhabdomys pumilio, assembly GCA_030674055.1. Taxonomy (NCBI): domain Eukaryota; kingdom Metazoa; phylum Chordata; class Mammalia; order Rodentia; family Muridae; genus Rhabdomys; species Rhabdomys pumilio. Next base: position 63,885,498 of record JANHMN010000014.1, read on the forward strand.
TTGGGTGAAGCCTTGAGGGCCAGCAGAAAAAATGAAAATAGTCAACCTAGGGAGGTAGGAGGTTGGGGGACCCTCCAGAGTGCACCAGAGACCTGAGAGGTGATAGACTCTCAGAATCAAAGGGAGAGACCTTAGATAAAATGCCCTACAGTGGGTAAAGGGAGCTTTTAGAGCTCCTCTGCAGCAGGAAGACAGGGCATCTAGTGAAGGAGGGGGTTGCTATTCCACAGTAAAAATTCTGACCCAAAATTGTTCCTGTCTGAAAGAACTTCAGGGATGGAAATAGAGAGGAGCCTGAAACAAAAGTCTAAAGAGGGATCCAGCTCAAAGGAAGGCCCCAAGGCCTGACACTATTACTAGGGCTATGGAGTGCCCTATCATGACTCTCCTCTGAAAGACGCAACAAGCAGCTGAAAGAGTCAGATGCAAATATTTGTACCCAACTAATGGACAGAAGTTGCTGACCTCTACGGTTGAATTAGAGAAAAGCTGAAAGAAGCTGAGTAGGAGGGCAACCTTGTACAAGGACCAACAGTCTCAACTAACCTGGACCCTGGAGATCTCTCAAACACTGGACCACCAACCAGGCAGCATACACCAGCTGATATGAGCTCCCAACACATATACAGCAGAGGACTACTGGGTCTGTGTTCAATCAGAGATGATACACTGAACCCTCAATAAACTGGAGGCCCCAGGGTGTCTAGAGGTCTGGTGGGGTGGGTGTAAGAGGTGGGGACAGCCTGGTGAAGACAGGGGGTGGGTTTGAGGTATGGGATGTGGAACAGTTGGAGGGTGAACAGGAAGGTAATAAAATCTGTAGAATAAATAAATAAATAAATAAATAAATAAATAAATAAATAAGAAGAAACAAAGGAAATAAAGGATCAAGAAAAAATATAGAACATACCTACAGTCCTAAGCGCAACTCTTTTTCATCACATCCTTTTGAACAGTTCTTGATCATATGCCTTAGATTCACATGTCTATCATCCTGGAAAATAACTTTACTGTAGCTATCCATGTATCCAGATATACACTGGAAGAGATGTAAACTTACATGGAGGTTGGTTAATATTCTCCAGAAATAAAAGACCCTCTACTCCCCCTTTAATGTGCTCTTTACTGTTGTTTACTTTTGAGCTATCCTCCAACTCTATCTAATTCACAAAGCCTTTCCTGAGTTATTTTAATATGCATATATTTGTGTTTTTATTTATAATAAGGATGAGTCACGTCCATGCCACAGCAAGTATTTCAAGGTCAGAGGGCTAATTGCAGGAGTGGATTCTCTCATCTACCTTGTAGATCTTGGGCACGGAGTTCAGGCCATCAATCTTGGCAGCAAGCACCTTTGCCTGGGAGCCATGTGACTGATCTCTCCTCTAGTTCTCAGTACTAAAGTTGTCTGACTGGTTGTCATGACTTTGGATCTTGGTTAGTGAGTGTATAAATAATTCTTCACTTGCCTGTTTCTTCTGGTCTTACTTTGCATCGTTGGGCTTTCTGTGGCCTGCATTACTTAGACAATGACTAAAGCCTAGATCACGGTACATTATATGTTTTTGAGTCCATCCTCTTAACTTTTCAAAGCAGCACAAAGGAAAAATGCATGCAACCCTACGTATCCAAGATTTGCAGTCAATAAATCCTGTAAGTTTGAATTTATTTACCCCCAAACTCTTCACCGTGTTAGTTTATTTTCTTCCTTCTTGGATCTGAGCTACCAATAGCCATAAAACTGTCTCCAGAGAAAGTGCTACAGCCTTAGGCAGCATGTGAAATCTGCAGTAGTGATATCCTCCATCTTCTCAGATAGATAGATAGATAGATAGATAGATAGATAGATAGATAGATAGATGATAGATAGATAGATAGATAGATAGATATAGATATTGCTAGAGACTTTCCTCTTCAGTTATGTTTTCTATTTTTTAAATATATATATATATATATATATATATATATGCATATATATAAATATATTATGATTCAAAGTACAACAGAATTATGATGAAGCTTTCAAATAT
>JANHMN010000014.1:63910442-63930845 GCA_030674055.1 Rhabdomys pumilio
TATGCCCATGTGTGTGTGTAGGTGTTTGTGTGTTTGTTTGTGTGTGTCTCTCTGTGTGTGTCTCTATGTGTACGTCTGTGCACAACAACAGTAATCATAAAACGGAGGGTGGTGAATTGAATTTGAGAGGGAGAGGATATGAAAGGAGCTGCACAGGACGAGGATAAAAATGATCCACATGTGGTGCACATGTGAAAATCCTCAAAAATTAAAACAATAAAATTATAAAGTACAGCCATGGTGACTCACCCTTGCAATGGCAGCATCACACATGTGGAGACAAGTAGAACTCTGCAGCCCATTGCTGGGCCAATGGAGATGGCTGGCTGATTTCACTTTCAAGGAAAAACTCTGTCTCAAGAAATAAAAGTGAATGACAGCAGCTAAGAAACCACAGCAGTTGTCTCCTGGGTTCCAAGCATATGCAAGTATACACATGTGAACCTATGCAGACATGCACCCACATACTTCACTGAGCTCAAAATCATTGGACTTACTCATTTCAACAGAACATTGAAGTTTCCTCAGAAACATTCTTTCAACTCATGAATAACTTGCTTATTTTCTGTTTTGATCTTTAAAATGCATTTATACATTCGCTCACAAATGTCTTAATTATAGATTTGTAAAGAAAAATGTCGCCCTCCAAATAATTGAAAACGGTTTTGTTGTCGAAAGGAAAACTGAATAATAGAAAAATATGGCAATATGTTTCAGATGCCTACCAACAAAGAATGGAAGGCAATGCGTGTCTAATATAGTCATCACTGAACTGACTGATGATTCAATACGGCTACCAAAGAGATACGTGTGAGTTCCGTGTCTGTTGGTAAGTACTGTGAACAGTCGCAAGGATCATCTTCATGACATTTATCTTTGTGTCTGCGTTACTTTACAAACATACTTTAAATGAAAGTAAAGATTTTCTTAATGTCAGAGCTGGAAAGAAATTAAGATAGAAAAAAACAACAATAAGAATTCAAGTAAGAATACATTTCATCTCTCTTAAAAATGAATTGATTACAGACTACAATCACTTAGTGTCAACATCTGTAGCAGACATCTCTCTATTGTTATCTCCACAGCATAAGAACACAAGTTGGCAGACTTGCTGCTAATGGATTATTCTATTGTTGTGTTAAGCTCTTATATGACAAAGAAAGTCCATTAAAATAACTATTACTACAATATTGTTAACGTGGTTTATACATTATTTTCCTATACATAGCAGATGATTTTTTTTTCTTTACAGTAAAACCTGAAGTGTGCAATAGACTTCCCTGGACATTGAGATAATAGTAATGGGAGTGTTGTATCATCTTAACAGAGTTTCAACACAGTGACACATGAGAGCAGGAAATTGTGAAGACTAAAAATAACAATTTGCAATCAGTTGATTCTGAGTCCCAGGTGTAAGGTTGTGGTATTTTCTGAATCTAGTTCCCGAAGGATCAGAGCACATTTAGGGCAATTAAATGACATTATCTTTTATCTCATGAAAGGGTCAAACTCTATTTTTGCAGTCAGCAGCAATTATTGGCCCATTATCCCATATTTACCCCTGAGGATTGTTCACTGTCTTAGTTTTCTTCCAACACATGGGCTCCCTGTACATCAGCCTTAAGGGATGAGGCATCAAAATGCAAAGGAGGGAAGGCTCAGCGATGGCCATTTGGGAAATAATGGTGTAATTGGCAAGATGGGCTTCCTCAGAGTATGCATAAAAATACAAAAAAAATTAACACAACAGTTCAGAAAATGTACACCAAAAATATACAAGCAGATACAGATTATATCAACTTGGTAGCATTTTAGGGAGTTGTGAGGTAAATCAAAAGAGTTCTCTTTGCTTAATCATTTCATAAAAATACACACAGTGTCTATGATGTATCAAGCACTGCTGGGTACTGGCGTTGCCATGACCTCAACACTAAAAGCAGAACTCAACCTGCCAAGAGATTTAGTAGGGGCAAGATCAGACAGGTAATGATTTCAAGGTGGGGTGTAATTATAGTCTTCTAAGCAGGGCAGGCCACACTGCAGTTATTGTCACTTAAATCACTGTGACTGGAGCAGCAAGGGATCAGATAATAAAAGAAGAAACATCTCAGAGTTGCATTCTTCCTGAGGGGATCTCAAAGACACAACAGCACAGGGGAACTTTATTTCATGTGTTCTCTGATCTAGCTCAGACTGGAACATCACTATGATCCAGACACTTCTTTGATTCAGGCTATTATGAAAAAATATTAACACATTAATCTTAAGAAAAAAGCATAGCTACATTTTCCAATCTTACAGGTGCTTGACGTTCAAGAACATCATGTACTTTGGCTGGTAAAAGCCAAAAGATTGTTCTGTATCTGATAAGCCAAATATCATTAGGTTTCTTGGGAAAGGGGTAAGAAGCAATCTAGGTGATTTTAATGTCACTGAGATTTAGAAGTGAATTTACCTGGAAGAAAAGGACCACATTTCTCATGCACACAGTATAGTGACAGCTGGCTGGATTTGTTTGAGACATTCATCGTTTCTGCATTCCCTGGAATGTGACTCTACTGGTTAAAAAGGTAGGAAAGCAATTCTGGGTACAGGACAGGACGGTTTCCAGCACAGCAGTGAAAAGTCAGGACGGCTACGAGACCTCTACTCTCCATGTTAGCATCGAGCATTCTCATCTGTTTTAGACAGGAGAATTCTAGCTAATTGAGGATAGGAGTGGGGGAAGCCTTCACAACACTTCCTGCTAACTGAAGTTTTAAAACAAAGATGAAGCTGAGGAGATAATTCGGAACCTGAGCCAGACATCAGATCCACAGTGCCTATATAGAAAAGATGGACGCCACATACATTATTTTTCCCAGAACTAGAGACAGAAACAAGTGATTCCGCAGCGCTTACCAACTAACCAGTCTAGCTGAATCAATAAATTCCAGGGTCAGTGGGAAACTTTGTCTTAAAAACAAGGTTGTGAGTGATTGAAGACAGACATGTAATGCTGACCTCTTAGCTACATGTGTGTACTACATATGTACTTACATAAACATGCACATGCACACAAATACACATGTACAACAGACACATAGATATCGTAAAATAGAATCTTTTATATAATTGTTGTTTATGTTCAAATATTTGTCACGATACTGATGTGTTTCAGAAATTCTACACATTTATTTTGAAAACAGTCACTCACTCTTTATTGTTTGACCGATGAAATAAATTATTTTAAGCACGATTGAAAGAACAGGATGAGCCAGACATAGATATACTATCTTTTACTACAAAAGATTTGTCACCTTTATAGATTCCTCAATGTGAAGTTCAGCCTGTGAAGTAACACGATCTACTTGGGTTAAAACTTCTAAGGGCTTATTAGGAAAATTAGATATTGAGACATTGGAGGACACAGCACCACATAGCTGGGAGGTTAGAGATTTATTTTTTAAAAAATAAAAAGAACAAAGTTTTTCAACAGGAAAGTGAAATGATCAAATCTAGCCATAAAAAAAATTAATCCGACTGTGATGGTTATGCTGAATCAGAATGAGCCTGACTGGAGTGTGGGCGAGCATTTTTCTAGGTGAATTTAATGAGAATCTAAATTAGAGATGTGGCCATGGAACTAAAAAGACAGAAAAGGCTGTGAGGAGTTTTTGAGAGTTAGATCCAGCTGCACGCAGACATTCACTAATGATGCCGTGATGGAGATGTGGTAGTTGTGCTCACCGGACGTTCTGGGAACTCAGCACCCAACTGTCAGGTTTGTGGGGAAGGAAGGAGGCGTCGGAAATATGTGAAAGCGAAATTCTGAAAATATGACAATCTCAGATGGAATACAACCCAACACAAAAGTGAGAAACAGCATTCAGATTTTAAGAGACACATATGGATCGCCATCCCAAACCGAAGGTTTTAAAATAGCCACAGGGACAAAGAAAACCATGATGTGATCGATCTAAGAGATGTATAGAGAAAGATAAAATAGACCAAAGGCTTACTTCTTTTAGGGGAGAATCCTTATATAGAAATTATAGCAATGTTTATCCCAGGCTGAGCTCCTGGATGACAAAGACCAAATTGAATTGACTTCAGAGACACTTTGAAGGGAAGACTTTCTAAATATTTGTATTATAGTGTTTAATTGTCTCAATATGTAAGCCAAGGAATTTATATTTGCTGTTATGGAGCAATTAACCCGGGCGATTTTGTTGCAGATGTTTCTGCTCCAATGTTTGTGACAAGACTAGATCCATTACATCGTGCTTATGAAACTGCTAATCATAATGCCTGTCAGGAAGCTGGGTGGGCAACATGCAAACCCATGGAAGATGGCGGAACAGAAAATCTGCCAAGGCAACAATCAGCTCAAGAAGCCAAACAGCCTCTACAGCAAGAAAGTCGCTATGACCAGGACCCAGTAATGATAACCAGTTCAATCAATTACTTCCGTAGCTTCGAATCCAGGATCACCTAGAGGAAGAGCTTACAACAGAACATATCTCATGAGAAGTTCACTTTTATTGACCTGCTCCAAACGGATCTTACCCAAAGTTCTCTGCTCGTTCCTGGGTGGACATGCTTGGTTACTCTGCTACTGCTTTAAGCGTCCCTGTTTCTCTGGATGCCTTTGGATCTCAGCCAGACACCAGAGGCTGTGGTTTGCTGCCTGCTTTAGGTACTTCTGAGTGATTGGCTTATGAAGGAGTTTTTGCTTTTAAATTTTAGGTGATATTCTTTTATATCTAGAGTCTTCCTGGAAGTCCAATTAAGAAATGAAGTCTTCAACTTCCTGACAAGTACAGGACTCATAGGACCTTTTGTGACAGTGGCTTGTCTAATGATTGAACAGGTCAAAGTTGAATCCCTTCGTGTTGAGAATTGTGAGAACTCTGTATTCGTTCCTAGACGGTGTTAGGTCCCATATTAAACCTTCATGGAATCAGGCCACCCAGACTCTTTTTTATATTTCCATTTTGTCTAAATGCACTATTTTTCATGAGGAGAATTTTGTTACCTTGCTGTTGAGCTAGCTCCATAGATTAATAGACTTGTGACTGACCTCTCAGCATCCAGCCACAAGTTCCCATGAGTCACCAAGAAAACTGGGTAGAATTCTCTCCACTTCAATATCTGCTTCTTGAGATTATGGCTCTATCCTAAAGAAGGCTTTCAACACATAGAAAGCACATAGTATTGTCTCATGTTGGAGATTGGTTCTAAACTTTAATTCAATCGGGAATCTGAGTGTCTAAATGAAGATCCTTGTTCCCAATTGATTTTTGATCTATCAATAAAGATAGATGCCAATGCTTAATAGCTGGGCATGGGGTGGAACACTGGGAGTTCTGTAGTTGGGCTAAAGAGAGGAATGGAAGAATTTTCATGAGTTGGGTAAAAGGATGGGACACAGGAGCAACAGGAAATAAAGCCAACCAGCCATGTGAGACTCTGAATAAGTGGCCACTGGCCACTTCTTCAATTGGGCCTGGGGTAGCAGGTTTAGGTTTAGGTTTTGGTGTGCCCAGCCTTTGAGGTAACCAAGGGATTTAAGAAAATAAGCTAGTGTTTTACTAATTGTGTGTATTTTTCATCACGGATCTAAAAATAGCTCCTGGGAGCCTAAGCACATGCATCCACTGGGGGCACAAAGCTGCAAAGCAAAAAGCTACCACAACAGTCTCAGCTTGCAAACAGCTATTGAGTTTCCAGGCAAATGCACAAAGAACCCAACGATCACTTTGTCACCAGCCAGAGTGACATTTTTGGCTTTAATCATACTCTACATTGTAAAAGTTTATATTCTTTGCTCTTACAGAGAAAACTTTGTGTCTCATATCAAGTCGTACTGAAATACCAATTTTGTGACTACCACAGAACTTGTTGAAAGTGGCTTGAAACAAGATTATTACAAGAACCAAATGAAATTATGGCATTTTGTGTCAATAAGTAAGATGGTTTTCATTGTAGAGTTCCCTTTAACTCTTTGTCTTAGTTTATTGCTAGATATTTGTTTTAAGGCTAGTGAATTGGAGTGTTCCATGATTGTTTGTTTGGTTTTTGTTTTTGTTTTTGTTTTTTTGATATGTTATATTGCTGTATTGAAAGATCTCTGGTTTTGTAAGTTGATTTTGTATCTTGCCACTTTGCTGAAATTATTCGTTTCTAGAAGTTTTCTGGTAGAAAATTTGGAAATATTTATTCATAATATCACATGATCTATGAATAAGGATAATTTAAGTTCCTCTTTTCCTGTAAGTTTCCTTTTGCTTTCCTTCTCTTGTCTTATTGCTTCCACTAAAACTTCAAAAATGATGCTGAAGAGTAGTGGGAGTGGTAGACAGTCCTGTATTATTCCTTATTTTAAGATGATTCCTTTCAGCTTTTCTTTATTTAGGATGAAGTTGGCTGTGGGTTTGTCATACATAGCCTTAACTATACTGAAATATGTTCTCTTCAGTCCCATTCTCTCTAGAACTTTTATCATGAAGTCATGCTGCATTTTATCACAAGCCTTTTATACATATATTAAATCAGAATAATTTTGTCTTTAAGTTCATTTATAAGCTTCATTATGCTTACAAACTTTTATGTGTTGAACTATCTCTACTCCTAAGACAAAACAGAAGATCAAAGAGGGTTTTTTTTTTTTAAATATACGACTGTTTTCAGGTTGAAAATCATTTATTGAGAACTTTCCCCCTCTATCTTCTTCAAGGATACTGACCTCTGGTTATCTTTTGTTGCCGATGTGTCTTTGCCTGGCTTTCATAGAGTAATGCTAGTGTTGTATGAGTCTAGGGGTATTCTTATTTCTTTCCTTGTTTTATTTATTTTTTAATAATTTGAAAAGGATTGTTTGGAGTCCTTTTAAAGTATGGTCGAATCCTACAGTGACTGTGCATATAGCTGGGCATTGTTATTGTTGTTGTTTGTTGTTGTTGTAAGAGTTTTATTAGTTTCAACCTTAATATTTGTTGTTATGAGTTTGTTTATTTTGTTAAGAGGGTAAACATATGAAAGAGGTAAATTGGACCTCAACCCAAATGATTATCTATTGATGAGGAAACTTGTAGATAGTATAACAGAATTTGCACCAATTTTTTAAGGTTTCAGGATAAAAACATCCAATTAGATTTAAAAAGAATTAAATTACTCCAAAGAAGAAAAATTATTTTAATATCTAGTCTTTTTCTTGAATAATCAAAATAAATTATAAATATAAAAGTTCAATTTCATCAATTCTTAGTAGATATGGGTTCTATTGTTTCTATACTAATGTTTGTCTTTTCTTCAGAGTAGGACATTTCCTTCACACAGTTAGGAAGTATTTCCAATAATCCATAGATCTTTTCTAGCCCAAGGCCTTAATTTTAACATTAGGTATTTATTCTTGATTAAAGTACATTCCTTCAAACTTTCTAATCCTGGCCTTGCAAACCTGATAGATAGTAAGAAATATACTTTACAAAAGAAACTACCAAGGAGTATCCTTCAAAACAATAAGAACTTGCTCCTTCAGCCCTCACCTACACACACACAAAGGCTCAGGTACAAACGTGGAAGACAGAGTATAAAGACTTTAAGATCCAGAGGTTGAGGAGGATAGGAGCCAAACACAGTGTTGTGGACATCACCATGCAACTACACTCAGGAAGCCACAGCAGCTGTGGGTGCCTATACACAACGACTCTGGATCAAGACAGTCAATATTTCAGCATGGAGGAATGAAAGACAAGGTGGACTCCTAACTGAGGAGCTAGTTGTTAGTAGTTAATGATGTCTAGGGGAAGGCAAATCAATTTTCGTTAAGGCAGTGGTCCTTTGTAGGTTAACCACACTCCAGCAGAGAGCCTCACAACAATTAGTACATTTGTTTTGTGCTTGAATTTGGTAGATGTTTTTAATGTGTCTGGGAGGAATAGTTTTTGAGTTAAACAATCAAGAGAGTTTTGTATGAAATTCTCAAAGGGTTAATAAAAATATTACATTACAACTTAAAACATCATGATGTACTTAAAAGGTCCTAGGCTCTTACCAACTCCAATCATCTGGAAAGGGAAAAAGAATGAATGATGTCCACACTGGAAATGAGCAAAGCTATTAGAAATTCTTCAGCTCTCTTCTTCACAAGAAGTCACACTATATCTCATAGCAATATGATCCATTCCAATGTCATGCGGTCCTGTTGTCAATGCTGGCTAGTCATGCTATCCTCCTCACTGGTCTCCATATGACTACATGATTAGAAGATATATAGCCTTAGATATTCCCTCCCAAATCTCAGAATCTTCCCTGAATCACGCAGACATGACGCATGAAGTGACTTTAATATATTCAAATATGTAGCCTGGACTATACAGGGTTTCAGTTCGACTTCATATAACAAGTGTGTCCTTTTGCATAACTCTAAGTACTTCTATATGATAGCAGTTTCCTTATGTACTTTACTGACCTGTTTGACTCATCAGTGTAGAGTCTTGAGGGTTCTCTATACACAGACACCAATTTCACAGAGTCAATATTGAGGGGCCCATCTCAACTGTGAAGTGCAAAATGTAACATTCTTTGATTTTTAAACTACTTCTACCTCAGAGATATGGAACTCATTTGTATAATAGTCAGAGAAGACATAGCAATGTTGAGAATCTTACCAGTAGGACAGATAGAAGAAACATCACCAGCATGGACAGATATTACTGATGATAAATACACTTTTGATGTAGATATAATGTGTACCAATCTTAGTTTATTGGCAAAACAAACAACCTATTGCTTTGAATATGTTGCTGGCTAATCATAATGCTATCTACAAGATGGTAAATAACTTTATGATATACTCATATCAATAAAATGAGAAGTAGCAGTAAGATATATGGGGGGAAAAAAAGGTCATGTTCCATAGAGTTGATCTCTGTGGTCTACAAGTCATGCTTTCTCAGCATGAACACCAGAGTAACCATTTTTAAAGCATCTTTGGGAGGATCATTGTCTTGGTTTCCATCTCAGTAGTCAAGATGCTGGTTCACAGCCCTCTGTTTAGAACCTGGAAATGATGTTTACACTGTTCCTCTCTCCAGATGATCATGTGATGAGATGGCCATGTGATGTGATGAAGAGAGTCCTTTACCATAAGTTTAATAAGGACACAGATAATTCTAAATCATTTTCTTCCCTGAAACGATTATCTTTTTACAAAGAAGGAAATAATGAAAATGGAGATTGAAATCTGATAAAAAAAAGGTATTTTAAGATAGTAAAAAGCACTGAATAGATAATATGTCAACACTGGTATTTTCAAAATTTCTCTTGTTTTAAAAAATCCTACCCACACTCTGTTAGATAATCACAGCAGGACATTCAGATTTTGTACAGCAACTCTTTATTGCTCCGTTTTTACTCTTGCTCATAATTTCGGACAAGCCACTTTAAGCTAGATCATGTCTAACATTGCCAAGTCAACACCCTCAAACAGTGCATACCTGAAGCTTCCCACTCCTTTTTTCCATTATAAAGCATTTCCACTCTTCTTGTTTCATATGCCTGCCAAATACAGAGTACATACCCTGGAGCAGGGATTATTGTACATGGCTTTTGACAACACTTCGTTTTTCAGAATGTAACCCTGCTCGGAGATTAGGTGTTTGAATTGATTATTGAGTTAACTGGAAACCATTAGGGTGAGACTCTTCTAACATGACAAGTGTCCTTATAAGAAAAGAAAGAGCCTCAAAAAAATACAAAGAAAAGAAAATCCAGATGAGGGCACAGCCTGAAGGTGGCTATCTTCAAGCCAATTAGAGGCTAGGTGGAAAAAAGCAGACCCACCAGCATCATTAATATATCCCTCTAGCTTCTGTAGCTATAAATGTCTGCTGTATAAGGCACCTGGACAGTGCTACTTTGTTACATCAGCCCTAGAAAACTACAGATACATTTTCAGGGTTGCATTTATTTGCGTAGATTCATTCAAATCCAAATAAAGTGTTATCAGACAGATACTCTCTGTTACTCAGACTTTCAGTAACATCACCAGAATATCTAACAGAAAAAATTTAAGGCAAAAAAGAATCAACTTTGGCCCATACTTTCACAGGTAACATCCATCATTAATGGGACTGAGACTCTGGAGTGGGGCCATTAACATCACAACCAATGCCCCAAACTGGGCTTGCTTCTTTTTCTCTTGTTATTCTATCTCTACTGGGAGCCTCTGAGATGGCACTGACCACATGCAGGGTGGGTGTACCACCAACATTAGTCCTTTCTAGAACAATTCTCACAAAACATCCAGAGGTGTGTCTTACCAGTCTCCAACATGATTCTAAATCATATCAAATGGAAAATAAAAACTAATCATCATTAATCACAATTAATTAATGTAATCAATTAAAGGAATTAGGTACAAGTTACTTTCCTTATTCTGTGAAGCAAATGTGGTGAATAAAGATTTGCACCTGGATTGTCTGTCCTGTGATCCTCCTTAACCAACCAGTGTAACAGCACTGGAAATTTGAAGAGAAGTATCCCCTTTTCTTAAATGATATAGCCAATTGCAAGCACCTCTCATTTTGCTTTCATGACTACTCTATGGAAGCATCAGCGGTATACATACACAAACAAAGAATTCTCTTCTCAAACTACTTTAAACTTTTTAATCAGTAGTGAAGAAGCATGGTACAATGCTGTTTTCGATTTGCTGATCCAATTGGATTTATTTCCATGCTATCTCATGTACTTGCTTGCTGGTTTTGTGTGTTATGGCATGTGCCACATGAGAAGTCTTCATTTTGCTCTAGTTCCTCATATTATTAGGTTACATGTGCCACTATGATATCTCTGTCCTACTAATGTTTCTCCAACTAAGAGATAAGCAAATAGTGGTTTAACCTTTATGTGCTTTTCTGAAGTTTACTCTAATTACACATCTTAGACAACAAGACTATACAGCAGAGATGAGACAATTAGGAAGACCTGTCTCTCACCGGCCCACTGGCTAAAGGTTGAGAATTGTTAGTGATGTTGATATTCATAGTAATTCTTATAAGTTTTCTTTTTGCTGCTTATATTCTTTAAAGGAAGAAAAATGTAGGGGAAGGGTTTGTGTTTGACCTCCCAACTGACAGTTCTTGGGCTTTCACTGCCTCTTGGCTACCTTGAACAAAGGAATCCAACCAAATGACTGTCTGAGATGTCCTTAACACAGTGTTGGCTACTTTGCACACTGAAGGAAGTTGTACCCAGAAGTGACTGTTTCCCAGGATGTTCATTTTTATAAAAACTCATTTTTATAAAAAAAAGTTTATACTGAACTCTTCGTCATCACAAGTCTTGGTGAATTACAGGTGACTCTAGAACCTTTTCCACCTAAACAAGAGAATGGGCAGTTTTCAGTGGCCTAGCAGAGGAATGTCATAACTCATAATGTAAAGACTCATGTGAAGCTTCATTTACATGGAAGGCATAGTGTGTTTAGTGTCTATACCCATTTTCCAGCTAGAAAAGTAGGCTATTCACTTGTTTACTGCTAGGAACCATGTTTACCCCTGGCCTGCCTTCAGCAACTCAGGCCAGCAGCCACGTCATCACCAGCCATCAATTGTAACACATTTCCACTGTTGCAACAAGCTGAGTACCCTTTATAAAAACCATGCCACCACTCATCCTCCTCATTGTCTCTGTTCGCCTCTCCCTCTCTGCTATTCCCATTCAAAGTTAGCCTTTTACCCACTCCCCAATAAATCTCTTGTGTGAGGTCTGTTTCTGTGGTGTAATCTCTGAGGCATTCCTTGGCCCCATCCACCAAGGTACTCTTCCACTGTTAAACCCTAATAGTTAGTGTGCTGAGAAATGTCCCCAGTGTCACCTGGGGTTGAAGTCTTTTCTTACATTCTATTGACAGAGCAGGGTGAGTTAGCAACCAGAGGAATTCAATGAATGAACGAATGGCCCTGCAGCCACTCACACATGGGTACCATTGGTCAAACACATTGGGTTACAAGGAAAAAGAACACTAAAGGAAGTTGTGAGGAGATGGGAGATATGAATGAGTTGGAGCAGGTTAGATAGGATAAAACTCATTGTATGTATGTATTTAGTCAGTGGACGCCAGTGTTCTGGGCTCTAATGAGTGATGTCTGTGTTACTCATCATGCCCTGACTGATGAAATCATGGTGGATGGACGCTTATCCAGGCTTACAACTTATCCAGTCTCCAATAGGTAAATAAAACATTTACAACTAAGTATAATTGGAGGCAGAGAGATGAGCAGGCTGAGCTTCACAGGCATCAGGGCAAGCGGCTCCTTTTAACTGACAGGAAGGTGGGACTAAAGCAGGCAGTAGGCCAAGCTGCAAGAGATGCAGAGGGGCTGGCTGTGTCGACAGCTGCAAAGGAGGCAGAGCTGCAACTTTTACAACTGACAGTTGCAGGTATGGCAGCAGCAATGAAGGAGCCACAGAAGCTGCTTCCTGACTTGCCATGACCAGAGCAACATATTGTGGCTTTGTTGTTCAATAGAGTGACCTAACAGGAAGAATGGCAATGGTAGCAAGTCAGAAAGCAAGAAAGAACACAGAGGTCAGATTGCAGAAAATTAGAATGGGTAAGAGTCACAGAGAAGGAACTGTAGACCTTGGTCTCTGAAGAGTTCCAGAGAACTGAGAGGCCTCATCACTACAGGTTTAAGATTCACTGTGAAAGCTCACAAATGGGTTGCTTCCAATGCCTTGTCCTAATGCCAAACCCTGGAAACATAAATACCAGACACTGACAGACTTCCAGACTTCTTAGGCAAATCTAAGAGTCATACACCAGTAGAGATAAAGGTCCTAATATCAGAGATTTGTAAGCTATAACATTTGTAATCTATGGAATCCAGAATCCAGGCTTACAGAGGACCTGCAAACACAGAAAAAGCTACTTGTGGCTGCTCAATCGGTCTTCTTCCCAGGGTTTGCTGCTGTCAAAACTGAAGAATACAAACGATCAGTTGTGAAAATGCAAGTAACATTATACAGACTGAGCAAGTTATATTTATGTGTTTAGAAGTTCTGTGTGTATGTGTGTGTGTGTGTGTGTGTGTGTGTGTGTGTGTGTGTGTGTGTGTACATATGTATGCAAAACACAATTGAAAAAAGAGGATATAAATTTGAAAACAGAGCAAGGTTGGGGAGGTATGTGAGAAGGTTTGGAGGACTGCAATGAAGCACAAATGGTGTAATCATAGTTTTTTCTGAGGGAGATAGAGCTGCTGAAGATGTAGATAGCTGTAACCCTGGATAAGCATCCATCCACCGTGATTTCATCAGTCAGGGCATGATGGGTAACACAGACATCACTCATTAGAGCCCAGAATACTGGCGTCCACTGACTAAATCCTGTGGGTCTTGGAGCGTATAGTTTCCTCTCTTGGGTTCTAGTGTTGGGTTTTCTTAATCCGTAGAATGAAGAACTTGGAACAAACAAAATGACACCACAGGGGATAAATCCAAACCAAGAAAACACTACTCTGTTTGTTCTGCTTGCCAGTACATCTTCTGGTGAACTTTATCCTGGCCAAGCTGTGTGCTTCTCCATCCTCACCCACTAATTAGTTTTTTGCAACTAATAAAACTTCCTTGGCTTCCGAAGGCATGTGATGACGGAGCTCTCCACCAAGGTTTTCCAAAGTGCTGGGCTTTGACAAACACAAAGACTCTTGGAAAGGAAAATTGACCTTCAAGACCATGTTTCCTAATTAGATATTTAAGATAAACCTCTGGAGTTAGACATTTCTGCCACATTAATCTGGAATAATAACGTCAGGAAACCATTGTACTTTTGCTAATAAGTTTTCTTTAAATATGTACTTACAACTCGTCATATTGATGTTGAAAGCGTATTCACTAAAGGAGACTTGTTGCCTTAGAGCCGCTCACTGAGGACAATGTAAACCAACAGCTTCCTACTTACTGTTCATTCGTTGTAAAGATTATAAAAGTGTCATTTTTTACTCATTCAGTTATAGTTATTTTATCCATCTATACTAAAAGCATAAAAAGGAATAAAATCTCAAATCAACTTTATTTGAAAAACCCACTTAAAGTCTTCATAGTTCTATAAACTTTGCATTTAGTATTTATAATGAGGATGAAAGCCTGTGTTGAACATCGTTTTTTCTCTTAAAGATCACGTTTGCTGTAAGACTCTGAGAAAAAGCACACCAACAAAGGCTGGTCCAAGGGTTGGCTTTCATCATGTTGCTTCTCACGATTAATCACACTCATAAAAACAAGGCAAGTTCAACAGCTCTTTGTTTACCTGTAAAGGTTTCTCTTTTATGTCTCCCAAGTCAAATTCAAATAACTTTTTAAGATACTGTTTTTGCACCAAATTTTTGATTATTAACAGTGATCTCACCACACTTTCATTTTCTATCAAGCCCAAATATATGACTATAAAGGATGAATTTTCAGATTGATTAGAATTTCTGACAATCATCATGTCATTTTCTAAGATACTGTGTCTGGATAGAATATAGATGCCAGCAAAAATTAGAACATTGGATGTATAATTCCATGATGGTAATAATGCTGATGACGGTGATGATGATACTCGTGATGGGGATGATGGGGATGTGGTGGTGGTGGTGGTGGTGGTGGTGGTGGTGATAACTTGTTCTTAAAATAACGTAAAAGTTCATTGAAATGGAGATGTGTTCAAAGCATGTTTGAGTACCTACTATCTTATAAAATGATGCTATCAGATGGTGCTCCTGTCCTCTACTGATATATGAGGTACAACAACGATTATTTCCATGTGTAGTAAGTTGGTCCAAGGGTAGGAAAAATTGTTTAATGGTTAACAGCACTGTTTGCTCTTCCAGAGAACGCAGGTCCAGGAACCTTTCAGAGAACTCCCAGCACTCACCTGGTAGTTCACAATTATCTATCACTCCAGTCTCCAGAAGATCTGATGCCCTCTTCTGGCCTCTGCAGGCATAAGACAGACATTTGTTATACAGATACATGCAGCAAAACACACACACACACACACACACACACACACACACACACACACACACTAATAAAATATTTTTTAAACCTGGGTCATGTAATAGAGTATCTATTTCAGTCTGGGCCACACAGCTATGCACATGTGGTACTTCATCACATTCATCAGTGTATTTTTCCTTGCACAGCATCATGAAATCCAAGTAAACTAGTGGAGGTGTTAGAAACATTAGGAAGATCTAATTCAGTGTGTGTAAGTTTATCGCCCATAGATATTAAAAGGTTCTTACAATTAGAATATGCCCATCTCCCCATAAAGGAATCCGGTTCCGTCCATTTAAATCTGGAAGAATTGTTTATAAGTCTTCATTTTGTACACAACATGTGAGTACAAATGGACTTTTACATTTTCTTGTTGCTGTAGTTTTGAGACAAGAGTCTCACCGTGCAGCCATGGCTGGCTTGTAACTCACTATGTAGATACACTGGGCTGGCCTTGAATTCAGAGATATACCTGCCTCTGCCTCTGGAGTGCTGAGATTGAAGGCATGCACCACCACACCAAGATGAATGTCATCTTTTCTTATGCGGAAAAACCATACTTACTTCGTGGGTTACCTTTACAATGCTTTGACGGAAATCAATTCACGTAACACAGCACATTAGAGTTTTCTCCATATAGAATTACATGATCTAAAACCAGAAATGTCTTTACTTTTTACTCCCCTGCCTTTTATTTCCCTCAAACAAGTGTCTTAGTTAGAACTTCCCATGCTCAATACAAGCTAGGGTGAGCATCTTTGTTTTATTCATGATTGTACAGGAAAACTTACAAGTTTCCACCAAGTATAGATTAGCTATAGGATTTTATAAATAGGTTCTATTGTCTTGAGATCAATTCTTATGGATCCAGTTTGTGATATATTTTCACTAAAAACAGAATACCAACTGCTAAAACCTATATCTATTCAAATATACTAATTGAGTTTACTTCTATAATGTGCTATGTTACATGAATTGATTTCCATATAAAAATTATCATTTCATCTCAGCAGATAAATCCCTCTGGATTGTGGGGTATAGTCTTTTGAGCTTGCTGATGAATTCCATTTTCTGGTATTTTGTTGAGGGTTTATTGTACGTACGTTCATCAAGTTTATATTTTATGGGGAAATTTCTCATTTTTCTTTCACTCAGGAAAGATAATTTTACAAAGCATGTCTTCTTGACTTTTCTATCTTTATTGTTTGAATACACTGTTATGATTTCTTGCCTTTATTAACATGTGTTTGTTAATTTGTTTTTGTGTGTTTGTGTGTGCCAAGGAATGAGAACGGAGGTCAGAAGACAGCTTTTAGGAGTCAGTTCTTTCTCTCTGTCATAATGTTTTCAGAATAACCTCAGTTTGTCAAGCACTACAACTAGAGCCTTTCCCACCAGGCCATCTCTCTGGCCAATCCACATTCTTTTCAAAAAGTTTCCATTTAGAAGTTGATATTAGAATTTGTTTCCCTTGGTATTTGGTATTTTGTTATATTTGTCTGAAAATTTTCTAATTTTTCCCATTGTTTTTAATTTTTGATCAGTTGATGACAATATTAATTCACAATGTGTATTTATTTGGGTTTACCACTTTGGGGACTTCATGAGTTAAAATGTCCACTTTTCTCTCCAATTTTGACCAAGCTTCTGGTTTCATAGATTCTCTGCCCTTCTTTCTAGTTTTACCGAGACTAGTATTATATGTACATAAATCACATATCCTCTAAGTTCCACAACATTTTCCTGCTGTATCAAGGTGTCATCAAAGCACCGTCCTGCTTCCTGAATTGTCTTCTTGATGAAGTCTGCTCTTAAAGCTATTTATTAATTTTTGGTTCAATTATTGTATTCTTTAGCCTCCAGATTTCTGTTTGGTTCTATCCTACCAGTTCCATACCATTGTGTAATATTCTGATTTTATTTTCCTCATGGTCTCTTGGTGTTTGTTTGTTTGTTTGTTTGTTTTTTTCTGCATCTTCTTGTGTCTTACTAAGATGTGAGGTAATTGTACTGACACTTTTTTAGACAATTGGAGTTCGGCACTTTTTGAGAACCATTTGCCATTTGCTTATATTTTATGTCTTTGATATTGTCACTGTTTCCAACTTATTTGTGCTCCTTATATATTTGTGGTTTTACCACTTTAAAAAACAGCTAACTTTGCTTTATTTATTTATTTATTTATTTATGTATTTATTTTAATTTATGCATTCATTCTCTTTACATTCCAATCGCTTCCCCCCTCTCTGTGTTCCCTCATGCATTCCCTCCCCCCATTTCTCTCCTCTTATGAGAGGCTTGGGGTCCCAGTTTGGGTATCCTCCACTCTGGCACAGCAAGTCTCTGCAAGATCAGGCCCTTCTTTTTCCACTGAGGCCAGACAAGGCAAGTTAGGGGAACCGATTTTACAGACAGGCAACAGCTTTAGGGACAGCCAGCCCTGTTGCACACTCATTTTTAACAGAAAGAGACTGGCAGTCTTAAAGAGTCTGAGGTGCTATCTCACCTCTTATAAGGTGCCTTTTTGGATTTGGATATGCCGATTTCTAAACAAAAATCTTCCTGATGGGTGGCATTTGAGGTTTTATTTTTAGAAGCCTATAAACTTTATTCACACTGTGTACAGGAACTCTCTTGTCTATCTCCTTTTGTTTGCAGCTGATGACATCAAACTGTATCAGTCCCTTGTGTGCTCCATGTTAAACAAGACAGAGACAACCCCTTTGGGAAGTGTCTCCAAAGACCAAAAATGTGGCAGCACTATCTGCTCTTCTCCCTTGCTCTCTCTAGAAGGGGAAGCCTTCATCATTGCACATGCCTGTATCCTCAGCAGCAGCAGCAGCAGAAGGTGTCCCTCTCTGCTCCATGGCCTTTTTTCTTAACTACCCCAGGCATCTAAATTATGCCAGTTCTAACAGAGCCAAAGCAAATTGGAAAAGAATCCAGCCATCCAAGCAGTAAAATGAAAGACGTATTCAAGGTACACATTTTCTTTTTCTTTGAGATAACAGTTCTGGGTTCAGGCCATTTCTGTAACTGCTGAGTTCTGCTGGCTTGGAGGAAGACTTGGTGCTTAAAAGTAAGAGACAATAACTACACTCATCTTTGCAGCTACTCATAGCTACTCAGAGTGAATGTTATGAAACAAAGAGAGGGTGAAGCTTTAGAAATTTTATAATGTAAACTTTATTATACTTATTATGCATTATATTTGTTATAAATTATAATAAAAATATGAGTTATGA
Source organism: Rhabdomys pumilio (assembly GCA_030674055.1). Lineage (NCBI taxonomy): Eukaryota > Metazoa > Chordata > Mammalia > Rodentia > Muridae > Rhabdomys > Rhabdomys pumilio. The sequence goes on from JANHMN010000014.1 coordinate 63,928,724, forward strand.
AATATAATACAACGAGAGGTAGGTATCTTTGATGGGCCCATGCCAAGGTTTATTCTTGAGAAGATGAACATACAACAGATCTGGAATAAAAGAGGTTTACTGGGTGAGGGAGGAGGAGTTAGGACCTGCAGAAGGGATGGTGGCAGACTAGTGAACATGTAGACAGACAGACTGGAAGCAGAGTGGAAATGGTAGAGGGAGGGCATAAACAGGGAGAGAAAGGAGGTACATGTAGAGAACAGGAGGAGGGAGCACAGAGAACAGAAAAGGAACTGGAGTGGCTGGCTAGCACCTCCTTTTATCACCTGGTTTATCTTATGGTTACAGCAGATGATGAAGTAAACAATTTCTAGGTCTCTGGGAGCAGGCAAGTGAATCGCCTGTACCGTAACAACATATCCATTACATTTATTATATTATATATACTTTGTCACACCTTTAAACATACTATAAAGTTTAGAAGTTTGTGATAAATTTGTAGGTAAAAGTTCAGGAAGAAAACAAAAAGAGGTCTTGTTTAGCATCCTAGAAATGGAGATACCTCCTTGTTTCTAGTATTTCTGGGTTGAGACAGGGGATGAGCCAGTCAGGTCATGTACTGATCATTCCAAGTGGCTGACCAATTACATATCCAATGCCTCTTCCTCAAAGTCATGTCTCAAATAGAGCATCTAGGCAGTGGTTCTCACACTGTGAGAAGAAAGGTCACACCCACCAGATGAAGAAGCACAGATCCTGCTTCATGTTTTCTGGTCCTGGGCCAGGACAGAACCAAGAACATTTCCAAACTTGAACCAAGAACAAGCTATGTCCTTGGTCCCACACTGCCTGGTCTGTTTCTACATCCAGTTCTCTTCACATCTGTGAAAGGACAAAGTTCAAGGCTTTGAGAAGCAGCATCTTTCTGACATCACTTTTACTACTGTTCTAACCTTTGCTTCCCTGTGGAAACCCTCACTGCATTGTTACCAGTCTGTTTCTGCACGACAACCCCAGTTCATAGTCATCTAGTTTTCTTACATAAATTAAAAAATAAGTGTGTGTGTGTGTGTGTGTGTGTGTGTGTGTGTGTGTGTGTGCATGTGAAGGCACATGTACAGAGGTCAGAGGACAACCTGCAAGAGTGATTCTTTCCAGCATGTAGGTTCTGAGGAATAAGCTTAGAGCTTCAGAGTGGGCAGCAAGCATACTTACTTACTGAGACATGGTACTGGCCTCAGTTACATATTATTTTAATGCAATTAATATGATTTTTCAATGTTTTTTTAATTGGATATTTTCTTTATTTACATTTCAAATCTTACCCCCTTTCCAGGTCCTCCCAGGAGCCCCCTATATTAGCTCCCCTCACACTGCTTCTATGAGGGTGTGCCCTACCATGCCACCCACTCCAGCCTCCCCACCATCGAATTCCCAAACACTGGGGCATTCAGCCTTCACAGGACCAAGGGCCTCTCCTCTCATTGATGCCCAACAAGGCCATTCTCTGCTACATATGCAGCTGGAGCCATGGGTTCCTCCATGTTTACTAATTGGTTGGTGGTTTAGTCCCTGGGAGCTCTGGAGGGGTCTGGTTGGTTGATATTGTTCTTCCTATGGGCTTACAAATCCCTTCAGCTCCTTCAGTTCTTTCTCTAACTCCTCCATTGGGGACCCGTGCTCAGTCCAATGGTTAGCTAACAGCATCTGCCTCTGTATTTGCCAGGCTCTGGCAGACCTCTAAGGAGACAGCTATACCAGGCTCCTGTTAACATGCACTTCTTGGCATTAAACTGTATTTTTTTATGCTGTTTATTCTGATTATGGTTTTCTCTCCCCCAGCTTCTTTCAGATTGTCCTCATCTCCCGACACACCCAAATCCATACCCTTCCTTTTCATTTCTCATTAGGAAACAGACATGTAAAATAACAATCATTATCATATAAAACAGTCGAACCAGAATACAAAAAACAAACAAACAGGAAAAAAAGGAACCAAAGAAAAAGCACAAGAAACACATGTAGATACAGATACACATGCAGTCACACATATGGAGATCCCATAAAAACATAAAATTCTCAACCATAGAATTTATGGTAATATTTGCCTATAAGGTTAAAAGAAACAGCCCAGGCAGACACA
>JANHMN010000014.1:63930855-63940855 GCA_030674055.1 Rhabdomys pumilio
TATATATATATATATATATATATATATATATATATATGATAGATACAGACACATAAAAATGGACATTGTTTTATATATGAGTTGTACTAACATTGTAGTTGTCCTGACAACCCCCAAAAGAAATCTGTAGTACTCTACTCAATCTGCCATAGTAAAATACCATTGGCTCGTTATTTAAACAACAGAAATTTATTTTCTCAACGATCAATGTCCAGTTGGGTCATTTTGTGTTACCTGTAACAAGCATTTCACCTGCCTTTCCTTTGTGAATCCTAGAGGGATGGAAACAGAAGCAGAGAAATATTTGTGTCACATCCTCCTCCTTTATATAAGGATGTTAGCCCCATTACATTAGACTCTACTCTCAAGATCTCCATTTCCCTTAATGACCTAAAGGATCATCCAAAAAGTAGCACACTGGTGGGTGAATCTTCAAAGTATAAGTATGTGATGGCACATATTTTAGTATATAACAAATATGGTGAATTTTTGTTCAAGACTACATATGGTGGTCATTGCTACATTGGAACCATGCACTGTGTATATGGTTAATGATGGCATGATGTATTAATAGCCATAGATAATTGTCAGTGTTTCCTAATATCCTACTCAAATACTTAAAAATTTAATTTGCATTTTACTAAACCATAGTGTTAAGAGTGAAAGGTAATCTCATTTTGTATTTTTTGTGTAAAATAATAGTTGTTACTCAGCAGAGAAAATTAAAGAAATGGGTTCTTCTATTCATATCTATTATGAATACTAAAAGTAAAGAAAAATGTAATTTTTGCAAGAATATTATTTGATGAAGTTGTCAGAAATGTCTAGTGGTTACCCTGATTATTCTCATGTATGAAATTGATTTTTCCTGTGCTGTATATTTGCAGAAGAGTAACTTATTTTATTCCTTCACAGTCTGGAAAGTAGTAATTTTTTGTCTCATTTGTAAAATATTATAATTACAAAAATGAAGCTGCCACTAATATTCAAAAATAATTATATATTCAAAAATATATATTCAGAAATATATATGTATTCGTGTGTATGTGTATGTGTGTGTGTGTGTGTGTGTGTGTGTGTGTGTTTAAATATGTGTGTGCTTCCATCTTTTCAGCAATTGTAGGCTGAGGGTAACAACTTTCTGTGATATCATGAATTTTAAGTAGTACATGCCTGTATCAGATTGCTTGGGAAACCTACAATACTATCAGCAATTTATTCTCATTTTCATAGTAACCTGCTATTATTGCTACATTCATAAACTGCATAATACTTTTGACTGAGGGCAGGTCACATTATTGGACTAGCTCCCTGTATTGTTCAGTAGTAGATCTATCAAATAATAGGACTACACTGATAGCAATACTATGGTTGTATTGGATTTGCATCTCTCTAGAAGTATTTAGTTAAAAATAAGTTATGATTAATGCCTGGCTTGGGAACTGAAGTCTACCCTAACTCTTTTGACCTTGGACAAATAATTTATCTCCTTTGTGCTTCAGATACAAAATAAAGGAGATTACATAAGTGATTTATAACATACTTTTAGATGAAACAATCTAGGATAATCTTATGAAATTAAAAACTAATTTCCTTCAGGCAACAAACATTTTAATCAGACTCATATAAAAAGTCTTCTTTAATGGCATCCTCAGTCAAAATAGGGTTTTAAATTCAAAGTCTCTCCCCTTTCAAAAATAATAAATATACATTATTATCAATTATACATACATTGAATCTATTAAAATAACAGATTAAAATTTAAAAGTAATCTTTGAGCAGAAATCCTCCTTCCGCATCTATGTGTTGCTTCTTTCTCTGAACAGGAATTCAAAAGGAATGGGGCTCCTCTCGGCTCCTCACGGCCCCTCTGTTGAAAGTTCAAGGCTTGAAATGCAATACTCTTGCCATCTCAGGTATTCTGCCGCCTCTTCCTCTTCACATGCAATTTTGCTTGACTAAGTACAGAAGAGAAAGAAGAAAGTTTCTTAATACCTCGCGGACGCACTACAAAAATCCTACAAGAAATGCTTATAGAACATTCAGATAAGCTTCAGCATTTGCGCAGATAGAGTGTGTGCGAATTCTATGCCTGCATCCCAGGGCATGTTTCCACAGTGACCATACCAGGTCACTTTGCTAGTTCATAGCTTTTCTTAGCAAGGGGTGGGGGGCTTCAATTTGCATATAGACAGACCCATCTGCATTTCTCTTGCAACACTGCCTGATATTCTCTATGGAGATACTTATCTGCAACTTCGGCTTTGGGGTCTCAATGAAATATAGGCAACACTGTGCAAATACTAAATAGAAAATTTTAAAGAAAAACAACTCATACATGTTAATAACACTAAGTATAGTGTTTCATTGTTAATTATTAATTATTATTTTTCATACCATGCTTAGTGAATAGAGTAAGCTTTCATAGAAATAAATACGTGGGGAAAACAGTGTGTAGATGTAGTGTTTTGAATAGGAACGGCCCCATAGGCTCAAAGTTTGAATGACTGGCTATTAGGGAGAGGCAATGGTGCTACTTGACTGAGATAAGGAGGTGTGGCCTTGTTGGAGTAGGTGTGGCCTTGTTAGAGGAAGTGTAGAACCTAGCTTAGGGATTTCAGAAGCCCAAGCTTTCCTTTCTCTCTCTCTCTCTCTCTCTCTCTCTCTCTCTCTCTCTCTCTCTCTCTCTCTCTCTCTCTCTTTCTCTCTCCTCTCTCTCCTCTCTCCCCTTCCTTCCCTCCCTTTCCCTCCCTTTCTTCTTCTCCTTTCCCCTCCCCTTCCCCTCGCCCTCCTCTTCCATCCCCCTCCCCTCCCCTGCCCCTCCCCTCCCCTTCTCCTCCCTCCCCCTCCCCTCCCCTTCTCCTCCCTCCCCTTCCCCTCCCCTCCCCTTCTCCCCCTCCCCTTCCCGCTCCCCTCCCCTTCCCCTCCCCTCCCTTTCCCCTCCCCTCTTCTTCTGTCCCCCAGCCCTGTCTGTCTCTCAGGTCCTTCTCCAGTACCATGTTTGGTGCACGCTGCCATGATGCTCACAGTGATGACAACGCACTAAAACTCTGAACTTTCCTTTATAAGAGTTGTGGTTATGGTGTCTCTTCATGGCAATGAGACTTTGATTGCAATAGTGGAGGTGTCAGTACTGCCTTTGATGCTTCAAGCAACTAGAACAGAAGCTCTCCAGATTAGGAGGGACTTCTGTTGTTCTCACATGCAGCCTGTCATGGAAACACCGCAGTGTAAAAAAACCTCAAGGTGCACAGAGATAGCCACCAGATATTGTCATCTAGGGTATCAGAAGATAGGTAGTAGGGTGTCCAGACTCACAGATGACAAGGTATCCACTCTCCCTGACCCTAAATTCATTATTTCTGTCAAATGTGCAGCCCTAGGACAGAGATGAACAGTTCTTTACATCGGGGTCAAATCTTAACCCATAAAAATAAGTAAATCAATAATTGATATTACTATTTCCATTCATTTATTTGCTTAAGTGTTACAACTTTTTAAATGGTTCTTTCAACAACCTATTAAATATTAAATTCTGACTGAATTAAGCTAGAACAAAATCTATTTTGCAGGCACTGAATAGGGTATCACCTACACCTAATTTTAATCATAATATAAAATTCATTGTCATAAAGATAATGATTTTTATACTGGACCATAAAAGGGGGAAGTGATAAACATGGATATAACATAGTTGATGGTGAACATCGTCATTTATGCATCAGTAGAAACATATGCTTAATAATAATTGTACTATTATTAAAATTATAATTCTTGCAATATGTTAGATTAAAAAAAAGTATTAGTTCCTGTTTTTTGTTTTTTGTTTTCTCTGTCCTGACTAAATCTTAGTCCCTACCACTCTTAGCAACCTGGGATTTGACATGATCTGGTTGTGGCTGGATCCTCTAAAAGGCCACAGGAAGCATAAGATCAGTCACTTATTCTTGTCATAAACACACCTTTTCACATTCTCCATGATCAAGAAGTAACAGGGCAGGAAGAACAGTGCATGGAGCAGAAGAGGTGAAGATACCGCACTGGGGTTAGAGGCAACACCCAGGTAGGGGCTGTTTACCTGAGGCAGTGTGATGGGTCCTTCAGAGCTGCAGGCTCCATAGTCACAAATGCAAACAACATTCAGTGAAAAATAGTATTAAATGGTACAAAGTTTTACTTGTTATTCTGAAGCGACACATGATCCCTTACCTAACATTGATACAATGCAGTACTCAGGGATTTTGTTCACTCTGAGACATGCCCAGGGAAGTCAGGAATGTGAGAAAAGGTTTGTTTAGACTCACAGACTCTGAGGTCTCAGTGAGTGGCTACCTACCTCCATTCCTCTAGGTAAGGCAGAGTACTGGCAACAAGAGAGAAAATGGTGGTCTTTTCATGGTAGTCAGGAAACAGGAAGGCAGACAGGATGGGGCACAGGATAAGAGACTTTTTTCAAAGGCATCCTCACAGTCATCTGTTTCAAAGCTCTTTCCAACTCTAAGTGTTAACCAGCTTCCAATAACGTCACTGAATTAAGAATACATCAATGGGTTGATTCATTGATAAACAAGAGCCACCATGATTGATCACTTCTCAAATGTCAATCTATAAATACTTCATATATAAGCCATAGCATATTGTGTTTTGTATTAAGCTGTGGTCCAGGTATGCACTTTTGTTGGGCTCCAGCTGTGGTATGTCTGTTGGGAACTCACTGTGGTTCCTTGTCCTCGGTTTTGTTCAGTCACCACTACACACCTGGTTAGAAGGATGAAGTGGGGTCTGGAACAAGTAGGGTCTGCAGGACCCTGGTCCAGCTGGGAGTGAGAGACGGGGGTCAGGGAGTGTTTCTCCTAGGAAGACCTTCTCTGAGGATTTTCATGTTGTAGATCTCTTAGAGGATAGTCAATGATATAACTCTCTTAGGTGATCTTCAGTGAAACAGCTGGTGCACACACACTTTATTTCGAATGACCAAGGGCTATATATGAACCTTGAGAGTGGGAAGGAGTTTTCAGGTTGAATGTAAATCATTGGCTAGAATTTAAACATTATGAGTGTCTCATTTGGAAGGAGAGTCATTTCAGGAATCCCAGGTACTTACTGAGAAGGTTCTTACTAGGAAAGAGAAAGTTGAACTTGTAGGTTTATCAAGGGAAACATGACCTTCTTTGGGTAGAGGGTGTGGGGGTCAGGCTCCCTAGATAAGGTCATAGAAAGGGAAGCCCTGCTGGGAAAAAGGAGTTGCCCACTTTTCCTTCACTCAGAGGAGCTATCTGAACATGGTAGACTTCGACCTTAAGTAACACGATTTCCCAACATTAAGTATTTTGAGTATTGTTGAAATGATTTAAAGTAGAAGGAAGTATTTATGAATGCAAATCATATGCCATTCTATACAAGAGAATTGAAAATTCATTGATTCTTTTATTAGTGGGCATCTTAGAACATAAACACTCAGGGACAACTATGTATACTTTGAGTCAAAGACATATATTTCTGGGTGCTTAAATATACCCAAAGCCACACACTTAGAGAAAAGCGTACTTGGGTCAAGTATCACAGGTTAAAAGCCAAAGCAAGCTGAGCAAGCATTAACTCAGTTATTAAAAGCAGTTGTTGCTTCTGCAGAGAATCTGAGTTTCATTCCCAGAGTCAACAATATGGCTCACAGCACCTCCAGGCCTTGAAGATTCAAGGCCATATTCTGACTTCTGTGTGGACACAAGACACCCAAACACACCCAAACACACCCAAACACAACCAAACACAACCAAACACAACCAAACACACACACACACACAGAGAGAAAGAGAGAGAGAGAGAGAGAGAGAGAGAGAGAGAGAGAGAGAGAGAGAGAACACATACATACTTGCAGGCAATATATATATACATAAAATATATATATATAAAATTTCAAATTTCTAAACATTTTCTTAAAAAGTCAGAAACAACCTGTTGTGTGTTTTCTGTTTCTGTGATGCCCAAAGCCTTAGACCTCAGAAAGTAACACCTCAGTACAGGATGCAGCTCTTCTGTCTCCTGGCCCTTTGTGCAAGAACAGACAAGAGGTCTTTAGAGGAAGCCATGACAAGTCATTACATGAATATAGTGTTTAACTTAGTTTTAAAGTAGAAAATCAAAGCACTGAAAGGGACTCCAGCCTTCTGAAGGTTCCCAGGAGGAATTCTTTGGTCTTCTCCACTCTGTAAGGATCAGCCCTAATTCCAAATGTTTCTAGGCTTCTCATCACTTGACTCTGCCTTCATCTCATGTGGTTTTTTTCCTTTGATATATTTTTGTGTATTCTCTTTTCTTATAAAGACACTGTTTTTGGAACTGAGCTCACCTAAAACCAATGTAACATTATCTTAACTCTCTAATTATACTTACAAAAATCCTTTTTCCAAACATAAGCCCTTTGAAGTTACAGTTAGAGATAAATTTCAGGGGCTATGTTGGTTTATTATATGTATAATGTGTATTATATTTATAGTATATTATTAATATATTCTGTTATATAAAATACATTATAAAATATAAATGCATTACAAAATATAAATGTTATAAATAACATGATTATTGGATATCTGCATAGATTTCTGGATGCATCTCCACACAAGTGTCTCCTACCCTCAGAATGGGCTCTCTGTCATTAGTTTTGTTGGTTTCCAGACCTTAGCATTTAGACTGTGATACATGACCTACTCACTCTTCAAGTCTCTAGCTTGGGGCTGGCCAATAGAGGTATTGATGAGCCTCTATGTTTATGTGGTCAGTCATATGTGACTGAGTTTATAATCTCCACTGGCATGTTTTCTGATCTTTCTATTTTACATCAGAGTGAGAAGACACCTTATAACTGCCCTATTTCTACCATGCCCTGAAGTAGTCAGCAAATTATACTTAATAAAGTTGGGTTTGTGTTAGTTGACTTTTCCTTATTGCCACTGGTCTGGTTTAAATGTAAAGCTGGCTAACCTAAATTTTTCAGAAATATATGTAACACACTTTCCATTGAATAATATTTAACTTCCTTTTGGTTCATGGAGATAGAACCCTATTGTAAATCAAGGTGTGTGTGTGTGTGTGTGTGTGTGTGTGTGTGTGTGTGTGTGTGTGTATTCTGTTTCTTTAAAGAATAACTCCTCTGGAGAGGAACAGTATTTGTCTTAATTTGGTTTTTACTGCTGTGAACAAACACCATGACCAAGGCAACTCTTATATCTTATATAGGACATTTAATTGGTGCTGGCTTACAGGTTCAGAGTTTCAATCCATTATCATCAAGGCGGGAGCATGGCAGCTTCCAGGCAGGCATGGTAGACAAGGAGCTGAGAATGCTACATCTTGTGCTGAAGGCAAACATGAGAAGACTGGCCTCTGGGCAGTTAAGATGAGGGTCTTAAAGCCCACACCCACAGTGACACACTTCCTCTAACAAGGCGACACCTCCTAATAGTGCTGCCCCCTGGGCCAAGCATGTTCAAACCACCACACTATTTAACTCACTTCAAGGTATCATGTTTCTAGCTGTGTTAATTGACAAATAAAGTTTTATAAACACAAGAATATAAAGTAAAACAAGAAAATTTAAGAAATTTCTAAATATGTACTCTGTGATTATATTAAACATTAGTTAATGTCAATATATTTCCAGATATTTTTGTCTATATTTTTACATTGGCATTTGACTTGTATACACTTAGTTAGTTTGCAGCTCCAGCTCTATGAGTTTTGACACATTTAGTTGATACCTTACTAGTTGAAAGAAAATGCAACTTCCAGGTTTATAAAAGAAGATAATTCTGTGCTTGTAAATCATGTTGGTGACCCATATGGTGCTTGCAGACAAGCATAATTCAATGCAGGAGGGTAATATGTTATATTTGTGAAGTCTGTAAAAGTTTTACTCTGAGTTACACAGTACTGATATTAAAGCGTGCATCGACACACTGGTCAGATTTCCCAATAATACTTCTACCACAATAAGAATGGCCTTAGAAGTTCTTCATATACAAGCAGAGCTGGGATTTCAGAAGTTATAACTACAACCCACTTTGCTCTCAGCCTGTAGGTTTGTCAAAAGGTTGTTTATGTCTGTTCTTGGAAAATAATCTTCAAAATAATTTGGCTGCCCCAGGGCTGTCAGAGAGATGGTGTGCTCAGAAAGACCAGAGACTACACAGGTCTGTGCTCCAGTGTGGGCTGCAAACGAACCTTCCCAGAGCATTCTGCCTCCCTCTATTTGGACCCTTTTTGGACCCTATTTGGACTCTTTCTCATCTCTACCAGAACTCTGTTGCAGTGCTTTCTTCATGCTTCCGTAAGATCAGGTGAGGTGTTTCTTTTAAACAAATGGAGTATAAAACAAACAAACAAAAATCATAATAAGATTTTATGTGTTAACGATGCCTGCAGAATACATGGGTTTGCCTTGTATATTTCTGCTATGGAAACGTAGGAGTTTATTATTCAAATCCAAAAAAGGAAGAAATGAAACAAAAATAAAGTCAATCTCCCCTAGACAGTTGAAACCCTAGCACCTCTTGTATGTAGACACTCTGAGGATTGTAGCCACTCCTAATATGCAGAGCTGTGCACAGACTCCTTGCTTTCATTCTACACATTTCCATAAACTGCTAATTGATGCAGGGACCTTAAAAAATAATATTACCACAAACATAAGTATGTGGAGGCTATCACTAAAGCACCAGGGCACGAGCTTGTGTTATCAAGTGTCAAATTCAGGAATTTTTTCCATCAAGACACCCAAGAAAATCCAGCACAACAGCCTGAATCTGACAAAGATTTGTGTTTGCTCAACATCCCTAATCAAGTGAAAGGAGGAATGAGATGAGGACCATCATACACAGAGAGGAATCATGAAAAAACAACATCTAAAACAGTGATCCTGTGATGTAAAATATATAAAATATTATACTAGCCATTACAATTCAAGCTAAAATTTAAAAAAAAAATTACAGTCAGGGTCAGAGTGAGATCGTGCTGTTATTACCTTTTCCCAGTGGTACACTGAGAATTATCAAGCAGAGTTATGGAACCATAAAAACTAATAATACTTAAAAAGATGTATACAACTTTAAAGGGGAAAGTACCAGTATATGCTTATGTGTTAGCAATGCAATGGTTGACTGAGACTATCAAAACAAAACTTTCACAGTCAACCCAAAAATCATTAGAGAATTCATCAAGGTTATTCCTTCTCAATGTTATTGTATGGCTTGTGGTTGTTTAAGAAACAGTTCGTTTTAATTCAAAAAACCCTCTCTACTCTCCACATTCCCCCACACGTGGAGCTCAGAGTTTCAATGCAATTTTTGTTAGGGATAGCAACTTGAATACAACTTTCCAGGCATGTGAACACAGGGATTTGTGAACCCATTTCTCATATCAAAATGAAAACGCTGTGTGCAGAATAAGAAACACACACCCCAACTTTTAAAACCCCATCAACAGTTTCTCCCTTGTTCTCACACCTGTCAGTATCCACAGGGTTGTTCTCACAACCGACCATGTTTCTGAAGATGTGCATTTCCCAAATGGGAAGGATACACTCTGAGTTGGGATTAAACTTGTCAGAATGAATGCATTATAAGTAATCTCTATCATCAACTGGATGGAATCTAGAATCAACAAGGAGGTAGGCCCCTGCCTATTCCTCTGAGGGACTGTCTAGATTAAGTTAACCTCCAGGTTCATCTCTGGGGAATTACCTTGATTATGATTATGTAAACTGAGCTGGTGTCCTGGACTGGAGGAGAGAGAGAGAGAGAGAGAGAGAGAGAGAGAGACAATCAGTGTCCCTCACTCTCACTGGTCCTTGAATGTGGATGCAGTGTGAACAGCTGCCTCCAGCTCCTGCTTCTGTGACTTCCCCAGAGGTATGGACTGTCCATGAGACTGTGAATCAAAATGAAGTCTCTCTTTTGATTTTTTTTCAGGACATTTGTTTGTACAGTAGCAGGAAAAGAGCTAA
>JANHMN010000014.1:63947311-63969160 GCA_030674055.1 Rhabdomys pumilio
TCCATAAACTTATCCCAACAACTACAGTAGATACTCAATAAGCATTTTCTGAATGAACAAATAAAATATAAAAAAATATTCCCATCATATGAGCTTCAGTGTAATAAAGAAGAGCCTATTCAGAGTGCCAAGGTTTTAATAAAATGATGAAATGACCCTGGCCCTGGTCTTCACAAACATAGTGTTTTTTTTTTTTGTTTGTTTCTTTGTTTTGTTTTGTTTTTTGAGACAGGGTTTCTCTGTGTAGCCCTGGCTGTCCTGGAACTCACTCTGTAGACCAGGCTGGCCTCGAACTCAGAAATCCGCCTGCCTCTGCCTCCCAAGTGCTGGGATTAAAGGCGTGCGCCACCACCGCCCGGCTTCACAAACATAATTAATGAAGATTAGTTAACAATTTTTTGCAACATTGTTCTAAAGTAACACGCTGTATCTTTTATGCTTATTATAAATACTTGTCATATAAACATACCATGATTACACAGATGAGTTACTCTTACAGAAACTTCATTGTAGAATTTAAATAATTAATAGTATTTTTAAAAAGATATTTACTTTAATTATGTATATGTTTAAATGTATTTGTATGGAAGTGTAGTACATGAGGAGGTTAGAAGGGGGTGTCCAATCTTTTAAACTTGAGTTATAGGTGGTTGTGCACGATCCCACATGGGTGCTGGAGCCAAACTTAGGTCCTTTTCAGCAGCACTATGTGGTTTTAACCTCTGAGACATCTTTCCAGCCTATACGTTACAAATTTTAAGAAATTATCACGACTATTGGTATTTAAATACAGGATAGAAATATAATCGCTTACATATAGTTATAATTCCAAATTTCAAAAAAAGTATCAACAGGTAATAAATGCATTTAAAAATATCAAACCACTATTTTCTAGTTGAATTTCATGATCTTGATTACATTTTACTAATAAAAAGGTTTTTTTTTTCCCTAAAATCAACACAACTTGAACTCTCAAGTTTGTTATATGGCTTTATAAAATGTGTTTGATTACTAAATTTTACTCTCAAAACTTAAGCCAAACTTCTATGTAAAAGTGTTTGCTTCATATTTTAAGTTGATGTTGAAAAATTAAGAGAAATGTGTTGCTTTTAGATGTGATTTCTACAATGCGCTGTTTTAATAATATGCAAACAGAAGAGCGACCATAACGACTTTTTTGTTTAGCATTGATTGATATAATTCGAAAATAACCATTTTCTGGACTCAGTGTGCATGTGTGAATTCAGGATTCGGCTCCTCACCGGAACTGTCAGGAGCAGCCAGCAAAAGATGGCAGCAGTGAGTCGTCCGAGGCCACGGCAGCACGCAGGGGCATTGCATCTTACTTTGCACGTTATCTAATTGTGAATTTGATAATATCTGCAGTTACAGATAATTCTGCAAGAATAGAAATCGTAAACGTTTCAGTGAAATGCATCAAAGAATAAATGAAATCCCTGTTGTCCAGGGCATGCCTGCTTCTTCAGGACCCACCCCCACCAGAAGTTCTTCTGAGACTGATCATGGGTGTTGTCATAGTGATTAACAAATCAATGGGAATTTTGCGATTTCTCATAAAAACAAAGCAAACAACTTTGGAAAACCATTTTTTTTTCTCACAATGGATTTTTTTTTTGGACATAAAAATATAGATGTGCTCTAAGGGTAGGATCCGTGCACCTACTACAACATCTGATTTTGTCTTAACCTGCTCCCCGTTCCTACTGACTTACTGAGTTTTAAAATTCATGAGGAGAAAAATAGCGATCCAGAGAGATGAGTCAGCAACTGTGTTTGTTCTGCAAACTTGAGAACCCGAGTTCAGATCTCAGGCCCCCCACAGAACGACTGAGGAGGTCATGTGCACACCTGTAATTTCAATATTGATGGAGACTGGAGGATTTGGGGGGACTTGTTGGCGTCTAAAATTAGCTTCATAGGTTCAGTGGAAGCCCATGTCTTAACGAATAAAGCCAAGAGGGACAGAAAAGAACATAATTAAGTTCTTCCCTGGTCTCCAGGCATCAGCATACATATTCGTATATATCACATGCCTCACATACATATATACGTATCTATCACACATGCTAGCACATTCAAGTCAAACAACCACAAACAGCAACAGACACACAGAGGATAAACACATCTTTTATTATATAACACACACACACACACACACACACACACACACGATGTGACAGCTAGTGTGCCTTACAAGCCCCAAGTTCCAAATTCAACTGGAACTGATGTAAATAAACACCAGAAAATGACCACATATCTTCCCTCACAGGAATCAGGCTATGTTAATGTCATACCAGCTTCGAAGTAGAAGTAGTACTTACACCAGAGAACAACTTTTGTGAGTGAGATCGAGCCTACTGAAGGTAAGTGGGATGGCAGTGCACATTTAACTGTTTAGAACAGTCACTGCTCAATCGCCTGTCTGTTCCTTTACATATTAAGTCTGCATAACTTTTCTTTACAGTTGCCTCAGCCTTTCACTAACTCCAGAGCATAATAGAGGATATCTCAGATTTAACACAAGTGGTTTGACTTTGTTGCATAATCTCTTGCAAACTGAATAGAAACGTCCCTGAGATTACTGAAGCTGGAATCCCTTTTATTACAAGTTTGTGGTTCCTGTCCTGTTTATCTGTGTCTCAGAAAATGGCTCTGGGAAGGAGTGGAGTGGAGGGTACAGCTTCAGAGTGAAGGTCTTTGGATCTTCGGGGTCAAGGGTGATTAGTGGTGGAATAACTATGAGAAGTATTTGTCCTGATTGTGACTGACAGACTTTGCAGCAACACAGGGACACAGATGAAGGTCCTGAGGGCCTGCCTGCCTTGGCACTTGGTGTGGGTTTCGTCTTCCAACAAGTCTTTTCATAGTGTGACTTTGCTTGCTGGACTTACCACTCTGTTGCCTAATGACTGTCTGAGAGACATTCAGAAATCTCAGATGGAAATGGAGTAAGCTTTACAGACTTCACCAGGGTCGGTGGAGGAGGCACAAAGTTTCCATTTTAGCATGGAACAATGGAAGAGAAGAGAGAAAAAGTTGTGGAGGTGTCCAAGGAGACCACTGGGTAAGAGGTGACAGGAAGACCAAGAGAAATCTTTAAAGCTCTAGATTCGACGAGGGTCTTCCTTGCAGGACATTTACTCATATTCCAGATTTTAAAACCAGACAGAGTTTGCATAAAGGGAAGGTGTCTGTGAAAAGCATAATCAGAATACAAGGCGGTTGGAAATGGGGCCAGACACTGTGAAAGAACCTCTCTCATGCGTTTTTTGCTTTGGAACCCTAGAATCTACAAGAACATCCACCCCCATTCACTAGTTTGCATGGCTGGCCCGGTGCTCTCCTTAACTCACAAGCTATTCTAGAACCCCTCAATGGCTGCTCCTTTGCAGACTGTCATCTGCCCCGCAGAATCAACTCTCCAGGTCGGCTGCAGCTCCGGTGCTGTCCACTCCCGGGGATGCTCGGCCCTCTCCCAACCTGCGCCGCCTCCTCCCATCTCTGTTGCTGTTGCTGCCACCGCGAAAACCAGAAGTGGAATTCGCGTGGCGAGGCGCCGCGCTCTCTCTCTCGGCGACACTGGGCATGCTCCGCAGCCGGGGCAGGTTTCGGTGGCGGGGCGGACGCTCGCTCACTAGCCAGGCGCCGGAGCCGGCCGCCGCGGCTGAGCCGGAGGCTGAGCTGCGGCGCGCGGCGGGAGGAGCCTCGCTCTCGGCGGCGGCGGCGGCGGCGACACAGGTGGCGCGGGCGGCGCGCAGGGCGCAGCTCGAGAGCGCTCGGCGCCGGGCGCCAGGGCGGCCCAGGCTCGCGCCCGCGGCGGCAACCGGCCGAGCGGAGCGGCGGGCGCGGCGGCTCGGTAGCCCGGCCCGAGCTCGGGGAGCCCCGCGGAACCCCGAGCATCCCGCGGCGCCCGCCGAGTCGGGCAGGGGGCGCTACGCTCTCCGCGCTCGGAGGGGCGGCCGGGCCGGGCGCTGCGCACTCGCGTCGGGAGCCGCCTCTCGCCTGCCGCGCTCGCCCCTGCTCCCCGCCAGCATCACTTGTCCCGCGGCCGCGCTCCGACAACAAAAGCGGAGGATGCTGCAGCTGGGCAAGGTCAGGACCTTGCTCTGAAGCCCGGCGGCGGCGCGCACGCCTTTCCCCCGACTGAGGAGCTGTCTTTGGCGGCGGGTGCATGTTCGCCAGGAAGCAGTCAGGCGCCGCGCCGTTCGGTGAGTTGCCTTAGCTGAGCTGCTGGAGCCGGGCGCATCCTCCGGGCGTCGTCCTCTTGCTTACCGCCGGTGGGGGTTGGTCCTCCGCTGTCAGCGGGGCCAGGGGTGGCGGCGGCGGCGGCGACTGTGGGGTGCTGTCTGCCCCGGGGGAGGACCGCGATCCTGTCGGGTCCCCTCTTGGAAGACAGCTCTGCCCGCAACGGGCTCCGGGGTCAGTGTCTTTCTTGGAGCGGTTACCAAGTGGCTTCTCCGCGTGCTCCCCTCCCTGCCACCCCTGTACCTCGGAGGACGCGTATATAGGGCAACACCGACTGCTCCCCGCCACCCTCCAGAGCAACCCGGTTGCATTCATGACGTCCCTAATATAAGGGAGAAGACGGGGGTGGGGGCGGGGAAGACTTCCTTCCAGTCTTTTGCCCTTATGTTCAATGTCATTACGATGTTTGGCTAGAACAAAATGGAAAGACTTAGTCATATGCGTCCATGGCCGTTTCTTCAGTCTCCCGCTGCTCGCCAGACCCAGACCCCTTTGGTCTATATTTAGCGTTTCCGAGGAAGCATTTTCAGAGGGATTCACAGGCTTCCGGGGGCTTCTCTGTCCTGACAATAGATAGCGAGGCTCTAGAAAGCGCTGCCTGACAGCCAGGTTTGGCAAGGGTGCTTGTGCATGGGAGATCCGCGTAGCGATATTTGGGTGATTCGTAATTAATGGCTGAAAGCAAAGCTGCGTTTCCCTCTCTCCCCACCCGACCTTCCTCTTCTTCTGGTGTGTAATGTGTTTTCATCGATTGATACTCAGCATGTTGAGCCACTCTGTTCAGAGTAAAGTCTCTAGGAAGGAGGTGCAGCCTCCTCGGTCTGAGGGTGGGGGTCGGAAAACAGACTTGGGGGCTTAGGGGGTGTGCATCTCTGAATTTTCCACAGCGAGCCGCTTATTTCTCAAATACCCAAAGTTGCGTTTTCACTGTAAACACCGGGGTAACGAAGGGTGTGGAAGAAGAGGATAATAGAGGGGGAGGCAGTGCTTGCAAGGGGTTTGGATTTCCCTCATTCGAACTGATGTGCTTTGCTTCAGCTCTGCAAGGCTTTATACATATGCATGCCTAATGTTCTCTAACAAATATGTTGGCGTAGAAGAGAGATATGTAATGAGCAAAAATCAGGCCTGATAAGCATGACGGACAGTTCACTTTTAAGAACTGTGTGACTGATAGGTAAGACGCTGAGAATTTTCTGCATTGACTTCCATGAAAATGGGGAGGTGTTGCCCCTGCCCATGAGTTACCTCATTTTGCACACTTCCACTGGTGGTAGTTCAGTTGATGTGCCTGCTGGTGAGCATGTAGCAACCTAATTAGAAGGCTCCCCAGCCACGCTACTAAAATCCAGTGGAAGATCGTTTGCTATGACTCCTTTTGGATTGCCAACATAGACCAGTGCATGACTGGGGGGACTGGATATATGAGAAGTATGACCAACAGGGGCAAGAATCCTCTCGTGTATGGAATAGCTGCTTTCAACAACAGGATGCCTCTTCCTTTAGTGATTCTCTGTGCCAAACAGAATCTATTGTTAATGTTGAACAGTATCCATACTGGTCTGTGGGTTACGAGGTCCAAGGCTTTAATGATGATGGCTGTGTTTGGAATTAGCTGTTGAAATATAGAAGGACTGTAATTTTACTAATAACAAGCAAGCGTGGGAAAAGCACTGCCAGAGGCTACACTGCTTGGCTTAAGGGAACCTTGCGATTCTTTTGCCAACACTGCTGTAGTTTCACCTTTATTCACAGTCAGGGAACTTTACAGGAGCGCTTTGAGCACACTCTTGGAACCCTTGCATTCTATCAATGTAAAATTTCTTTTCAGAAGCATGCCTTAGACCAAGGAGGAGTGCTTTTCTCTCTCCTTTCCTCTCATCGAATCTAGTGTTTCAGTTTTAACCATGAATCGTATACACTAGTTGACACCACTGTGTGCCTGTGTGTGCCTCCAGAGAGCAGCTGTTGGGCGTGAGAAAAACTCCATGTATTCTGCATGAGGCTTTTATGCCCCAGTGTGGGTTGAAAATGACAGTACCTGACTGAGTGGCAGTTACAGCACGTGCATGAGGGAGGTTGTTGCTGTAAATGAAATTGTCCTAGTCTCGTGGAAAGGTTTTTTTTTTTTTTTAACTTTGTGTGTGTTTGCACAGTGGCAAAACAAAATCATTATAGATGTCATTAATGTTTGCATTGTTTATAATAAAAGTCACACGAGCAGTCAAATTACAGCATTACCAGCTACTGCACACCCGTCACAACACAACGGAAGTCGTCAACCCTCCCCCCTCCCAATTCACTGGTTCATCACAGAGAGGAAAAATGAAATTCAAAAAAATATTAGTTGAAAAAAGCAAATGGAAGTTTTGTTAAATATTTTCTAAGTATAATATCACTTTCAGAATAGACTATAAAAATGAAAAATGAACTTAAAATGTTCTCCAATTATTTTACTTTGTGCATGTAATCGAATGTGTACTGCCTCTCACCAAAATGTAACTCTGCTGTCGGGCACACATGTGGAATTGTTGAAAAGTTGTGTACAGTTATTTTGTTGTTGATTTTTGTTGTTTTTTTTTTTGCAGGTTCTCCTTTATAAACAAAAATCATTATTTTTAAATTTGAAGTGATTTCTAGTAATTTGTTTATAAAACCATGTATTTTGTGTGGATCAGTATATCTAGTTGTAGAAACCAACTGGAGCCAACATAAAATATGTTTACATTTCCAACTTCTCCACAGTGCTCTCCTCCCCCCATTAATAATAGAATATGAACATGCCCTTCTTAGAGTCTCTCGTTGGGAATGTTGCTGTCAGGTTAAAGTGAGACTTGTATCACTCTTGGTGACATAATGCTCACTTTGAAAAGATCCCACATAGCTGGACATATTTAAACACAAATTCGAACTCTGAATAAAATTCAGTCAGACACCGCCCAGTTAGTTTTTAAGCCAATTCATTGAATGTGTTGCACAGTAAGTTTCTGCCAATGTACTTATGAGTAAGTAAACTTTAAAATCCAAATTATCCCAGTGGCTTCCTTGTGGGTTATCACTGTCCATATTCCAAAGGTGAGGTCCTTTGAGGGATGCATGAGCTGTATATTGTTGTGAGCGGAAAGTTGATTTCAGAAGAAAGGTTCACTATTCTCGTTGTTAGCTTCAAGTTTACCTGATTACATGCCAAAGTAGCAGCATTTTATATGACTATAAAGTATTAAACATGTCATATATAAATAGTTTCCATCACATTGTCTGCCAATCCAGCCTGCTGATTAATAAACTGCCTGGTTAGGTTTAATGAATCCAATTATATTCACAAACAGTAACTCCAACACAGGAAACTCATAGGAATATTTTATCATCCTGTGATCTTAGTCCATTAAATTATAAGACTCGTAAAAGATGTAGGATGATGATTGCAGCTCTTCATCTTTTAATCTCACGGCAGTTGAGGTGACTTCAAGGTTTGTATCTTGGTTAATTGATTTGTAGGAAATGGTTCATCAACATTACGATATTGAAATTTTATATATATATATATATATATATATATATATATATATATTTACAAACAATGACCAAATAAGTGAGACAGTAATTCCTAAAACTCCTGTCTTAAACATGTAAACATGCATTTATGCATTTATTACCCTGGTCCAGTTGTGTGATGAATGCTAAACTTATTTATATATTTGTATATATGTTGATATGTGTGTGTGCATGTGTGTGCATATGCATGTTATATTTCAAATTCATATAGCAATCACACACAGGTTTTAGGAAATGGCCCAGTTTCTCACTATATATTTATGATATCCTATAAAAGTTATTAGAAAAGTAAATTTTGATAATGTAATTGCTGTCTTGTATTCCCTAATGTGTGAGCCACTTATAATGTGGCCTTTAGTGAATGCCAACTCTTGTCTCTTAGCTATTTTCCCTTGACTGTTTATGTGGTTATCAGACCCATCTTATTGACTTGTAAGGTGGGTACAGTAAGGTGGACTATCTCAAAATGTTGGTTTGAATGTAGAGTATGTGAATATATGGTTTGCAAGCTTAAGCGTACTAATTAAGACTTAAATTATTATTAAATAGATCATTGACATTAAGTGACTCCCATGCTCTCTGAGAATAGGCATTACTGTGATATTATTTTTATATAGATAGACCATTGTAATATTATATTTTGTAGACTGCATCAAAATGACAATTTTTCTACCTAGAAATATATAATTTCTTCAAGTGTTGAAACATAAAACCATTAAGGTAAATGAAATTAAGTTATATCTTTCAGCACTGTTTCTTTCAACAATAGTTATAACCCAGTAAGTGAGAAATTTCAAGACTTTGCTATTCTTTATTATTGTTATGTCAGCCTCCTGATTAAGATAAAATTTTCTAGAAAGATTAATGTTGTGCAGAGAGTATTATAGACTGTGTAATCAGCATCACTCTGTGAGGTCAGATCTTAAACAGCTGCTCAGTTTAAAAGCAGAGAGCTCAAGTCTCAACAGGAAATCATTGTAAGGGAATGAAAAGAAACACAAGCAGCAAAGACAGTATGGAGACTAGAAGGCCTCATCTAAATGATGTCATCAGAAAGAGAACCCAGGTGTGCACTGGTGCCTTGTTGAACATTAGAGATCATTTTCACAGATCCCCTCATCTAGGGATCTGCAGTGAAGACAGGCATGTGGGCTTTGGCTTTTCCAGGTTTGAGCTCCTTGGGTGTCCCAGAATTCCCCCTAGTTGGTGTAGCTGTTACCTCCTGTGGCATATATTGTATGGTCACCACACTGTGATGTTTCTTAGAATTTGTTACAGAAAATGACCCCTGTGACAGCAGACTGATTTATCTTCAGTCAAGGAAGAGTTTTGACAAACAACGTAGTTATTTATATTAAAATTTATGTTTTGTTGTGAGAACTGCCAATTATGTTTTCAGAGTAAATGCATGTTATAGCAAGAGGCATTATCTTGTTTTTTTTTTTTCAAAGTAAACGAGTGAGCCAATTATATTTGATTAAGTCAGTATAGGTATATGTGTGTCAAAAAGTTCCACAGATTTTTGATGACATGAGCATGCTACTTTCTGAAAGTGCTGGGTCAAGGGAAGCTGTTAATAATTATGTCATTGAAATTACTAAGTATGGTTATCCTCCATAGTTAAATGCTAGGGTTTTCTCATTAATATTGTTCTATTTGTTTAATAATTGTAGTGACACCAACTGACCTTAGAAATTAGATTTAAAAGATGTACGTTGGTCACTATACATTTATGTAGATATTACATATTACTTCTGTTGGTTCAGGAGACTCTTATGTCTATTGAAATACCTCCTCTCATTTAAATATGTAATACCATTAGTAGAGAATATTCATAGTTTATTTTAAAATTATGAAATGTAGAGAATTTATATTGATTTTTAATGTCTTTAAGGAGCCAAATAAATATTCCTACCCTTACTTTATAAACAGGCTGGGAAATTAGAAGGAGAAAAGATAATAAAGAAATCCCCTCCAAGGACTTAACATAGCTTTCTTTATGTGACTACCGTGTGACAGACATCTCAGGTCCTTGGTCCATCATCTGTCTTCCTCTCCTCGGAGACTGAGTTGTCTCTGAGCTGGTAGATCCCAGCCTTGCTCTCTGTAGACAAGGATATCTCCAGAGGAAGAAAGAAGAAGCAAGGCAACTTGTTTCCATATTCTTCAGGGGCCGAGAAAATGAAAGGTTGGACAGAGGCCAGAAGTGTTTCATTAATTAAGTTCCCTTCACCTGAAAAGAAGCACCAGAAGTAAGAAAGAAGTGTTCCCTATTGGCATGATCTAAAAGGATCTAATCCCGCACTGGAGAATTTAGGACATAAAAACATTCACAGAATTTCATTTAGTAGTTGAGTTCTTTAAATATTTCATTCTGTTTTGTCACTATCTGAGGAATTGTCAGGGGAGTGCCTACTACCCTGGCTGATTTATACTGAAGATGACCCATGAAATTAAACTGAATTATGAACAGCTAACTCTAAAGTGACTTGTCCTTAGGGTTTCTTTCTTACTCTCCATGTTAATTTTTAACTAAAATTAATTGGATGACCTCGTAAGTGACATTGACCATGAAAAGGAACCTCTCAGAAGCTAACTTCCCAAACCACATACAAATACTGATCTAACGTAGCTCTTGTGCAGGCATATTTACCTCAGTGTAATCACTTAGAGTCCAGTTGGTGTTTAATGTCTCAGTATCAATAGGCCCAATTATGGGCAGAGTTAGAAAGAAAGAATTACATTAAAAATAAATATTTTTAGGTGATTCTGGGTGTGATTGCTCTACCTAAAAATGCCCACTCCTTATGACAAATTTTAATCCTCATCAAATATTTTATTTGGTCCTTCAGATATTAGAGTAACATAGTAGTCATTGTCTTCAACTTAGAGTAACTTAATTTCCAGAAAGAGCAATTCTTCAACAATAAACCAAGCTGTGCAAATAGAAACAAGCTGTAATTCAGCCCTCTGCTTTTAAGAAGTCCTCACAGATACAGAGCGTGATTCTTGAGTTTCTGGGGGACTGCCTGAGAACAGTTAAGACGTTGTCAAGCTGTCTTCCAAAGAAGTTGTATCATTAATATTTTATCACAGAGCAAGTAAGATTTCTTTTCCCATAATGTTGACAACTGTGGGCATTGTAATGTAAAGCAAATGCCCATTAGATTGCAAAAATATTACGTCTTTTTGGTACTTAGTTGACTTCTTTTAAAAATACTGTTAAGGTTAAATATTTCATTGCTCGTATACTCTTCTTTTGTTAATCCTATATTTCTCCACTGTACCCATTTCTCCCTTTCTCTACTTACCTCTTTTCTTAGCGATTAAAATAGTTTATCTGTAGTGATTATCTTCTCCCTTTCCACATTTTAACGGCTGTAGACCTCATTTCATTAAACCTGATCGGGGAGCATGTCCTTGGCTCTTATGAAAGAAAACCCCTGACTACTCACTGACTCTGTGTCTTAGTGATCAATGAAACAATGGAGTGAGCATAGAGAGGGAAGCTAAAAGTTAGACCCCGCAGGGCTGCTTCTGACCATGTAAGTCGAGGGGACATACTCATTCCTGCATTTTCCGGTTGTATTGAGGGAAAGATTAAGGAATAATAAAATACTTAGCAAGGTACCTCGTAAAGGGGCATCAAAAGTGCTAGCTCTTCTTTCTGTTAAATAATAAAATGCCAAGTCACTTATTTTTTTGGTATTTCCTACTTTTGCTTCTCTCCCCCTCCCCCCACTCCCCCGTGATATATAATTAGGCACCCGCACCAGTGTAAGGGCCTTTTCTTGAAACGACCAAGTGTTTGTGGCCATCATGACTCTTGAGGAGCAATGGGGCTTCACACTTGTCTTAGTTAGGGTTTTACTGCTGTGAAAAGACACTATGACCAAAGGCAAGTCTTATAAATGATAGCATTCAACTGGGGCTGGCTTACAGATTCAGAGGTTCAGTCCATTATGATCAAAATGGGAGCATGGCAGCATCCAGTCAGGCATGGTACAGGAGGAGCTGAGAGTTCTACATCTTCATCTGAAGGCTGCTGGAAGAATGCTTGCTTCTAGGAAGTTAGGACAAAGCCCACGCCCACAGTAACACACCTACTCCATCAGGGCCACACCTTCTAATGGTGCCACATCCTGGGCCAAGCATATGCAAACCATCATAACACTACCCTCTATTTAAAGTACCCAATTTTTGTGCAATGCACAAAAAAATTGCAGAAGAAAAAAATGCAGGAAACATTCCTGACCTTGCCTTACCTCTCTATACTGTAGACACTTTTCTCAGTGTTGTGTATAGTATCCTCCTTCTCAGGTGCATGTTAACTGGGGAAGTAGAGTTGGGCACCCATCCAAGGAAAATACATTGCTTTAGTTACATTCTTCTGTTGCCCCAGAGGCATGTGCTTCCCCCTTCCCCTCCTTGTTATACATAGTAGGCTCTTTACCAGAATTACTCCATTTGGGAAATTATCTCATCATTGATCTTCAAATTTTAGCTAGTGAATGACACAGAATAAATATGCTAACCGTCGAAAGTTGTACGGACAGTCTTGATTTTGTTGTCTAGCCTGGCTCACAACTCTTCATAAGGCTTTTGTGTTGTTTGCTTTGGACTAATTCTGGAGACTGGCCATTTAGAGCTTATGTTAAAAAAAAATAACTGAGCAGTTCTCCTAGTTCAGTGATCCAAAGGAGATTGACGTTGGGGATTTCAGTTCACCTGACCTCTGTGCCTGTTTTGCCTTTGCTTATTGAGATGAAACCCCCAGGGGTTTGTGGATGTGATAAGGCAATTAATATGAAAATTGCATGGGGGGGCCACATTTAAGTTTGAAAATGTTCTTTGGAACTTTTGATATACTCCAATAATACGGTAATTTTTATGAGTTGGAATCAAAATATTTTCTTGCCTGTAAAACAGAGTGTTGGGCTCATTACAAACACAGTTCAACATGCCACTTCACTAATGGCTATAATGATCGGGGTATCTCATGCCATATTGTATTGCACAAAGAAATGAGTCTCAGTGGTAATGCACTTCCTAGTTCTTTATAGGACATCAAATATTGAAAGCTATGTTGTATTCGGTCAAAAACTTTCCCTGCATTTTTTTTCTTGCAGAAAAGTTTGGTACTTTTAAAAAAGGGGGTAGTGTGAAGCCCCATTTTTCCTCAACAGTGAAATCTGTCCAGCTACCTCTAGAGTTTTATTTTGTGGTGTGGAGGGCTGCTGTGTCTGGCACTGATGAGGTTTTATCAGAACAGTTTTAGAAGTGTGAACTGTGTTTGGGCTTCCTTTTTTTTTTTTGTCTTCAGAATATTTCTTTAAAAATTCTTTGAATACAATAGCAGAGATTCTTATCGCTCCAACTGTAGCCTGCCAATAGGAAGAAGTAATGATACGTTTTAAAACTTTAGTTTGTTACACAGTCTCCAAATGCTTGAAGAAAATGAGGAAGGGAAATTAAAAGTCCCCACTGAGTCCGTACTTAGCAAGAAGCAAGGTTTTACATATTTGGGAAGACATGTTTTTGTTGCTGTATAGTGGTTTATTTCACTTATAAATCTAAAGTCGTCTTTAGCTCAGGTACATGAGAAATTGTAGAACAACACCATTTCTGGTATTCGAGCACTCAGAACATGTACAAGGGGTGATCTTACCTTGCACTTGTGGATACTGGCGGAAGCAGACTGTGAAAGGAAGGAGCAGGAGGGTGGCTGGTATAAAGGACAGTTAGGGGACACCTCTTGATCAGCAGATTGACAGGTGGGCAGACTGGGTGTGTTGTAGTGAACGCTGAGCTGGGGGCTTGGTTAAAAAGTGAAGACATTTCTGAGAACTTTAAAAGGGTGAATGAGTAGCTTAAAGTACTTTCAAGAAACTGGGCAGAATTAAGTTTTGAATAAGTAAGAAGCCATAAAGAGGTACAAACTGCACGTTCTGACTGTATTCCAACAGAACAAAATAGGTTATTTTCTCCTTCCAGGTGTGGGGCTCTTTTCTATGTAAAAGGTTACAACTCACCCATTCAAAATCAGGTTTTAACGACTCAGATGGTGTTACAGCCATGTTTTTTTAATCAGGTCGGACATAGTTTCCTTCCTTCGTGTATAAGCTCCCTTAAAATATATTAACAGTCACAAGGATTCTAGGCACTTCAGTGTTAAGTGCACTCTCTGCTTCCCACAGTGTAGCAAGATGAGTTAACCTGTCTTTCCTAGAGACTGACAAACTGTCTTTTGCAGCATCCCAGTTTGTACACAGAGAGTGGCAGGTGATGCCAAGCTGCAAGAGGGTGAACAACTGTCAGAGTCAAGAAGCACCAGCTTTCTTTGAACCAGGTTTTTGAAGGAAATAAAAATGAAGTTATTTGTTTGAGCTTTCGTGGGACATAAGTTTTTACATGAGTATCCTCATATTTACAGCACTTAAAAATTATAACCATCCTGAAAGCCACACAACAGAT
This sequence comes from Rhabdomys pumilio, assembly GCA_030674055.1. NCBI lineage: Eukaryota > Metazoa > Chordata > Mammalia > Rodentia > Muridae > Rhabdomys > Rhabdomys pumilio. Next base: position 63,961,607 of record JANHMN010000014.1, read on the forward strand.
TGCTGTCCAGTGGATTTTACTGAGCTCACGGGTTTTCGGGATACCCTTCCACCGACCTGATTTCAAATAACAGTATACAATCTCCAGGCATTTATCATCATAGCTTTTGAGGTGGGGTGGGTCAAGGTTCAGTAACTTGATGAGATTTACAGCTGTGGTCCAAAGATGTTAGCGCTAAGCTATCGTTACAATCTCTGTCAGTATCTCTCATATTTACACAACTGAATCTATTGCATATTTCTCTTCCTCCTCCTTCTTGGGTTTAGAACAAACTGTCATGTGAAATATGAATTCATTTTAAAATTTTTTTGTGGCTTATTAATGCTCAACATTTATACCCATAATTTCTATTAATGAGGATGCTCACACTCTATAGGAGTGATTACAGTTTTTCTACTGAACAACACATAGTTGCTACCTAGGTGTTTATAGCTGATGAATCTCTGAGGGTGGCTGCTCCAGGTCATTTTGAAAGAAGAAGTCTGCTTCTGTGTTTCTTGCAAGGCATCAAGGACATTCAACATTCAAGATGAGATGGTCGTTCTAGGTTAAGCACACGCTGCCCAGCAGTTTGTAGTGGTGCTACCAGCATGTGGAAACTCCCACAATCACTTCAGGAAATAAGCCGTACGTACACACTGGTTTCAAATATGGGCCCACAGTAGGGTTTCAGACGTTTCAGTGTGTGATGGTGGGATGTGTAGAGTCCCATGATGCCAGAAGACTTTGTGAAGATCTTAAGGATGGCAGGGAACAGATGGTGTTTTAACAAAGTGTCTGTGGATGATCTGTAACATTGCAAATTGACTGGGATACTGAATGGCATAAATTAGACCTAAATCAAGACCTAGAAACATACCGTGTTTTCCCACATCAGGTAAAAACATGCCAAAGGGAATTTTGTCAGTGGTCCTACCTGGCTTTGGAGATCTTCATCAATCAAAATACCAAAAAGACTCTTGGTAAAGCTTAGGCTGGTATCAAAACAAGATGCCATCAAAACAAGTGGCACAGACCAAAGGCTTCTTATCACAGATCTAAAGGTTGAGAAATTCTGCACACTTGGTTTCTGGTAAGGGCTCTCTTTCTAGTTCAGGTATAGACTTCCAGTTGTCTCTTCCTTCACAGGGTCTTTTGCTCTGTGACCTTTCCTGGGAGGTATTTGTATCCACCCCAATGACAGACTGAAGGGATAATTCAATCTAAGACAAGCTTGGTGAACCAATGTGTTTATTTAGTTCTACTTAACAGAAGCATCTGTAACTGTTAGGTAGCTGCATCACCAAAAAATCTATGCCAGCACAGGTGAGTGGCTCACAAAAGCTGGGTTATCAGAATCCCCAAGTGGTGGGGTACTTACTTCATCAAAGTTCTTTTTCTTGGCCAGCAATTATTCTGTAAACTATGGGAAGGGCTTGGTGAATCTTATTTTTCTTGTGAGTCTTATGAGACTCAGGCGCATCCCTCTGTTCATGTTTCAGTCTGGAGGAACCAGTACACACTCATATCCTATCTTTATCTTTATCCTTCATTTTGTAAGGTCCCTCTTTTCAAAAGACCCTACTTCTGTGAGTTCATCTAACCCTACTTACCTTCAACAGACCCCAACCCAGTCATCTCTAAATCTCAGGCTTCATCAGATGCATGTTTGCTGGGATGATGGAACATTCCAGGAGAGACTGCAGGACAAAGCTCGCAAGCTCTCCACAGCCAAGAAGGCCAACCATTTCCCGAGTAAATAAGAATGACAATGTTGGCAATTCTTTGACTAATTTAGAATTAATCTTCGGTTCCTGTTAAATAGTTGGCTTTGATTTATAAACTGTAGATGCTGATGTGAAATATGCTTTGGAGCACTAGACACGTTGTATTACGAAGGTTTTGCAAAGTTATTTTTACATGTGTTAGTCAACATTGGAAGGATGCTTCTCATCTTGATTGACTCTTGCTTCTCTTTACTTGATTTCTTAATGCTGGTCCAGGGCCTCCCTCTTAGATAGCTACTGCAGACTCCTGATGGCAGGGACACTTGCCTTCACTCTGCATACCTCCTGGCCATTGTTTGCACGGCTTTCGGAAGGCTCAAATCTTGTCTTTACCTATGCTACCTGCAAAGACGGTCAAGTAAAGGACCAAGTCTTCTGATTGTCACATTTTCCCTGCTCCATCAATGTCTTCAGTCTATTCAGCTACAGCTACTTTGAACATTTTTCTGCTTTTTTCCAGGCTCATGCAGACATTCTTTTAGTATTTTTAGAATCTAATTGCCGTTACAATATGCATGTGAACCTGAAGTCACCTCATCTACTTAACTAGTTTGCAAAGTTGCTTTCATGTGTTTATCCTTGAGGGTTGAGCCTTAAACTATTTTAAAGGAAGCATAGTTAGATACAGCACAAAAGCATGATAGAAACATTAATGCATGCCGGGCTTCTAGATACACACTTTATGGAGGATATAGAGGATGGGGAGGATGTCATCATCTCTGAAGCCTACCTTAAGTGTGTATTGAAAGCAGAGAGGAATTTAGAAAGCAGATTGCCTAACTGTAAGTGGCTAGGATATCAATATGATTGTTAGTTACCAAGAGGTGACCCAACTTTCCATAAATAGGTTGTACACAGGGCTTCCATTGCTAAGTTGGCTGCCTTGTATTTCCTGGCATCTTTAGACACAGCTGGTTATTTCTCAAAGGTGTATTACCTCATTGTGAGTAGGATTCAAAGATCCTGGATACTTTGTTGCAGAATAATGTTAAACATGCTTTTATAACTTTACCATCTTCATAATTCCATGGGAAAGTGTTACCTCAAAGAACAGTTGTATATTGATGGTGAATCATCGCGGGGAAGATGCCACTTTGCCTGAGAACTCAAAGACCATTCTTCTATGAATATCGTTTTAAGGATAAGTGAGATGAGATACAGTGACATTAAAACTGATTAGCACATTTAATTATCAAGAGCAGACTTGTTTTCCCAAAGTATATATTTCTCATTAGATTCAAATTTCAGATATGCACTAGAATATTGAAACTGTAAAGTAAATTGTTTCAAACTTTATCAGTGTCCAAATGTTGATTCTGAGATAAGGCCTTGATTCCTACATGTGGAACACTCTACATTTTCTTTCATAAGGAATACATTTTTGTGATTGGGTTATTGTGGTTTTTGAATACTGTAACATAATTAAAATGTTAGGTCCTAACTAGGTGATTTTAAGAGTAGGATTTTGTGCTTTTTTTGTACACTTTTATCCATATTTGTGACTCAAAATTAATATAATAAATTTGTGTTTATAAACATTTATATTTGTCCTTTGGACTTTTCTTGTCACAAAATTCCCTGTCTCATTAAATTTCCTATGCCTTAATGAATTGTCTCCAAAACAGAAAACTTTGACATTTACACTGTGTTATTGTTGAATGTGCATTGGAGAAAGTCCTTCTGGCCTAGTAAGCGTATTGTAAGGTAACTTCCTTGTGAGATTGTATTTTTTCTGGCTGACCACTTGAAGAGGAGCATGGGTAGAGCATTTACCTCTTGCAGCTTTGCAATGGTTCTGTGTTTGTGCATTGTGGGTTTTGGATATACCACTCGGTTATCTCTGCATTACCTCTGACTCAGTTTAGTTCTAGAGAGGGTTCCAGTGTTCCTGATTAGAGTGTGTCATCAGTAGCTGTGCTGAAAGGCTGGTCACATCAGGAGCTGGGGAGCAGAGGACATTCTGGCCTTTGCTTACCACCTTCATGTGCACTGATGACATCTGTGCGGTCTTTCAGATTTTGACTTTGAATCTCAAAGAGAGTGAGAAAAGGATCCCTTCCCTCCCTTCATCCCCCAATTATTTGCCAAAGGTATCCCATGCTTTTGGATACTCCTGTTTAAGTCATTCTAAGAATTTGTAAAATACACACTCTGGGGTATATTAACAAAGTGTTCCTAAGGGTATTAGATAGGATAATGCGAATCCCTGCTGTGTGTTCTTTTCCTTCCTTTTCTTCTTTCCATTTGTCTTTTCTTGAAATAGGGTCTCACACTATAGATGAGCTGGTTTGCAATTTACTTTGTAGCCCAGGCTGGCCTTAAGGTTTCTATAGTTATGCACCAACCTTCTGAGTGCTGAGGTCATAGGTGTGAGATACCATGCCTAGTTTGACATCCATCTTTTGTCTAGAAAATTTATAATTTCAATCTAATCATCTTTTGTTCTCCTTGAAGAGCTAATTAATAATTTAAATACAATATTTAAGTTTGTTATTTTTCTTTTTTACTTCACTGAAATTTTCCATTTGGTAGCTTACCAAGCAAGACATTCAAGTCCTCCTGTGTTTCCAAAACACTAGGTGAGATGTGCCAACTGCTAGGTCTTGGGGGACTCATGATTTGATTAACATTAGTGTAACTGGAAAGAGTTATATGAAATTCCCAAGCAACTCAAGAAACTGAGATATTTGAATGGCTCTGGGGAGGGACACAGAGTCACTCTGCCATAGGCAACTGTTCTTATCTTCAACAGCACTTCTATCTTTCCTGAGGTTTTATACCCAGCTGTAATATTTAGTCTATAATCTCCAGAAAACATAATCCAAATATCATTGTAATTTGTTGGTGGTTTTTTTTTTTTGTGAAAGTTGTTTTTTATGAGTTTTGTGTTTTCTTATTTCTTCCTTTCTTTCTTGCTTTTCTCTTTCTCCCTCCTACTTCCTTACTTTCTTACTTACTTATTTACTTTTTAAAATTTTATTCTTATGTTGTGCATTACATCCTGACCATAGTTTTCCCCTCTACACTTTTACTAGTTCTCTTACTACCTCCCCTCTGCCCCAGATCTACTTCTCTTCAGTTTCTCTTCAGTAAAGGTCAAGCCTCCCAGGGAGATCAATTGAAAACAGCACAACACATTACAATAAGGCTAGGCAAAAATCTCTCTTATCAAAGCTTAACAAGGCAACCCAGTAGGAAGAAAAGGGTCCCAAGAACATGCAAAAGAGCCAGAGACACCCCAATTTCCACTATTAAGAGTCCCCCAAGAATACCAAGCTACCCAACCATAACATGTATGTAGAGGTCCTATCTTACTCCCTGAGGTTTTGGGGTAGGTATTTGCAAATGAAAATAATTAATGAATATTTATTATATATAAATATTTATATAAGGTACTGTTTACTTTTAAAATAAATTTAAGGAGCTGGAGCGATGACTTAGTTATCAAGAGAAATGACTGCTCTTCCAGAGGCCCTGAGTTCAATTCCCAGCAATCACATGGTGGCTCACTACCATCTGTAATGGGATCTGATGCCCTCTTCTGGTGTGTCTGAAGACAGGTACAGTGTACACAAAATAAATCAATAAATAAATCTTTAAAATTAGTTAATTAATTAATATATGTGCATATGTAATATGAAAGTGATATGTTTGCATGTGTAAGGGCTCTTGTCACTGAGCCTGGCAATCTGACTGTAGTCCTAGAATACACGGTAGAAGAAGCAAACCTCTGCAATTTGTTTGTGTGTGGAAGAGTTCCTGTCCAAGAGTCCATGGCGAATGGGATATTTTGATGCTGAATCTGGCCTTCTGTATCTGGTGTTTTGCAACCAGGGACTCAAGAAAACCTGAACAAAAATAAAAATAAATGACTATTAGTATCTATACCGAGTGTATTTAGAGTGATTTTCATTATTTATCTTTATGTAAGAAATTCTGTGTGACAGCTGATTGCATAGTGTTTGTATTATTTCCAAAGCTGTGGTATTAAGAGTTGTTATAGACCTAAAGACCATGTGCATAGGCCATATAGACATTGTATTATTTTACCTAATGTGCTTGAGTATCTGAGTAGCATGGCAGATGCTGGGACCAGTACACTACAAACAGTGAGCGACTATTGTACCAAGTCGTGGACATTAACATATAGTTGTATATTCAAGAATATGAGCAAGCAATTTTTAAAACTGTCAATAACAATGCTTCAGCTTGAGCTCTTGATAACACGTGCTGAGGATAGCACTTGACCTATGGCCAATGTAGTTAGTAGACATTCTGTGCGTTATAGGAACAATGCCATTAGAATTGTTAAGGTCCTCAAAACAAGAGAAATCTAGGATGCGGTTAAAGCTGATAAGAGCACACAGAGATGGGATAGCTAAATGTCGTGTGGAGTCCCTTGTGGGTTCCTGAAAAAGTAAGAGGACATTAGGGAAAGATGAGGTAGATTTAAATTAACAATAGATGTTAGTTAATAGCAATGTTGAAGTATTGCCTTATTCAATGTAACAAATGTACTGTAACATATAGGGTAAATTGCGTATTAGAAGATAACTTCTCTATTAGAAGCTCAAACATTCCTGTTCAGAGTTTCCCAAGACTCAAGTAAGGATGGGGCAGCTTGTTTCATCTGAATAGTCTTGAACTCTGCCCTAAAATTTGATGTGTGTTATTCAAACTAGACTTGCTATCTATTAAGTAGCCAGTCAGCATAATGTAAGCATTGTCATCAGTTATGTTCTAGATTTCTTGCTCCTGTAACAGGAAAACAAATACCAAAACTGTTTCATCGCAGTGGATTCTTTTCCCATCATCTGGATGGTTGTTGGTAGTCATGGCAGCAAGATAACTCAAAAGTTGCTGAATTTCTCAATTTGGTTTTAGAGCAGGCCTTTCAGAGAAGCGAAGGCCATTTTTTGTTATTTCTTTTGAAGTAACTTCAACCAATTATTAGGAATATTTTCTTCCTTCCACATACAGCCCCCCTCAAATAAATACAATAAAACAAACAGTCTATGTTTTGTGGAACATTTTTCCAATACTTGAAAAATGAAGTCTTAGCTGTCAACTAGCCTGTCCTTCAACTCACTCAGCCCCTAGGTTCTTAATATCCATGTGTAGGCTGGTTATGATCAGCAAGTGAAAATATAAGAAGCCAGGTGAAATTCAAATAAAAGAAGACTTTAATTTTGGTTTTATTATTTTAGAATTTTTTTTAGGGTAACTGTCCAAAGTACTGTGTTGGATATATACCTTGAAAAAATTTGACTTTTCCCCCTAAAATCCAAATTTAACTTGTCCTGAAGATGTAGAGTTTTTGGTTGCAAAGTTGCAGTTCTCTCCCTTAACTCCTGACACTGATGTGGCTGGTGTTGCTAATGCTGGTGGGACCTTTCACTGTTCTTCAGAACCCCACAGTTGTGACAGGAGCTTCCGTGTTTAGTATTTCTTCAGTACCCCTTGTATTCAAGTGTCACTTTCTCGTGAAAACTCATCCAATCACAACCTTGCCCCTGTGGAACTCGCACAGACATTTACTTCCTGTTATGCATATTGCTTTCTGTGGTAATTATTTACTCATCAATGTGGAAACTGAAAGAGAGTCTGTCACAGATGCCTGGGCTCCTAGTGATAATGGATAACAGTATCTTCAATCAAATATTTTATAACTTAACGAGGAGGATGTGTATCAGTGAGAGTAAACTGAGTTATGTGGTCCAAGAAAACAGCCCCTGGTTTCAGTATATATATATATATATATATATATATATATATATATATATATATA
>JANHMN010000014.1:63985432-64150781 GCA_030674055.1 Rhabdomys pumilio
CTATGAAGGTTTTATAGTTTTCATTCTGTGGGGTTTGGATGAGTGGCACAATCCAGCTCACATTTTAGAAGGATTTTTTTTTATTTATTTTTTTCTGCCCTAATTGTTTGAGGGACTACACTGGAGAAGCTAGCTCAGTCTAGAGACCCTTGAAGGGATATTGACAAGAGATGAACTGGTCTGTTTTATAACATTGACTGTGTTCAGACTGTGGATTTCTAACACGTCAGGTAGGGTGGAAGAAAGGTGAGAGGTGACTTTAAGATGTGGCATTGCAGAGCCACCTAAGCCATCATTGAGAGTGCACTGAGTTAAGCTTTTGGAAAGAAAAGTTCAGTAGACCAGCTTCATATTGAGATATAACAGTTGCGTCAGGCTTTGCCGGAGAGGTTTACTAGAAGTTTAACTAGAAGGGCCCCTGAGGTGAGAGTCTGCACATATCTGAAACACAGAAGCCTCACTGGGTCTCCAAAACATGAAAATGGATAAACAGTCCAATACATTAAGAAGAGAAGAATTAAATATTCAGTTAATATTCCACAGAAATGAAAGTAGCCTGCATATAATCAGGATGTGTAAGGGGCTGTTTTCTACTTAAAGCCATTTCCTAAAATTTAAAAATTACAGGACAGTGAAAATAAGAATATTCTTTTTGCCTTTTAGAATTCTGTTACCTTAATGTTGTAAATCTGTAACTTGCTTGTGATTGGCAGTAGAGGTTTCTGAAAACATTATCTTCATTTATCCTTTTGAATACAAACAAATTATCTTGCATTGTGATGATAGACCATCCCCTAGTGATGTGTACGACCATAGTAGTGATGTGTTGGTGGCCATTTAGGGAGATGTACTGAGGTGACTTATGCTGTTTACATTGGTAGGGTGGAACATTTTATACAAAGCCTTGAAGTAATGGAGATTTGTCAGCTGTCTTGAAGAACTAACACATTTAAACACCACATTGTGGTCACCAAGGCCATTGTTTTTAATAAGAGTAAATTGCAGATTCTAATTGCTTTCTAAATTGGTCGGTTTAGAGTCTACCTTGCGAGGTAGATTTTCATAAAAGCAACCAGTATAAAACTTGTATAAAAGCAACCAGTCTACCTCTGTTTCCCATAGGATAACGGTTTAAAAATAAAAGCCAGTGCAGGAGTTTTGCTTTTTTCCTAACTTGTAATTGGAATATTTCTCACCGCTTTTAGATAATTTTAGCTGTGATAATACAATATTTAATTAAAATAAGTTGCTGAAATGGTAAAATTATAAATGAACTTAGAGATATGTAGCTCTTTAGTTTGTTGCAAATCTGAGTACAGAAAAATAAAGTATGCTTGTCTTTTGCCATATTCCACAACGTGATATCAATTCATGGCCATGGTAACAGAGCTTTTATTTACTAAGGGGTGAGTTGTCCAGTTAATGTAATTTTGCAGGTGGTTGGAATAGTTGGATGTAAGTACAAAGAAGCAAACAAAACAAACTGTATGAAGTAACGATTGCTCTCTTGACCAGAGTATCTAATCGCTTATCAATACAAGAATTAAAATAAGGCTTAATTGCTGCTATACTCAATGTATCTTTCTTTTAAAACATCTCTGTTGTACAAATTTTGTAGTATATTGTTATGATCAACACCTTTGCTTTTCTAAGGATTCAGAAATATTGCAGTACCATGAGTACTTAATAGGATCACACGCTGCATAGGTTCGTGTGAGCAAGCACAAGGTACCATGAACACTACTGGTAAAAAGAAGCTCTGGAGGGGAAATCACCTGTAAGAACTACTGATTCTTTTTCCAGTTTTATAACTCCTGAATTTTAAGGTTTTCATGAAAAACTGAAGTGGCTTTGGGGAAATACTGACAGAATCATCCCCCTCAAGCATTTGGATCTGATTAGACTCAATCACTAGACCCACAGCCAGGAGTGCATTGTCTAGGCTTTGAATGAATTTGCAAGTTTACAGTCCAATAAAGGTGTCTGGGTTTTCACATTACTATTTTAGTAATCCAGCTGAGTCTTGATTGTTTTAAGAGAGAATCAATCTGACTGAGTCATGTCAAGCTAGACATCGTTTTTTTTATTGTGATGATTCTTAAAATAAAAGATTAGGGGGAAGGGGGTCAGTCCATTCCTAGTAGAAAGGACCTAATGACAATATTGAGGGTAGCTCATGCTTTTGGAGTTTAAAAAGGTAGACTAAGCTTCTGCTCACACGATGCTCAATTTTAGCTACAGCAAGAGTTTAGCCCGTTAATGAATGAATTTGGGATACTGAGAAAAATTAGGCATGAAGAAAGTAGTATTGGGGGAAGAAAAGTGAATATTGAGATAAAAAAATTAATGTCTTATTCAGCACATTCAAAGAAGTTAGTGGGGTGAGTGGAGAGACAAAGTAAGAGAAGAGAGTTCTGGGAAAACAAACATAACAATGTCTGAGGCAGTTTTCTGAATGGAAAGATGAGCCATGGGCAGAGGGATGGAGAATGATAGAGGCCTGACTCTGTGTAGAGATCCAGGGCTTTTCATTGTGTAAAATACATCATTTTATGCTATTAGTGTGGAACTAGCTCTTATAATATGCTCATGATCCTAGGATCTGTTGAGTGATGGAGAGACAGTTCATTATTGTCATCATTTTGTTCAGTGTACTTCATGGTGTTTTATACAATCTGTTCTAGGAAGGTTGCTATGTGTAACATAACTCCCGTAGAGAGAGTGTCATAGGATAATTCAGGAGTGAACTGCTCCAGTCATTCATGGAAAGGAGACATTAGCACTGAAGGGAACTGAAGATGCTATACACGAGGGAACTTAAGGTGTGACTAAGCTGACAAGCCTGAGGTAGGTACTAGCCACATACTTGTAATGAAGGCCTAGGGTCCTCAGGGCTCCAACGGTCAGCTTCAGACTTGATCAGAGTAGAACTTGCATCATTGCATTTATTAAATGAATAACACAGTGAAGACATTTAATCTGAGGACAACATAGAGAAGCTGACTGAAATATTCAATACATTAAAAAGTTTATTCTCTTGTCATTTTGTTCTATAATTCACTTAAGGCGATAAACAAAAGGTTAGCTGCACCTAGAATGTTTATAGTTTTGGAGATAAGACTGTGGGTCTGAGATAAGACTGTAGATCAATAGAATATGTATACTATTAGCAGATAAGGCTAGAAAAATATGAGGCAATACTGCTGTATTTTTGCTTACATTGAAACCTCACATTGTAGGTAGAAAAATTTGGTTCACTTATTTCACAAACACTTCAAGTTTTATGATCCACCGTTCTATTTAATAAAAAAAAAATCCTCTCAGTTGAAAATGTATCTTTTAAATTATGGGACTCTCTCTGTGTGCATGTATATTGACATCACTTAGAAGGAGCCATCTATTTTTATTGTTAATTAGAGTCCTGTGTTTGAGGAGATGTTTAAGAAGACTTGTAGAGATACCATGGTAACGAGAAAAACCAAATTAAACCTAGAGCGAAGTGGGTGGGAAACAAGGATGAGCCATCCCTAAATAAGGTATAGAGCTGGGTCGAAGCAAGCTCTCTGGGGAGGAGTTATGCTTCGGCCATTCGCAGGTCTGACTGCCATACCAGTGCCACAAGGAGTTGACAGCCTTGCTCCTGACCCCTAAGAACTGCTCCTAAGGAAACACGAAGGTTATGTGCTTTCCTCTCTAAAAAGTTGTCTCTCTCCCTTTAGGATTTTCTGACCTTGAGTGACCCTCACAAGTTTTTGTGGATTATTGTTGGAAAGATTGTGCTGAAGTAATGATATGTTTTGTTTTGGTTTTCATGCATCCCTTATGCACATGCCTGTGCACTGTTTCAGACCACACCACAGAGCAGATGGGTATAACTTCCCTTATAGTGAGGCTGTTTTTCTTTAATAGCACACGTATGTCCCTGATCAGATAGGCATAGGTCAGATTTATTAAGCATGACACTAAGTAGGTTAATTCACACTTAATGCATATCAACTCTGCCGCTTGCTGGCCACAAAGTTCATGGACATGTGGAAGAGGCAAGAACTTTACATTATCCTGGGTCTCATTACAAAACAAATGTGAAGTCATTGGCAAGAGACATTCACATTCAATTATCTTCCTGCTCAGGACCCTCCCCAGCCCTCCTGTGGACCAAGAAGAGAACCTTCTTGCAAAGCTCTGTCCCAAACCCTATTGAGGTTTCCTGCTTCAAACAAAACAGGTCAATGGCTGCTTCAGTACTATTCTGTCTGCCATTGATTCCCCTGCGGAAATACCTTGAGACATGGCTGACTGGCTCTTATCATCCTGAGCTCCACTGAGAACTTTTCCCATGAGGACATTACGGTATTGGTCACATGGGAGCACATAATGTCGATGTAGAAATTATTTATTGTGCAGATGAGACACTGAGAATACAACCTAAAGTGATATAAAACTGGCTTTTAAAGCCAGGTGTGATGGTACATACCTTTTAGCACAGCACACAAGAGGTAGAAGCAATATATTTCTTGGGATTGAGGCCGATCTAGATCAGATTTACATGGTCTCAAAAGCAAAACAAAACAAAACAAAAAAACAAAAAAATAAAAGATTTTTAAGTACATGTAGCCAACATTTTAATTTTAAAAATCACATTTTTAAAATCTACTAATTGAATGTTGGTATGTATTTCCAGACAGGTTTCAACACTACAGGTGGACTTTGTGAGAATTTGGTAAATGAGAATAGACAGTCTTTGTTAATATAAAATATATTTGTATAATTTTAGTTTCTTATTGCCTTGGCATTCCAAACTGATGGAATTTAGTTTTTATTACTATGCTAGTAATTAATCAATTGAAATGTAAATCTATCCATGTTAAGTATACACTTAGAAGAGCTATACATAACTCAGATTTAACCATGTAATTGGTAGATTGTATCTCATGCCATGTGTTGAAGAGAAAGGTTGTGGATGTGTGTGTGGGGGGGTTGGTGCACCCTCTCCTCTTTCTCCTCCTGTTTCTGCTCCTCTTCTTTCTGCTCCTCTTCCTCTTTAATTCCTCTTTAATTTTAAACTCTATAGTCACACAAATTGTTGCAGAAATGCGTCCCAATGTGTTGGGGACTGCTCTGCCAAAAGCTGGAACCCGCACTGCCCCAAGCTTGGGGGCTAAATTGTCCTGGTTTGTACTCCTGCTCTGGTCCATGGGTCAGGGCTCAGCAAGAGAGAAAGTGAGGGCAGACTCGAAGGATGGAGACCAGACAGAGTGTGATTCATTCCCATTTATTCTCATGTCTCTCTCTCCTCCAGTCTCTCTTCTTCTCTCTTTCCAAGTCCAAGTCCAAGTCCAAGTCCAAGTCCAAGTCCAAGTCCAAGTCCCAAGTCCCAAGTCTGAAAACCCCAAGTTCTAAGTTTCTAGTCTCTTTCCCAGTTCCAAGTTCCAAGTCCCGAGCTCCTAGTACCAAGTCTCAAGTCTGAGTTCCTAGTCCCTAGTTCCTAGTCCCTAGTGCCTCCAAGTTCCAAGTTTCCAGTTTTCCTTCTGTCTGCCTCTCGCCTTTTGTAAGTCTCACTTCTTAAGTCACACCTTTAAGTCTCACACATCCAATGGAAAATCCTGGGTATCTAAAACAAGATGTTATCAGAGTGTGCTCAGCTGTTGTAGGGTATTGTAAACAAGTCTCTTGTCAGGGTTATATGGCTCAAGATGGCTGCAAGGATGATAGCCGCCTTCTGTCGGCTCTCCACAGGTCCCCTCTTTTAATTTTTTTTCAAAAAGGAAGGGTGGGAAAACTTATGGAAACCGTGCCTGCCTTAGGTTGGAACAAAGGACCTCAGCCTCCGTTTTCCATCTTTGGATACTCAACAGCCATTGGTTGAGCTCCTGTCTTAGGATGGTGAGGCCTCTCTTTTTAGGGGCAAGGGTCTTGAAGTGTTCTCTTACCCGGCATTGACTATCCAGCTTAGTGCGTAAGTTAGGGGTTAATCCTCATTAGTCTTGATGACAGAGGTTTTAGAATCCCCTACTTCCAGCCTGTAATAATGGACTTGTATGGGTTTCATTTGAATAGTGTCTATCTGTTTTCGTACAAAAGCCATCAGTTTGTTGAACAGCATGGACCCGAGAGACAAGAGACTTAACAATGCCTGAATAGTCAGTATAACAGCAACACTCTTTTTTAAGGGCAACACATAACTCCCTCTGTCCAAGGAGTAAAAAGTATAAGCCTCTTCTATTCTGTTTACAAATGTGTTATAGCAGAATCTAAATCTATAGAAATACAGAACTGATCATAGCTTTGGTCTTAACAAAACAAGCAAGGAAATCCTGTTCCTGCTCCAGTCAATCTCAAACCTAAAAAACAACTATAGTAACTGTGGTAGTAGGTTTTCTCCTGGGCCTAAACAATGTTCCCCACTAAATCATAAGTTGGGGAACCAAGAGAACCAAGAGTCCAATAGAGCCACGCTGGAGGTACGGGTGGTGATGTCTCCTTCCACACTGAGGACTTCCCAAGTCAGGTTTACTGGTTGATCTGTTCCAGTTTGAAGGCAATTGAGAATCATCTTCACGTTTTCTGCAAAGAAAAAAATACACTTCTCAGGTGGTTTCTCCTCCCTGGATTTTTTATTGCTGTTGGCTCCCCACACCAGTCAGTGATAGGCACTATTTCATATTCTTATTTGCTATGTTTACTTCCTTTTCTTCTTCCCTCTTAGATCTTTTCTGGATACTTTCCAGTTCTTTCCATCTCTGGGCTCTTCACTGAGGTTGCTGATTACAGTTCCACCCTGGGCTGAGGTTTTCAGGTGTAGAGAAATGCAGGCCTTCTTTAAGCCTTTGGCATCTTTGTACCAAGAGTAATAAAGGCCACACAACTCAGGATGCTCTTTGAGCACTGGAAGTGTCTTTATATCCTATTTAAGGACTCTTGGTTCTTTCTCTCTGTCCCCAGACCATGAGGTGCTACTGGGTCTTTGGTCACATCTTGAGTCACCTGGAGCTTCACTACTTTCTTGGGTGTTACAGCAGAACTTACATTTGTCTTTTGTATTTTCCCCATTCTTTCTGTATTTGAATTCCCCCCTACTGTTACAAATTCTAAGTGGGTAATTCATGTTTGTTTGTTGATTTGGTGATTTGTACATTTTTGCTTACTTACTATCTTTCTCCGGTTGTGGTATGACTTCTCACAAGCTGTTGTAGATATTTGGTTTTGAGTTGAGGATTCTGTATACTCTCCAAACAGTGTGACCTTTTAAATGAATATTATGTTCACTCTTTTTTCCATACTTTATAAGCTCACAATTTAGGATAAAGCAATAGATAATCAGGCTAAATTCTCTCCCAGTAGTGAAATGTTCTCAGAGTGGAAGCCTTAGAATGCTTTTGACTATGTCTCCTTCATCTGCTAAGATTTTTTAAAAAACTGAAATTGTTAAACCTCTGACCCAGAGTCTCTGACTAATTTGATTTTGAATGGTGCTTATGGAAATATATGTCTCAGGGCTGGTGAGATAGATTAGTAGGTAAGGAAACTTGTAAAAGCTTGGCTACTTGTGTACAAACCTAGGACCACACTTGTTGGAAGGAGAGACCCAACTTCCAAATGTAATCCTTTGTCTTCCACATATATGTTATGACTTGTTTGTATACACATATACAATCACATATGAAATACATAAATAAAAGCAGGCACTCTAAGAAGATCCTGGGTGACACAGAAAAGGACCTGCCACCTCTCTCCCCTGAGAACCTATGTTTATGACTGCCAGGGTTACTAGGCACTGATTTCCAAAGTTTCTGAGTAAGAGAGCAGGCACTCATGCTGTGACATACCTGAAATCCCAGAACATAAGAAGCTGCATGGCATGAGGCTTTGTAGTTCAAGATCAGCCTTTACTACATAGAAAGACCCTATTTGGAAAAAATGTGAGATGTGAGTCATGTATGTACTTCATACACCTTCTCGGCTTATTTTTTCTTTGCATTTCTACCTACAAGAGTTTGTATACAATGCTCCTTTCCCTGGCTGTTACTGATTTGGAGGAAAAGAATGCTCTAATTTGGTGTGTGTATATGTTAAGCCTGTTTTTGTTTTCCCAAGGTTAGTTGTCCAAAACAATTGTTGTTTAAAAGATAACTTGATTCATGTGTGGCTGTTCCCTAATCCTCACAATGATCCTATGGGTTCTTCCTGTTTTCAGAGACAGAAGGTCAGGTCAGTGGTTCACTGTAATCTGCAAAGGAAAGGCTGATGAACCAAGATGCTAGTCTGGGTCTGGGGACTTTGTACTTCATGATGGATTCTCCTGTTTCTCTGTTGCTGAAACAAGCTGCTGTTGTCCCCGTTTCAACCTGTGAAATGATGTCTTTCCCCTGATTCTTTTGGCATCTCTATTAATCCCTGGTTGAAGGCTGCCCTCTGGGCATTACAAGCTTTTCTGCTTGAATGGGAAAGCCCAAGTAACCATCACTCTTTAAGGGACTGTGACTTAATAAGATTTATTTGGGGCTTTGAATGCAGCTGCACATTAAAATTATGGTATGTTTTTAACACTTGCTTTATGAAAAGTGACAGCCCATCACAATGGGCCACGTTCAGAAGGAAATAGCGGTTCGTCACCACAGTCATCATATACCCTCCGCCAGCATTGCTTAACCTTAAAAACAAAACAACAAAAGCTGTGGAAGGTAGTCCTGATTTTATAAATAAAGAACTTTGTGAAAGAGAAACTAACGAAATTCTTCAAGGCTAAGCCATAAAACCTGGATCCAAGAGCAGTGCAGACTTTCCATTCCAGCTTATTGATGGTAGCTGATGTTGGCTATGAAACGTAATATTTAATTTTATATAGGTTAGGGGAGATTTTTCAATTAGTGCAGTTGGTAGAATTTTGATTCTTCTTTGGATCTACAAATGTTTGCTGAGTTTCTTGTTTAAGTTAGAGGGTCTTGGAACTTCTTGGACTATATCAGTGAACAAAACTTAATGGTACCTGTTTTCATAGAGTTGGGAGTGTGATGCTGGGAGAGCCCAGAGCTACAAGTGGGACTGTTCATACTCCTTTAGGATTAGCGTCTTGGATGTGGTGGAAATAAGGAAAATAATATAAGGCACATTAGGGAAAAAATCACCAGCTCAATGTTAGAGGTCCTTGTAGTCCAGGGAAGGTTTTGGACTAATATAGTACATAACCTGACATAGCCTTCAGTCAGTCTACATCTATGGTAACGAAGGAATGATGGGCACAGGGAGATCTGCTAACAAAGTGTTCAAATCAGTTCAGGTGATGGCTCCTGCTATGAGAGGACAGTAAGGGAGAGATGACCACATGTTGGTTCTGTTCGATGACTGACATAGCTAAATCACTTAGCACATTGAGGATAAAATGAGAGTGAAAAGACTAAGGTCAGGATGGTCAGAGGTAGTATAGGTACCAACCACGGGGGAAAACCATGTGGACTAAGCAGGTCTGAGAGATGATGGGTCAACTTAGGATATTGGTTTTGAATTCTAAAGGCCTATGGGTAACAAGACATCAGTGTAGAATATGTATGTATAGAAGTATTCAACTACATATGTATTATATTTAGACAGTTCATATTGCATGTCAACCTTGCAGAAGTATACATAGAGAGAAACTTTTAGGGTTGCTGAGCCTGGGGGTATATACTAGTAAAGGCAGCATCAGAAAGAATGCCTGAGAATCAGCCAGAGATTCTTCAAGCAGTGCTTCATGGAGATTGTGTCACTCTTGTGACAAAAGGAGTTAGGTCAAGTGATAGAAGCAGAAATGTTTTGGAGTAAGCTTTCCATAGAATGGGAGACTAGTTCGGGAGTGTGTGGTTTGTAGAGCAGGTGTGTTCTTTGCAGATTGTAGCCACTTCGCAGTTTTGAGAGGCTTTAAGTTCTCCAACTGTAAATGTGTTTCCCTTATTTCAAGCTGATTTGACAACAGAGAGAAAAACAAAAACATTGGAAGAGAGACAGAGAAGTAGGTAAGAAAAATACTCGGAAAGAAACTGAAGGAGTGATTCTTTGAGAAGTGGGTAGGGCTCTCGTCTCTTAAAGAGCGTGGCTTAACATACTCTCAGTGCTCATTCCCAGCTGCCTCTCCTCTTCGGGTAAGTAATTAACAGAGTCTGTATGAACAAAATTTCAAAAATGTACATTTTGGCCATCTTCTACATTTCTCTCTTGCCTATGTTTTCAAATATACACCATAAATAGTATGATTTCCCATGACAAATGTTTTTGATTTTTTCACTAGATGTTTGTGTGTGGAGTGGATACAGCTTGAATCACCCACAAGGGTGTATGTTCTATGGTGATGGTAATTTCTCAGTGCGAATTGTTACAGACACACAGATTTCACTACATATAGAAGTGCCCTGGGTTTATACAAGTGAGTCTTCTCGCTGTATCTGACTCACTTTCCCTGTAAATTCTTGTCATGTTTTTGTTTCTGCCACTAGACTTTCTTAGGGTCAAGAAAGCAAAACAGGGTGTCTGGTTGTTTTCTTGAGTTTGAAGAATAGACTTTCAAAAGATCTCACTTTTCCTTTATTGTTTGGGGGCTTATTTCATTTTGAGATAGTCTCATGGAGCCCAGACTGACCTTTAAGCTCAATCACACACAGTCTGTATCTGAGGATGAACTTTAATCCCATGTCCCCTCGAGTTTACTTCCCGAGTGATTCTGTCATAGGTATGTACAGCACTCCAGCTCATTGGGCTTCTTTATGTTTTTAAATAATCAATTTTGATTATAATGAATTGAATAACAAACATGCATTTGTGACATTCTTACAGTGTTTTGTAGGTTGCAGCTTGAGCTGTAATAGGCATTGAGAAATTAACAACTGAAAATTAATAGACATGGTGACGGGGATATGCAGTAGTAGGCAAAGTGTTTGCCTGGCACACAAGAAGCCTTGGGTTGGATCCCCAGTGGTATACACACCACACACACACACACACACACACACACACAGAGAGAGAGAGAGAGAGAGAGAGAGAGAGAGAGAGAGAGAGAGAGAGAGAGAGAGAGCTCATCTTAGCTTTTAAGAGGTGAAGGCAGAAGGATATAAGTTCAGACTCAGTCTAGGCTATATAAGAGATTCAAGGCCAACCTGAATGACATGAAACCATGACTCAAATAGCAAACTATCAACAATAAAAACAGGACCAGAGAAAGTGGGCAATACACACATGGTGTATATCTAAAAATTTAGAACACTTAAGAGGAAGAAACCAATTTTAAGTGCATATAAGAACAGAAATAAATGAACAAGAGAAAAAAAACTGCATGAATGACTTCAGGTAGAACAAAATGGATCATAGCTAGCTGACTGGAAATACACTTAGAATCTTTTCCTTGCCCTTTCTAGAAATTTGTGGAATGAATTCAGCTGCCCTCTGTCCTCACCAAATTGCCTCATGCTGACTGAAAAATAAATAGCTTGTTCTAGCCAGGTTTTTGAATATCAAGACAGTTTTTTGGGATTCCTTTTTTCATCAGTACCTTTTAAACATATTGTGTTTACCAAAATCACAAATGGAATCCACATTGCCCAAGTGAAGACTTGGCAGCAACAGCAGGCCAAGCAAATTCCAGAAACACAAACACCACGCCTGCAGCCTGATGGGGAGCCACAGGCAGAAGACAGCACATGACAGCAGGACCTGGGTAGAGTTGGATTTCCAAACAGTCTCTGTGGGAACATGACCTCATAAAGCATGTCACTCCTGGCTGGAGAATGGATAAAGTAAGTTATCATCAAGCCCAACAGCAGCTGAGGACTCACACCGGGATCACCTTGTTCTATTACCTTCAGTCATGAAAAATTCAGACTTCTCATGGAGCGTAGATGTAGCTGTTCTTTTGCTGTCATTGTGCCCAAATACCTGACAAGAAACAACTTAGAAGAGGAAGGATGTATTATTGTGTGTCTCTCAAAATGCTTGTTGCTTATTGGTGGGGAAAGCATGGCGCTAGAAGCAAGATAGCTGGTCATATTTTGCCTACAGTTTGGAGTCAGACAGTGAGCAAGAAGTGGAACTTGGTATTAAAACCTCAGTACCGTTGTTCTACTTCCCCCAGTGATGATCCACCTCTTAGATGCCTCCCAAACTGCAAACTATCTGGGAACTAATTATTCAAACACATGAGCCCATTGAGGATATTTCCTATTGAAACCACAATAGGAGAATTCAGCCAACATCTTTGCAGTGCTATTTAAATATCACAAAGAAGAAAATGTTCCTGAGAAAGAGAACAGGTGTACACACATTAATAACATGCATAATGTGTGACTGTATTCTGTACATGTGCAATATATACAATATATACATTCATATCGTGTATATTGCTGGGAAGAATATTAGATTTTAGAAGTTGACCAAAATATGGGAACTGACATGTACAGAATCTGTAGGGCAAGAAAACTGACCACAATTCAGGTCAGAGTTGAAGACAAAAATGTAGGGTGGAATCTGCCCACAGGTTTCATCCCAAGCTAGAAGTCCTTTTGTGGTAGGTACATCTCTGTCATGAACACACAATGTTAGAGACATAATTTCAACACCTTAGATCTTTCCATGATGTCAGAATTTCTTGAATAACAATAAATTCATGAGGTAATTTTTTTAAAAAAAATAAAACCAACAGTTTCTCAAGTAGTCCAACTTTCTTTGATGGCTGCTCATGGCAAATATAAGGCCTTTTATTCCAATATTACTAACTCTCAGATCACAAGCTATCATCGCGCAGTAAAGGTATCTGACTAACATGTCTGTCTGTCTGTCTGTCTGCCCATGTTACATAATGATTATAAAGCTTTAATCATGCCCCATCAGAGTTTAAAATGTTTGAAAGAGGCCTAAGGGAAGAAGGTGAGAGAGAGATAATGCGAGATTATGTAGGCATATGATAGTTGTTCCAGTCTAAAGTTCTGCTGGTGATGCCACAGACACGCTATGTCTTCGAGATGTGGTACGGGCTGTAGCAGTGAATGACAGAACTAGACTGTGATGATTGAATGGGCAAAGGGGTGAATGTCATGTCCACATTGGGAAACAGGATAGTAGACAGAAGATAGTTTGAATAGGCCACATCAATTGTAGGGACTGAGACTAAAGCTCTGAGACACTTAGTCCCTTGAGATATACACTGGATGGAAAGAAGATAGGTCAGTAAGACCATTGCCATTAAGTGCTAAGTAAGGACCACTTCTTAATGAGGGCAGGATGGAGGTTTTGCACTTTCTTCTGTCTGGTGTATTTAATAAATCTTTAGACCTTCTTTCTCCTCATAAGATATTAATATACACGTAACCTCTACAATCCCAATGGATTTTGACATATTTATAGGATTGCAGTCTTTCTAATGTTATGAAAAAGTTACTTATTTGTATATGCCATGTAGGTGTTACTAAACAGGGGTACTGTTCCATTCCACATCAAGATGCAATGTCATCCTCCTTTCAGCAGATGTAGTGAAAATCTTCTCATCAAGTGGAGTATCTTAGGGGACAGCATAGGATAAAAAGCCCTTGCTTTAGACAATATAATGTAACCTTGGACAGGGCAAAGCTTGTCTCTGCACTTGTAAATGACCAGCTGTTGGGTACATCACCTAGCCAAGCTGACACATCCAATTATCTATCATAGTAAATAAATGTGGAAGTTCCAGATATGTTTACATTATAAAAAAAGATACTATGCCTGGTCTCTAAACAAGCATATCTCAAATGACGTGTAATGTACTTCAGGCTCTTTATTAAATGAAATGCAAATGTGTGGGGAGTGCGCTGAGATTTTCACTTGGCACTTGGTGCTGTCATTTCCATTACTGCTCACTGTCATAAATGATTTCAAAATAAATGAAGAAAAATTCCTGTTGTTTTTCTAAAAGAAAAAAAAACAACATTCTGCATTAATGTCATTTGCCATCATTCTCATTCTCCAATGCAATCTGCTCTGCCAATATGATTATTATTTATGATAGATATTTAGTTGTATAAAACTACTGCTCACAAGTGACAGAAGATGTTTATTTGATATGAATGATGCAGATGAGCCCCTGCTTCTGAATAAATGAGAATCTGATCATTATTAGCTTTCGTATTGTTCATATATTATCTTGGAATTGTATCTTTGTGGAATTATTGTTTTCTTCATGAGATAGAATATGCTCATCAATTTTAACTGACACAGAGCTAGAACCTGTTCTTCCTTTCGCTCGTGTCCCTCTTTCCCTTGAAGGTTTTGGTGGGAGGGAGATACAGACCCTTCTGTGGTGTTCTTATGCTTTGGGACTTGAAGTATAAAGAAATCTGTGTTATCAGCTTAGCCTGTTACGTTCTCTGTATCCCTTCCTTCCAGTTATTTGTTATATTTGAAAGCCAGTGTATTGTATTCTGACTGCTGGGAATACCCTGTGTCTGTTGACTGGATGTTGCTGTTCATTATGCCAAGACTTCTGATTTACTGATCAATCAATTCCAGGTTGCTGGCTGATTGTACCTCCATATTCACAAATCTCTTTTCTTTCCTTTCTGTTTCTCAGTGTTTCCAGACACAGGAAAGGATTTGCTGAAGGCTGGGAAAGGCCTCCTGTCTGCTCTGACATATCCCCCTGAACCTTGAGGTCGGGGCACAAAAACAGGAGTATATCTGTTGCTTTGCAAACAGAGTAAATCTAAACCCTTCATGATATTCAACCAGGTCTGGGTTTCAGACTCTATGCTGACTTCCTTGGGTGCTTTCTGGTTAGTTGAGGCTCCTTTTATTAAGAATGAGAAAAACCAGTTTAAATCAGAATAGCTGGGGTTATGGAATTTGTTGACTCTCATAAGTAAAAGCTCTAAAGTTGTGTATGATTAGGACACTATAATAAGCATAATTTAAAACCAAATGTCTTATTTTATTTTTCTTGAAAGACATGACTTTTTGGATCATGTAGCTTTTTTCTCCATAAAACGTAGCAATAATTGAATAGAAGTAAGTAATATGATAAACAGTTTAAAATCCATTCTAAATAAATATGTAGGTAGAAGGCATAGAGCACAGAATTGTACCTTTTAGGGGAGTCAGCTTCTGAAGATGAGGTATAAAAGTGATAAGAGGCCCTAGGATTACAATGACCTTGATTTCCATTAATATCAAGATGTGGTATAGATTAAGACTAACGCAGTCTATAGAGTTCTATACAACGGCTACTTTTAACAGAATTATGATTATTGAAATATTTTCTTTATGCCCCTTGACAATACCATCCAGAAATTAATTCGAAAAGGTACTGTGTATGTATCAGCAACTTACCCTTCAGTCTAGAAAGGGCATCTTCTGCTTCTGTATGGTACTTTTTTTTTTTAAACAATCAGCCCTTAAAAAACACAGCAACTTTGCCACCTGCACAATATGAGATAAAATTTCATAAATAGTTCTCTGACATGTGGAAAACTCTGCTATATGTGTGTGCTTGTATTTTTGCCATGCTGACAATATATGGCATATTTATTATTTTTCCTCTGGTGTGTGTGTGTGTGTGTGTGTGTGTGTGTGTGTGTGTGTGTGAGAGAGAGAGAGAGAGAGAGAGAGAGAGAGAGAGAGAGAGAGAGAGAGAGAGAGAGAGAGAGAGAGAGAAAGAGAGAGAGATTACAAAAGTGCTTCAGGTAGAACTGGTAAAGAAGTAATAGTTTCTTGTACTTTCCTCTAGTTTTAAGTTCTGATTTTTAGTATTTCATGGAGTTAGTATTTCAGTTGCTCATGTATTTTCAATTATTCTTTTCTGCATTATTATGCATCGGACAAACCACAATGGTTTGTGGACACACTATGATAACTTGTTTGTTTTTCCTAAGGGTGTTTAAACTTCTGCTTCTTTTCTTTTCAAGGGCTTGCGTTAATTTTCCTTGACTAAATTTAATCGATCCATTCTTGCTTCCCTGAGAGCAAACAGATATTATGCATTAAAGTATAGATATAAAATCTTAACAATATGTGATTTGACATTTTCTCTTAGCTTTGGAACCCTGTTCTCTTCATACAAAATTTAAAAAAATCCTAGTTCTTTTCTATAAATACCAAGATTTAGACTGCCTAGGCTACATCACTGGTTGCTAAAACTTCTTTGATAAAGGCTTCATAAATGTACTTCCCCTTCAGGTTCCACAGCTGAGAAGTCTAGGCCATGTGTCCTCCAGGACCATGAGGGGAGTGTTACCACTCTTATCCAGCTCCATATGGCAGCTTTTGGTGGCACTGACCTCCGGCTTCACTGCCATCTTCTGGTGCCGTTCCGTTCCATGTGGATACTGGTCATGTTCAATGCCAGCCTAGCTTTGCACTCTGAGCACTCTCTTCTCAGTGGCTGCATTGCAGTGATCCCTATATTTTTGAATAAGACATTCTGAGGTCTTGATGGTGTAGGGCATCCATGTTGTAATTTTGTGAGTGTGGGGGATGTTTATTACTTCATAGCAGCTACCATCGAGTGGATGAGGTTCATTGTATTGAACAGATACTTGTTTCTTGTCTCTGTGGTCCTGTAATAGGACGAACTGTGCAGGGTTCACAGAAAATAGATTATATTAAGGCCCTCCCTCCCTTACAGGAAGTCAACTTCTCAGTGGTAAAGAGGTGCTGACATTCTGACTATCCAGGTCTAGAAACTGACGAGCAATTTTCTATACTTAGACCTGCCTTCCTAACATGAGTCTGAGTTCCTTCTTTGTCCCTAGAGGTCTAGCCCCAGAGGGGCAGGTTCCTTGACGTGTCACTTTGATGACTCTAATGGCAGTGCCTTTTCATGAATATGACAGCTTCCTGTGTACAGGAGAGTATACTCTGAACTTCACCTATACACATGAGCACTTCTCAAGAAAATTGACTAAGGATGTTAATAGAATTTATTATAGATGAATATTAAGAGCAAAACATAGTTTCTTAGGACTGAGGCATCAGCTAACTACTGATCTGATCAAGAGTTTCCCAATGGAGAAGTTAGAGAGAAGACTGAAGGATCTGAAAGGGTTGGTGGCTCCATAAAGAGAGCAACAATACCAACCAACCAGAGCTCCAGCTATATATGCAGGGGAGGATGGCCTTGTTGGGCGTAGGTGGGAGAGGAGATCCTTGGTCCCATGAAGGCTGAACTATAAGTGGGGGGAGAATTCGAGGGTGGGAGGTAGGAGTGAGGGGTAGATGGGGGTACATTCTCATAGAAGCAGGAGGAGGGGGGATGGGATAAAAGGTTCCTGGGTGGTGGGGGGAATAAAGTAAGGAGATAAAATCTGAAATGTAATATATAATATCCAATAAAAAATAGTTTCTTGTGGCTGGTGAGTTGGCTTGGTGGTTAAGAGTACTACCTGCTCTTCCAGAACACCAAGGTTCAATTCCCAGCACCCACATGGCAGTTCACAAACATTTGTATCTTCAGTTCTAGGGTATCTAACACCTTGTTCTAAACTCAACAGCACCAGGCATATTTGTGATGCACAGATACGTATGCATGTAGAACACCCATACTCATAAAATATTATAATTAAAAGTGACTCCCTGGATAAATGTAGTGATTAATTACAAATTTAAAAAAAAAAGTTGAGGATTTATTTATTTATTTATTTATTTATTTATTTATTGTTGACTCTTCAGTCTTCCAAAACCTGACAGTAGAATATGCCTATCTTCTGTGAATAACCCAGGTCAAGTGAACAAAGCATTGCATGGATTGACTTGTGTCTATGATCAGACACAAGGGAGACAGAAGCTCTGATCAGGGCTTGTTTATACAGGATACACTTTCAAAATTTCAAAATGAGTGAATAATTACACCCTGAAATTGAATTCACTGGAAAGGAGATCTGCAAGTGCAAATCCTCATTTGGCATCATGAGCTGCCTGGGATCTATTGAGGAATGTTGTGTGTGTTCTTGTTCAACATTCCATACTTAGAGGCCTTAAAAATGCATTCAACATAAATCATTACAAAAATTGTATTTTAATAAATGTCTTTGGGGAGTTATGCAAGCTTCTTAGGAATAGGCCCTAAACCTTCTGTAAGCACATCTTTTCTTAAATATCACTTGGTTTTTTATTTGAGTAGATATAGGCTTCTGGTTAACCATTTCACATTTTGTCCTAAATGGACATAAAAATATGGAATACAAAGAGTAAGAGTTTGGAGGAAGCTCAGCATCATGCCTGTCTCAGAATCAGCTTGAGGGTGATGAGAATGGGGATTTTGTTTAAATTTCCTTGTACCCAACTTATTATCTAAGAAGAACCATGTTTTAACCATTCATGGCTACTGATAATTCATAATTTGGAATTAGGTCAGACTACAACTGTGTATCATATTCTTGTTTTTTTATGTGGAAAGCAAATAAAACACTTGACCCTAAATGTTGAATTATTATTACTAAAGACTGGGAAACATATAAAGTGGAGCAGAGATTTGGAAGAAGGATGGTATGGAAACAGTACATACTGTGCGTTCGTCATGTTAGTACACTAAGTTCCATTAACATTAGAAGCCTTAGTAAGCTTTAAGTCTTTTAAAAAATGCCATTGACCCAGTAAGTTGGAAAATATTAATTATAATTTTTAATGAGGGTTTAAATAAAAGATAAAGTGCCTTAGAATTAGTGAGATATGAGCAAAATGTATGGTTTTAACTATAATAAAAGTGAGGTAGTTATTTACTTAAATCACAGCACAGTACTGATGAAAGCAAATTAAAGGAGGGATGGTTCCTTTTGTTTCACAGCTCTGAGCTGAGGCCTGTCGTGGTGGGCCGAGTGTGAGGCCACTGGTTGCATTGTATCCACAATCAGGAGGCAGAGAGTGATGAATGCTGGTGCTCAACTCACTCCATCCTGCAAGCATATTGGATAGTGCTGACCACTCACTCAGAGAGTGAATCTTGCTACCTCAGAGAAACTGAAGTAGATGATCCCTCACAGTCATGCAAAAGACCGTTCTTCCCTGGTGACTCTAGACTCTGTCACATTGGTAACCCCTGTTAATGATCACACATAACGACATAATGACACTTGTGTTATTTCTCATAGAATATTGTTGTCAGTCTGGGTGTCACTTCTTGAGGTCAGGGTTGTAGATACAAGGTGATTTTATTCATTTGTTTTTTTCCCCCTCTGACACTGAAACTGACTTCAGGAAGCTGGTTAGTATCAGCAGGGCAAATAGATGAGGATATTTGTCAAGATTAAAAGGCATCTGCATTAAGAACTCCTCTTTCCTCCGATGATGTGAGTGGCTGCCTGTCTATCCAGGCACCATTCTCTACATTACTGACTTCAGCACAAGGGTCAAGTGTCAAGTGGAGTGTGGATCAGGAAGTGCTCACAGGACAGTGGGTTCCAGTGGACAGTTAGATTTGACTCTCAATCCATTTCCACTTGTTTAGAATTTTTGAAAAGGTAGGCGATGTAACTTTTCATGAGCGTGTAGATAGTGATATGTCTCTGCCGGGATTACACTGTTCACCTGGAGTTTGAGGGAAGAGTGGTTCTTTTCTTTGCTTTAGCTCATACAGCAGGATCTAAGCTTAGACCAGATTTAATCTTGTTCTCTGCCACTCAGCAGTATAAAGAGAATTATCTTATGGATTTCTGCCTGACTGCAAAACAGAACTTTCCAGTCAGAATAAAACATGTTTCATAGAGGTAATTTCACCTTTGTAGTCATTACACTAACAGCAAAAATAAATATAAGTAAACTTATTTTAGTTGTCTGTTCACATTTTATAAGATGCAATATATTTCAATAAAATTATTTGAAGCATATTTTAAATTGATTTCTCTTCCTAGTGGCCCACAGTTTGTGGTATATTTTAGGTATATTTTGTCTTATTCAGATTATCCTGATTTTAAGTGCTGTAAGCCAGACATGACTAGCACCACCATATTGGTAACATATTATAAATTAAACATTCCAAATTTGGAGATATTCTTGATTGTTTCAGCTGTTCAGGCTTGTTCCTGAGCTGGTCCAATTGACCAGTGTCATAATTGTGTAGATGAGACCTTGGTAGATGGTGTGGGTTCATTCTCGATCAAAGCTCCATTCTAGATCAGAGCTTCAAAACTAAATAATAACCCTAAAACTGCTTCACAAATCTGGGTGTGCACACTGCATCTTTGAAACCTGTGAAAACCAATTCTGGAAGTAATAGAACCAGATTGTGTTCCGAGTTCCCTGATAATTCTCACACCGCTGGACCAGAGACCACACTGGGTAATAGCAGCCTGGGGCGACATTATTTTGGAGGAACCTCTTGCTGTTTGTTATTTTTCATTATATATCTATTGCTAAAACTACTAAGAACATTTTCTCTATATACACTGAAACAGAGCTGCGGGTTTCCACAAGGTTTTGATGTATCTGGTTTTCTAAACTCAGCTTTAAGGCTGTGCATTTGTTACTGGTATGTCTGACTAGATTCAGTCCATCAAGGGTGAGAGGTTACTGCATGTCTTCTTAATTGATGTGCTCAGAATTGGCTTCTTCCTCCAAATGATCTATTACTTGATGCACTGAATGGCATACAGTACTTTATGCCAAAAACTGGTCAGTATCTTTTCAACTGACAATGAATCAAAGATATTTGTCTAGTTGTGAGGATTTGGGCAGTATTTAATAAATTGATTATATCACCATCTTTACGGAGAACCTCAACACCAGCCCATGTGGAATCCTGAAAGCCTGTTTGGTGATATTTTGAAATTCAGTGTCTCTCATGCTTAAATATTTACTACTGAGTCTTAATGGACTGAGGACAAGGGAGCAGCCATTCACTGCTGGGGAAAGGTGATATGTGGAAAGGATATGGTTAGGACACTGTTGGAGCAGCTGGTCACCGTAAGGTTTTCTTGTGCTGAAAGGTGCCAGGTCAACAGGGTCTCAGAACATGAATTTATAACCCGTATCTCTTAACTCCAGACTCTAATTTTATAGATCAGCAGATGCATACATGAAATAGTTACAACAGTAGTTTTCAAACGAACTATGTCACCTTGACTGAAATAAACCAGCTAGGGAGCCCTGCCTTGAACTTCTCTGACCTTGCAGCTGCCTCATTTTCTTTTGCCTTTTAGCCTGGTGTGTCTCCCTCCACTTGTGATATTTCTCAATGTGTAGTCCATTATCTACATAATATTGTCCTTTGAATGTTTCACCCTGGTGCCTGATAGTATGTACGTGTGGTTGGATACTATTTTACTGATCTAATCAACCTATGGCCTAAACCTAGGAAGCTATATTAAAAATATAGATAAAACATTTACCTATAATGACTAATGGTGTTATGATTTTTTTATCTGAGATTAATTAGCTGCCAATCACAAAGATTCTTGTGTGCTTAGATGCAGTGTCTGTAATTATAACTCTTATGAGTGAAAAGGTGGCCAAAGATGACCAGGAAGGAGGGTGATATGTGCACACAGGGAGTTATTTTGCTTTGCCATTCTTTGTTGTTTATTGAGAAGGGTCCAGATGACCTTTTATCATTATGAGCGCCGGATGATCTGCACAGTGTGTGCCTCAGACCCAGAAAGGAAGGAATGTCACCGACTCAGTGGACTTACAGATTAATAATGTTCTCTTGACATTGCTTATTGCTTCTGATACAGTGTGCTGGGTTTATTCATGGAAGTCAACATCAGCTTGTTGGAGACAAGTCTCTGTGAAGGTCTGTGAGGGATTGTTTTGATTAGGTTGAGATGAAAAGACCCACCTTCAATGTGGGGCTGGGATTGTGGACTATACCAAGCAGAACATCATTTGAGCCCTCAGATTCAGTTTTCTCTGTTTCTTAAGTATGAATTCAGTGTGACCAGCTGCCTCAGGCCCCTGCTGCTCTGTCCTGCCCATGATAGACTACCTTGTAACATTGAACAAAAACAAACGTATCCTTCATTAAGTTGCTTCTGTCTGTTTGTTGCAACAATGAAACAAGTAACTAAGAGTTGTTATTATAGTGTTAATAAGGAATACAGTCCTGATAACATGAAAATGTGGTTTCAAGTTTGTCTGTAGCTGCTTGGTATGAGCGGTAGATACAGTGAGTAGTTCTAAAAGTAAGTACTTGGACTTTCAGATATTGATAATTTCTATTTTAAAATTAAAGGCATTATTCACCAACCTTCATTCCTAATAAGCCTAAAGCATTCCCTTGTGCCTACTTCTCCTCATTGGCAGTTTGTTACAGAATGCTAATTCTGGAAACATTTCCCCTCATATAGCAAGGTGCCCTGGGTTTACGTAGTCATGATTCCTGCAATAGTATTTGTATTAATTATCTGAGAATGCCATATAATATATTTTGATTATATTTAGCCTCCCTTTCCCTAAATTTTCCCAAATCCAATCCCCCCGTCTCCTCCCCCAAATGTTTGCTGCCAAAATATTCGCGACTGTGCAGCTGCCTTGCAGCATGTGTGCTGTGCAGCATGTGCTCCCTGCAGCATGAGTGCCCTACAGCATGAGTGCCCTGCAGCATGGGTTTCCTGCAGCATGTGTGTCCTGCAGCATGGGCAGTTCTTGTGGAAGTTTTTGGTGTGCTCAGACATCAGCATTTGAATCCCAGGTTTTTAAAGTTGAGTTGAGATCACAAAGTGTTTGCCCAGTAAATGCTAATTTATTTCTAAAACAATAAAAAATACTATAAAGGATATTTAATGTCTTTATTATTCAGATTGCTATAATTTATTATTTCTTTAGATGTAAAATATAGATTAAAAAGTAATCCACTAATCTTAATTTTACGAACATCAATAATTTTATAATGTGCTCTGAAAGGATTCTTACTATCCAGTAAAAAACAGTTAATACTATAGGAGAGGCATTTAAGATCATTTCAGATATTCTATACCAGTACAACTTGTTTTTAAGAAATATGTATATCCTGTGTATTTGAATGTGTGCAAGCATATATGTGTATGGATTTATGTATTTGTACATGCTCTTGTTATGTGTATATGTAAGTTATTACAAATGTGTGAACATAGTCACTTGTATGCATGTTTCTGCATGCATGTGTGTATATGTGTGTGATTTTTAGTTCTCAAACATGCATGTATGTGTGCATATGCAAGCATATGTGTGTGTGTGAGTTCTTATACATGAATGCATGTGTGCATACTTGTATATGTGTGTGAACATACAGACATGTATGTGTATGGGTGATGTCTGATTTAGGGTTTCAGTGCTGTGAACAGACACCATGACTAAGACAAGTCTTATAAAGGACAACATTTACCTGGGGCTGGCTTACAGCTTCAGAGGTTTCATCTATTATTATCAAAGTGTCAGTATGGCCCCATCCAGGCAGGCATAGTGCAGGAGGAGTTGAGAGTTCTTTATGAGAAGGCTGCTAGTGGAAGACTGACTTCCAGGCAGCTAGGGTGAGAGTCTTATAGCCTACACCCACAGTAACACACATACTCCAACAGGGCCATAACTTCTAATAGTGCCATTCCCTAAGCCGAGCATATACAACTCATCACAGGTGGGTACTTTTGGTTCTTCTGTGTGTCTGTGTATGTATATTCATGTGTGTTTGCATTTGAGTATTAGTGAATGTCTGTGTACTCTCCCACATGTGAGTTCTCCCACATGCATGGATGTATGTGTACACATGTGTGAGTGTTTTTGAATATGTGTTTGTGTGTGGGTCTGCACAATGGAATATTTTGCATTTATTAAAATAAGTTGTGTTCTTATACAATGAACTTTCTCTACTAAATAGAAACACCATGTTTAACTTTTATAATCTATTTAAAAATAAAAATCTATTTTTAACTTATGTACCAGTGGATGGCCCTACCCATTGTCCTGGCAGCACTAATTTATCTCAGTGAATTAAAAAAAAAAAAATGAAGACATGAATCTGAGACTCAGATGTGGCGGGGCTTCTTGGGGGAATCAGGAGAGAGTGAAGAATGGATATGATCAAAATACTCTGTATATTTTGTAATTCTTTAAGAATAAAAGCATATTTTAGAAATCACATGTATGTGTGTATGTATGTATATATGTATGTATGTATGGTGTTTGTGTGTACCTATCTACTTATCATCTATCTCTCATCTATGTGACATACATAAATATAATATATATGAATGAATTCAATAATACATAATTTTAATCATGTTATATTTGTAATAATAGTTGGATGATTTTATTACTGCTTCCTTTCTTACTTTAATTTCAGGTGGGATTAGTTTGACATTCACTTGACTCTGAGCAAATTTGACTGCATGGTTCACCATTACTGTCTGCATCACAAACAGTGATGTGAAAGAAGGAATGCGATTTGAAGATATAAATTTTTAGACATAACCTAACATCAAACACAATCACATATGAAAACATTCACTCTTAGGTAGATTCTGTACAATACTTAATGCTTATATTTCATAGTTAGCAAAGAGCATTTGAAAAAAAAAGACAGATTTCAGGGTGTTCATGTGTTGAGCGAACCTTGCCTTCATCCTAAAGCATAGGGTGTGAGGAGGCCGTTGGAATTGCTCTCTCTGGCAGCTAACACGTGTTACCTCTAATGACAGTGGTACCTTCTGTATATAAATACATATCCCAATCCTTATTGTGAGTTCTTCTAAATCATGGGCAGTCTGGACTTGTCATTTCACTAAATTGCTAGGTGACTCAGAAATCCACCAAGGTGTCAGAACCAGTATTCTAGTGCATATAACATCTGTCAGAGAAACTGTGCACTTTGGTTACTTAAAGATTAGGGAACGGAATCCAAACATGGAGATTTAGGAAAGGAGGAAAACTTTACAAAACAGAGAGGTCAGCCTAGGGACTGTAGTTTAGTGCTGGTAGGAGATATATGTTATCAGGAAACTGATAATCACTGCTGTTCTTTTGAAATACTGAAAAGGGCAAATCCTCTAGGAAGGGGGCATGAACATACAACATAGAGGATATGCAAGGGATGTTTGGTGTTACTAAAGATTAGCTATGTACAAACTTGACAGTCCCAGCACAGTAGGAGACTTAAGTCCAGAGTTCAGTGCTTGGACCTACATGGTCAGGCTACAGGACGAAGGCAGTGCAAACTTGCCATAGAGGAGTCACTGCAGCAGTGGGGAAACAAAGAGGTGGGGGCGTAAGGAGATCAGGACTCTGCCCCTGATTGTTCTCAGAACTGAATTATTCTCGAAAGATGAGTGACAGTTCTAATCTCCACCTACCCGTGGACACAGAAATAAAAGCAAAATAACACAAAAGGAAAAAAAAAGAAAAAGAAACTCAAAGTCCGTCTTAAGGTTTTACTGTTGTGAACAGACACCATGACCAAGGCAAGTCTTATAAAGGACAACATTTAATTGGGGCTGGCTTACAGGTTCAGAGGTTCAGTTCATTATCATCAAGGTGGGAGCACGGCAGCATCCAGGCAAGCATGGTACAGGAGGAACTGAGAGTTCTACATCTTCATCTGAAGGCTGCTAGCAGAATACTGACTTCTAGGAAGCTAGAACAAAGCCCACACTCATAGTGACACGCCTACTCCAACAGGGCCACACCCTCTACTAGTGCCACTCCCTGAGCTGAACATATAAACCATCACAAAGTCTGATCTGAGGGGGCAGAAGGAAGCCAAAAAAAAAATAAATTGAATTTCATGTGCCGAAGATATGGCTGGTCTGTAAAATACACATTCTGAAAAATGACCCTCTTGCTGTTACTTACAACTCAACAGCTGGGCAGGGTGGAGAACATCCACATCCCACCGTGGATGGATGGATGTTCAGGATGGCTCAGTCCTGCTCTGCTACCTACAAGGCATCCTTCCTAGTTCTGCCTTTACCTACTAATCACTGTCCGTTCTATACCCATCTGTATTTATGATTCGCAAAGCACTTCCGCTTACGTTATCCTATCAACGTTTGAATAATCCTTTTCTGTTGAATAAGACGAATTTTATGTCAATAGCTTGCCATACTCTATAAGTAATAGTCTATAGAAATGGGTAATAAACCAACTCAGTGCTCTGAGCTCAGCATGTTTATTTCCTTCCTGACAGTGATAACCATACTTTGTTATGGGTTAGAGTGTGATGAGGTAGTACATTTATACACTTCTCATTAGTCTCCATGGGACACGGTCTAATCACATGGGTGATAGTCTATATCACCCACCTTAAATACTTATTTCATCATGGCTTCAGGTATTTTAATCCAAGTTCTTTGCTCTTCCTCTTCCTTACTGATTGGTTTCTCCCATGTTGTTGAGACCTGTTATCTAGGACTCGTTGAATCACATATTAATGTTTTTAAGCTGAAAGAGAGTTTGCAGAAGCCTGAAGTTTGCCATTTTCTTTATTGCCAAGTCCTACTAGGAAAATTGGCACCCTGTGAGTAAAGATGGCTTAACCAAATTCAGACATACAAAAGAAGTTAAAAAGTCGGGCACTGCTGGTTCCCTGACTATTCCGAGACAGTCTTCTTTCCTTCACTATGGAAGCCATTAGGCTCTGTCCCAACTCCACTTATTGCACCTTACACCTTCACCACGTGCCTCTACCTGGAGCTGTGGGCCTCTGAGCATGACCTAGTTTTGGAAATGGACGTTTTACTATTGGGAGAATTTCTTACTGTTGTCCTGAAGAGGGGTGTGTGTGTGTGTGTGTGTGTGTGTGTGTGTGTGTGTGTGTCTGTGTGTGTGTTTTGGTTAGGGTAACCTTACCCATAAACACATATCGTATAATTTGTCAGCTGCCTAGGTTTTCTGTAATGTATGGTTATTCTTAGTAAACTCAAATACAGTGCAATAATGAAATTCATTGATTCAAACAAGTCTATTCCAGGACCTTAAAAAATTTATTTATTTACTTTATATCTTGATCACAGCTTCTCCTCCCTCTTCTTCTTCCAGTCCCTCCCTCTCACCTTCCTCCCCCATATATTTCAGAACTTAAAAAAGGTTATTTATTACATTATTATAAAGTAAGGAGATTTAAAGAACGTCAGCAAAAATGACATAGCGTATCTCTGTTTTTTAGGTGCAGGGACTTTTGGAGGGGCTTCCCTTCTTTGTTTGAATGTTAATTTCCATATTTTTTCTCCATGGGAATAAAAGTTCGGGTGCATCCTTTTTTGTGTGTTAGTTTGTGTCTCTTCAGTGATGCTCTTTCATTTCTTAGTCTGAGGGCAGTGTGATTTCTCAGAATCAGTCCAAGATATCTGTACCAGGTAGGAGGCTGAAGTCCCTTGTGTTCATCAGTACTCCTCTGATGAACTAAGTGCTTTCTATCAATATAGGAAGCATGTCTCTGTATTTCCAAGGTCTCACAAGATAAACCTACCCTCTACCTTCCAGAGTTATCTTCTATGAGACTTCCTGAAAGCTGGGATTAACTTAATGTCGACCTACTCCTCACTGTTTCCTAACATTTCTGTAAAGTAGGAGTTTAAATCTTTCTCGTTCAAAAACACTTCATTCTGTCTTGATATGATCCAGATCATTTTGTTTGTTGATTTTAAGAAGGGTGACACCTCCGAATTTTTGAAAACTGAATATCACACTTCTGATGGATCCCTGGATTGAAGAGGAAGGTCCATGAGAAATAAGATATGTTGAGCCAAATAGAAATTGAAATGAATCACATCAAAGTGTATCTTTAAGATTGTGTCGTTTGAAACACTTGAAAAACAGTTGAAGCAAGAGAAGTTTACTTTTTTTGTCTCACCCATCCCTAGGGTTCAGTCCCTTGCCATTTGACTGGCGCATACAGAATGTCACGATGAAGAGTGTCCAGTGGAACAAGTTTACAGAGAAAATATAAGAAGAGACTGAGATCAGCATGCCCTCCACAAAGCCCTACTTTCTAAAGGTTCCTCTACCCTAATTGTGCCACAGGCTAGAAGCCATCCTTCTGTATGGGGATTTGTGGGGTGCATTTGAAATCCAAAATGTGATAGGAATGGCCAATATGAGTAAGATTTCTAACACTAAAAACAAATGAGAAATGTTACTGTGATAGTGTAGATAATAAAAGAAGAACTACCATGGACAGCTCTACACATGTTGATCTGGAAAATGAGATAGATGAAATAGAACAATCCCCAGAGGCTTTAAAACTACCGGCACAAAGTTGTACTTGTGGCCGGGATACTCCTGGAGCTGTTACTAACATTGAACCTGTAATTTAAAATGACCTACCTGCGATTGTTCCAGTGAAGATTTATGAAACTTATTTAAAGTGGAAATAGCAGCAATTTATATTATATCTTCTCTTGTGTGAAAAATAGAAATGAGAAAGAACTTACCAACTAATTTCATGAAGCCATATTATCCTAATACCAACTCAGACAAACATAATTTAGAAAAACTGCAGACCAGGAGTACTCATTAGGATAGATGTAGGTAAGCTTCAAAAATTGTCTAATCAAATCCATAATGTGTGATAGGAATAATTTGTCATGACCATCTTGTCTCTATTGCATGCTACAAAGTTGAGTCACAATTAAAAACTAATTACTGTAGTACATATATTATCTGTCTTATGAGAGAAATTCACATAATTTTATTATTTTATGCAATAAATAACATTTCCAAAAAACAGTACCTGTTCTTGATTTTAAATTATGAATAGAAGAAGTTATAATTTGGAGAAAAGCCATATGTAAAAGACCTACAGCTGTTTTACTTAGTAAATAACAATAAACATATAACTCTATGTTTTCCCCCAGGACTGAAATAAAGTAAGTGCATTTACTCTCAACGTTGATAGCAGGGAGTTGGCTGAGGGTATAGCCTGTGTAGTAATGGAAGAAAATTCATCTAAAAAGTTTTTCATGACATTTAAGTGCATCATAAAGGAGCAATCATAAACATTTTTAAAAATCTAACTGATTGGTTTTCTAACAGAAGTACATTTCTAACAGAAGTATGTGGATGTAATTCTGAGCAAATCACCTATATGCTGAGAAGTCACAAGGTGTCTATGAAAGAATTTAGAGATATTTACAATAGAGAGACCAGCAGACCCTGCTTACATGTTATGAGATTGACACAGTCTGTGCTATCAACCCATCTACAGTGTCAACTGCAATTCCTACCATGTCTTTGCAGAAGGCTTTGCAGATGCCGATGATACAAAACATCTTCATTATGGAAAAAGCATAACTATCCCTGTTGTTAAAGTGAGTTAAGTTTGAAGAACCACAGTAGCTAGTGTTAAGCTTCTTAACCACATACAATAATCAAGACACATTAGTACTGGAAGGAAACAGATCACAGAAACAGAATAAAGACTCTAGTAATAGCCATGCATGAATGTATCCATTTGATTTTCATGAATTTGCTGGTGAACTAAGCATAACAACAAAAGTTTTTGATCAGCTTGTTTATGAGAGTAGAAGAAAATCAAGTACAGGAGAGAAAATATTCATACCTGAAGGAAAGGTTGCTGATATATAGCCTTCAACACAGTTACTCTTTCCTGTGGCGGTGTTGATGGAGTAAGATGAAACGCTACAGATCACTGAGCAACATTTGCTCATCTCCTGATCAGAAAGGGACTTGTATCCTCTGCACAAAGAACTGTCTAAGTTCATGGGTAAGAAACAACACAGTTAAATGATGTCTGAAGGTTACTGTAGTGGTGTGTGCCTCTATTTGAAGCACTGAGGCAGGAGGATTGTGAGTCTAAGTCCAGCCTGGGTCACATAGTAAGATCCTATCTCAAAATTTCACAGTTATGATAATGATGATGATGATGACAAGTGAAAGAATCAGAATGACATGTCACCAGAAAACAATATGCTGTGCTGTCTTATCTTCTTTCCTTCACATTAAAGTATTCATCTCCTGAAGAGAGGAAGGGGGTCCATATGACTTACCAAGCTAAGGAAAGTTCCAAGGCTTTGGAAAGCTCATATGGTTTCAAGATTGACAAAGACCCTTTCCGAGATTATAAAAAACAGTAGACAACTGCTAAAAAGAGTTAGCTCTCCCAATAGAGCTGCCCACAAGTTGTGCAGAATGATCTAGGGATGTAGTTTTGTAAGTTACCAGTCGTACATTTTGCACTTTCCACTGCTACACCATCCTTGGCTCACCTGTAAGGAATCCAATGAGGC
Organism: Rhabdomys pumilio; assembly: GCA_030674055.1. Taxonomy (NCBI): domain Eukaryota; kingdom Metazoa; phylum Chordata; class Mammalia; order Rodentia; family Muridae; genus Rhabdomys; species Rhabdomys pumilio. The sequence continues at coordinate 64,015,564 of JANHMN010000014.1, forward strand.
CAGAGGGTCAGCAAGCCAGATCTGGGTGGAATTGAGACTTTGGTTTGACATTTGTGCCCTAACCAGGGTGAATTGATATTTCTTAACTTCTCCTTATGAAAAGTCATATATCAAATGACAAATAAATGAGTACAAGCAAACATGAAAAGATGATGAAGGTAACTTGACTATTAAAGAAATGACAATAAAAACCATAATGAATTTCAGTTCAGACATCCCACAGAATGGTTCAAATAAGTGATAACAATAATAATTAACATGAGATGTAGAGACTTAGGACATCTAGGAGCCTGGCAGGTAAAAAATGCAAAATAGCTGGTAAGAATGCAAAATATCTTGGCCACCTGGAAAAGTAGTTTTATATTTTAAAATGTTTAAATAGTTAAATACACGAAAACACATGATGTTCTTTATGAAATAGAGACATACAGATCTGGTTAATTCAAGCAATATTTTTTTCAGTGATAAAAATTAATGAATGGTGAAATGCACTTAAGACCCACACTATTGATGTTCAGAAAAATCCTAAGCACAGTTGCTGGGCTGTATAAGAAAAGTATCTAAGCAAGTCAGGGGAAACATGATTTCCATGTTAAGTTCCTGCCTTGTCTTTTTTCAGGGACAGACTATAAGCTGTAAGCTAAAATAAACCCTTTCCTTTCTATGGTAGTTACCTTTAACCTCTACAAACATGAAAACCCTATCTGATTTTTATCTCCATTTTTCCTCTTTTCCAGAGTTTAATGTATGTAGAATTACACTGCTTAGCTTTTTTCTGTGGTGGATTCCTATCACTCAGCATAATGCATTGGAAATTACAATGCACACTTTATTGAAGTGTATACCAGTAATGCATTAAAAACATCTGATTGATATTCAGTATGTGAATATATTACACTTACTTATCCACTTACTAGGTAATGGGCTTTTGTATTGTTTCGGGTGAATAGCTATTACGAATAGATTTGTAATAAATATTTCCTTACAGATATCAAATGTTTTCTTTCTCAGCTGTGTGCTAGAAATTGGGTACAGTTTACTTGCATGTGTCTTTCTGGGACTTGAACCTAGGATGCTGTAAATTCCAAAGAGCTGCTGGACCACTGAGCTATATCTCATCCAAATTTTAATTGGTTTTGGTTTGTTCGTTTGTTTGTTTGTTTTGAGGCAGGGTTTTACTAATTTGCCCACCTTTCCTTAACCTTACCTTGTAGGTTAGGTGAATACTATGATCCTCCTGTTCTGGTTTCCCAACCAGTCCTGGGGATAATAACAATATGGGATTCATATTTCTAGGTGTATTTAGTATTTCCTAGTGTATCATACTCCTCCAAATCACTGTACATGACACGGTATCATACCCCTCCAGAATCTCTGGACATGCTTCTTTTTTTTTTTAACCAGCAATGCCACTGGGTTCTAATTTCTCTGAATCTTCAAAAGCCTGTTGTAATTTCTTTATACTTGTATTTCATTCATGCTAGTTCACGGGCTGTGGTATTTCATTGTGGTTTTTCAGTGCATCTCTAACGGACACTAGTATTGAACATCTCTTTATGTTCTGTCTGTGACCTTCGTCCTTCTTTCATGGACTACATGAGGATCCTGTATTAATTGACTCATTTTTCTTAAAGCTTACTATAGGGATTATTTTTTTTTCTGTATTTTTATCCTGGATCCATTCTCTCATCTAATGAGGGTTTGGGTTTATTTTCACTCAGCCTGTGTCTTACTTTTTCATTTTTTGGTAGAATATTTCAAAAGAACAGGTGTTTTATTTTGGTGTTCTCTGTTCTCATTTTTTCCCTCTGATTTCTGAGTTTTGAAAACTTTTTGCCTGTAATTTGGATTTTTAAAAATATTTGCCAATTGTATCATCAAGTTTTTGCACCAAGAAGCTGGTTGTGTATAGACTGAGATTCTTTGGTACATCTGCCTAAGAATTTGTCCAGATAGATTATAAATCTCCCTTCAAGTTATTGGGAACATCTTCTCATATGCTGGGGCCTTGGTCCAAAAAGCACATGGCCCTTCTACGTGAATGTGTATATTTCTGAAATTTCATCAGACCTTTATTTTACAAATCTTGTGCTACAGTGATAAAAAGCTTGATTGATTTATGTTTTGAATGGGGACTTGTGAGGTGATTAAATTTGCTGTTGCCTCCCCTGCCACTCCCCCGCCATTTTATTTTTTAAAAACCACGAGAAGATGCTTTCTTACCATGTGAAGTTTAGCTTCAACTCTGTTTATGTGGCAACATTTACTTGGGTTTTGACAAGAAATTCATAGAATGAAAAGAGAAGCGATTTGGAAAGCCTCACTGCAGAGCCAACATGAGTCTTTAATTCCGGCACACTAATCCACACATGTGGACAGACTAGCTTTTATTACTTTAGACTGTGGCTTTAGAACCCTCCCTTTGTAAATCTTACAGTTACATGTATCCTTATGTGTCTCATGTGGTTGAATGTTATAAACAATCTCAGTTCAGTTCAATATATAGTTCTTAATTTTAAGTATATATTTAAAACATAAGGGTTTTTTTGTGTGTACGTGTGTGTATGTGTGTATGTATGTGATTTGTCCAACAACTGTGTTTTTCTGGTAACCTTTTTTTTATAGATACTTTAACATTATCTAATGTACTGTTTGTGAATAATTTCTATTTTTTTCTTCCATTGAAACAATGTGTCTTTTTCATTTTGTTAATAGTATGGATTCCCAGTTCATTCTTTAAACTAGCAGTGAGACTGATGGCTCAGTGAGACTGATGGCTCTTGACATATCTATCCCTAAGTGCTCTCCCTCAGAACTTTGTCAACACCGTGCCCATAATTTATACCGTTAAAATCTATTTGGACTGACAATATCCCCTTTTATTCCTGATTTGCATGATTTTTATTATTCTGTTCAAGGTGATTTTTATGTAGTATGATAATTTAGTTTGTATTTTTTGTGTTTTAATGTGAATTATATCTATTAATTTCTGCATCTGCCTTTTTTTTCTGCCAGAAAGAACTGTTGAATTCCATAATGGAAACAGTGCATTTTTCCCCTTTTCTTCCTTCATTTCTATACAGTTTATTTTATATAAAAATCTGAATTTTGTGCCAGTATACAGAGAACAATATTATGACTGTTATGATGATGATGATGATGGAGGAGGAGGAGGAAGAGAAGGAGGAGGAGGAAGAAGAAGAAGAAGAGGAAGCAGCAGCAGCAACTAGAGAGTGAACCCAGTGTGCATGCTAGGTGATGAACTATCAGTAGTTTCTTCTTGATGCATTGGTCATCTGAAATTAATCGCTGTATTTATTACTTTGGAAGCTATCCTGTTAGGCAGAATGTCTACCACTCTAGAGATCCTTTGCCAGTTTTTGATGTTAACCAAGGCCTGTTTTGTAATTACTACCTCACAGAATATCATTTTACACCTGTCTTCAGACACGCTGGCCACCATGCACTCTGCAGGTGTTGCTGTTTCTCCTTATGAGTATGTAGCTGACTGAGAGCTTCTGTTCCCTGAAAGAAGTCAAGGTTCAAAAATAAAAAATAAAAATAAAAATCTGTGTTCTGCAGAATACACACCATTTCTCACAACAACAATGTTGACTCTCTGCTGGCAGGTCCAGGTGAGAGGAGAGAGGTCCCAGTCCTGCCAGATCTCTGTAGTCCAAAAAAAGCACACAGGGCCGTGAGTCTTGTCAAAGCAGGATCTCAACTTTATTGCATCAGCCTCTCGCTTAGGTAGACTCAGAGCTTAGGGAGGGGATTTTTGATGATGTAAAATGATGTGGGAGGTGGGCAAGGGTGAAGGACGTGACTGACAGGGCCGATAGCAAAGCTCCACATTAGGAATGACAAGGCAGAGGCAGGGCCAACCAGGTCTTGTTGGGTTACCCCAGTACAGAAGTGACTGAAACAGGTCTCAAAACTTCATCCAGGCTTAGGCTTTCCCACAAGGTCGCAGAAAACATGAGCCAGGCTCGGGTTTGTCCACAAGGTTCAAACCAGGACCAAAATGGGGCCTAACAAAACAAGAAGGCCAAAGAGGAAATTCACTGTTTGGAGCCATGTGATTTGAGGGTCACAGGAAACCTTTGCTCCTGCTGTTGTATTTTTCACACCCTTCTTCCCTGCTTGGGATTAATTGGAGTTCCTTTCAAAGTGTTGCTTGATCACTACCATTGATATTCGTTATGCATCTTTCTTTCATCATTAGCTGGCTGCTGTATTGCTCTGTCTGTGTTCGTAACTTAATTCCATTTCACATTTTATTGCAGCGTGTACTCTATATTTCACGAAACTAGAAATAACATACTTTTATTAATCATTGTATTTTATTAATATCATTTTTAATATTATTTTATTAATTATACAGTCTGTGCTGTGCTTTTCATACACATTCGTCCTGTGTACAAAACCACACAATATAGCACCATTTTTTTAAGTCAATTGTCAATTGTTCTTTAAATGATTAAAACACTTAGGAGAATATGTGCATAATGATTTTTTATTAACATTTTTCCTGTGTTTATACTGAGCTTTACATTGTATATGTCACTGGTTCCACAAACATTCCCACACGTGCCATTCATAACTCTCCCATGGAGTTAATTTCGGAAGTACTACTGAACGCTTTGTTACTAATGTGATACCTAATGACCTAGAAGACTTTCCAACACTGTAATGAATAATGGCTTCCATACACACTTTCTGACATGAGAGCATTGTTCTACCTTATGAAATATTTATCAAATAAAAAAAGTGTACCAGTAACGTTGGTAACAAAAATATGCTATATACAAGCTGAACATATGATTTTTTAAAATAACAACTTTTATTTTATTTTTTATTCATTTATTTTTATTTATTCACTTTATATCCCATTTACTGCCCTCCTCATAGTCACCCCCTCCCACAGTCCTTCCCCCTGTGTCCCCTCCCCTTCTTCTCTGAGTGGGTAGGAGCCCCTGGGTATCCCCCCAGCATATCAAGTCTCTGTGCGGCTAGGCACTTTCTCTCCCACTAAGGCCAAACATGGCAGCCCAATGAGAAGAACATATCCCACAGACAGGTAACAGCTTTTGGCATTGCCCCTGCTCAAGTTGTTTGGGACTCAAATGAAGACCAAGCTGTATGTCTGTTACATTTGAGTGGGGAGGCCTAGGTCCAGCCTGTGTAGGCTTTTTGGTTGATGATTCAGTCTCTGAGAGCCCAAAGTGTCCAGGTTAGTTGATTCAGTTGGTCTTCCTGTGGAGTTTTATCCCCTTGAGGTCCACAGTCTTTTCCCTTAATCTTCCATAAGAGTTCCCAAGTTCCATTCACTGTTTGGCTGTGGGTGTCTGCATCTCTTTGAGTCAGTTGCTGGGTGGAGCCACTAACAGGGCAACCATGCTAGACTCTTATCTGCAAACATAACAGAAGAAACATAACAGAGTATCATTAATAGTGTCATGGATTGGTACTTGCTTGCCCATGTGATGGGTCTCAAGTTGGGCTGGTTCTATCCCAGTGCCTGCATTTCTTGCAGACAGTATAAATTTGGGGTCAAAAGTTTGCAGGTGGGTTGGTGTCTTTACCACTCCACTGGGGTTCCTACCAGGCTACAGGAGGTGGCCTCTTCAGGTTCCATATCCCCACTGCTGTGAGTCACAGCTAAGGTCATTTCCAATGATTCTTAGGGTACCTCCCTTTTCCCAAGTGTCAGAAGATAGAAAGATCTCCCATGCTCATGCATAGGAAGGATTAAGTTATGATCATTTTATAATAACTATATATATAATATATATATTATAATTTTATATTTTTTATTCAATTCAACATTGATATTCAATGATTCAATGGTTATAATTTGACTTCGTGTGTGTGTGTGCGTGTGTGTGTGTGTGTGTGTGTGTGTGTGTGTTTGCTGTTTGCTGTAACCATAACACTTTCAGGATCAAACTAAAAAAACAAATAAACAAACAAAAAACTCCACCAATATCTGGAACAGATTAAGTCAAGAAAATCCTTGATTGATTATAACACTTTAAAAAACTGAAAATGGATTCTGTTCTCACACAATACATTCAAACAGTTTCCCTTTCCTCCATCCAGTCCTCTGGACCCCTCCTCCCTTTGCCTTCATATCTCCTCCTCCTCCATTTCCCTTCAGAGAAGAGCAGGCTTCCAATAAGACTATAACACTCTTTGTGACACACACACAACCAACTCCAAATCATAGTAATTTAAAAATGTTTTTATTTCTCGTTAATAGTTTCCGACATCATTCTTTCCATTAGCTGTTTGTGGGATATTAAATGTCAGTTTGAAATATTTACTGTGTGTAGTTGTAGCCCTCATTTAATCCAATCGTCTCAAACATTGCATTTATTTAAAATGTTGAATTGTTGGTGAAAGTATTAAAGTTATAAATATACTATGGATTCAAGAAAATTATAATTAAACACAAATTATCAATAGCTAGAGCATATGAATCATATTAACATAGCAGCTGGTTTATGAGATATCTATTATTAACAATATTCTAATGGCCTTTAATAACATATGTTAGGGATTGGAGAGGTGGCTCCTTGATTAACTGTGCCTACTGCTTTTACAGAGGACTTGAGTTCAATTCCCAGTACCCATGTCAGGTGGGTCACAAGTGATAGTATGTCTACCTCCATGGGGATCAGATGCCCTCTTCTGACCTCCTCAGGCAGTTGCATTAATAGTTACATACAGCTTCACAGACACACAGGCATATGCATATTTGAAAATAAATCTTTGAAAAAATGTTTTGTGGTGGTGACTCAGGGGCAGGGCTTAGGTTAGGTTAGGTTCTTTGTTTCATGTTCTCTTAATGTCAGAATCAGAATCTGTAATTTCATCCAAAGCCTTGCGTGATAAAGGATCTACTTCTATAATCCCTCCACAGTTTTTAGGAACATAATTGGACTGAGAGCTTCCTGTCTTCACTCACTCTTGGTTAGAGATTTCCCTAAGTTCACTGCTATGTTTTTCTCCTCCAGGATAGAATTTTGCCTTGTCAAGGAATGTGAGCCAACAAGGACCAAATACAGTCTATTATCAATGCAAACCATTCATTAGAGAGAGGGTCCTCAAAGGGAAGCTGTTACCAGAAGTCATGAATGCCAGGCTGTGGGGTGACTGGTGACTATCTCAACAGCTTATACTACATTAACCATCATAACATATTTCCTATCAAACTGAGAGTACTTGTCTACTTATTAACAATACTTCATGCTCTTCACATTAGAATTAAATTGCTTGGAAAAATTGCAACTCATATACTATTTAACAGTTTTTTTTAAAATATGTCACTAAAATTTCATCTTAGCCAAAGATACTATTAGTATTCCATAATATAATAACCTCTAGGGCAAGGGATGTAGTTCATTTGGTAGAATGCTTGCCTAGTATGTATGAAATCCTAGGTCTGATCCTTCATATCGTATAAACTGAATGTCATGGCCCACACTTGTAATCCTAGTACTTGGTAGGTAGCAACAGGAGGATCAGAAGGTCAACATTGTCTCCAGAATCATAACGAATTCAAGGCCAGGCTAGAGCAACAACAACAAAAAAAAATGAAGAGAAGCAGAGGAGGAAGAAGAAAGAAAGAGAGAGGGAAGGAGGAAGAGAGGGAGGGAGGTATGTGTAATTTTATTCAAACTTCTGTCCAATCACTTTTTTTTCTATTTCATCAAATTTTGGTTTTGTTTTTTTTCTAATGGAGCTAATAATGATTTATTGGACAGTTTTGTAGTTTATGTAGGATGATAAAGTAAAGCTTCAATACCTTATGTCTGCACAATAGCTTGTTTGTAGTGTGTATCATTATTATCCTAAAAGAATGAGGAATTCTGCTCTACTGATGAAAACCTACTAAGTCATTCTTAGTAAGCTGAATGTATTCTTTGCTTATTTAGGGACAGTTACACTCCTGTAGCAGATTGTTAAGACAGTTCCAGCATGTGCATCACTGAATTAGATGGTTAAAATAACGTAACGTCGAGTTCAGCCTGAATGGCTTTAGATTTTCTCAATTAAATAGAAATGCCAGTATTTCCATCTGACATGAAAATGTGAATTTATGTGTCCCTTATGCTGATATCAGGTCATTGGCATTCACACTTAGCTTAAAAATGATTCCTAAGTGTTGTACAATGGAGATAAGGTAATTCACATATAAAAAGTCAAACAGCTAAAACAGTGAATGACTACCCAAACAAATTACCCAAAGTAATAACTACCCCACCGAACAGCTACCCAAATAAATTACCCAAAGTGATAACTACCTAACAGTTCACATGTAGAGGATATGAAATTATATTGAATTGGGTGAAATTCATGTTTAAATTTTAATGAGCGATTTTTAAAAAAACCTTTTCTAGAATTTTATTGTAGAAACTTTAACACTGCAAAATGTTGAATTTTCTAGAGAGCAGCCACACACCTTTGTTCTATGAGTGATAAGTTACTACATTAACTTTTCCACATTTCAATTCATTCTGTCCTTTACTCTCCCACCAACCTCTTGTTGGTGTCTGCTGCCTGTATATATACACTACTCATACTGTACAGTAGCTGTTTTAGCTTCTGTACACTCAGCTCCAACTCATGTTCTGGCATAAGGATTTTAATACTGAGTCGTTACATGATATCTTACAGGTAAAAGTGATGACAAGGGGATGGTGTTTTGATAACCAGTTAAAAAGTTTGGACAGTAATGCTCTCCCTAAGAATACTGCAGATATAAGATTTATTTTATGATGTACAGTAGACATTGTCAGAGACTGCCACAGACATTAGCAGTTTTACCATCACTGTCCCATTCTGAATTGTCTGTGTCTTTTTAAGTCTTACTTTCTATTCAGAATAATTTTCCTTGCTGGAGTAGTACTGACCCATGAGATTATAGTGGATTAGTCCATGGAATAAGCCTAGCAGTGCTTTGCTTCAGAGGATACCTTTCGAAGCCCACAGTCTATAAATCCCCAAGTTTGAGGGAATTTGTTACAAAGTTATATATGTTTTATAGGCCAACCTGAAAAAAAGAAGTCTGATTTGTTGCTAACTCTTCTTACAGGATGAAAATCTTTACTTACAGTCCCTGCCAAGGGAATTTCATTTGATCCTGTCTCTGAACACAGGAACTAATTTAACCCAGAATTAAATACAATATATGAGCACACATTGATGAGAAGAAAGTAATATAACATGGATAACGTTTTGGAAATAAAGCATTTGCTTTTAGTTTACTCATATGAAATTGTTCTCCACTATCATTATTCTTACTAAGCTCCATCTTTTCAGGTGTTGTGCAATGGGAGAAGAACAATTGCACTAAGGGTCAAGGCAACTTGACTTTGTATCTCAGGTTGACTTTCTTTGGCATGATGGTATCAAAAATGCCATGGGGGTATATAACCATAAAAGGGTGTCCCTAATTCATTATAATTTATGCACCAAATCAGTAGTAAATACTGTTGGATTAGGCTATATCACATCTTAGGTTTGAGGCCAAGCAAACAATAAGCAGAGAACTCATGTTTATCTATGTATTTTGTGGTGGGGTGGGTGGATTAAAATTGGGGATTGAAAAATATCTGGAAAGCAAACTGAAATATGTGTCACTGTAGCTATGCTTCCAACTTGAAGGATGGAGCCATGAATTCAGGGGAAAGCCAGTGTCTGAGGGCACTGAAGTCACCTGACTGAGACTAAGTCTGTTGTAGTAATTATTTAAAAATGGCCACCAGTCTAGTTGACTAAGCTGTGGCAGCTCTGCCTAGCTAGGTACATATTTCTACCAATAGGTTATGACTATGCAATAAATTCTAGCTATTCCTCCCTGTTCCAACAAAACCACTACTTTCCCCTAGAAAGACAGCTCAATATTAACCACCTCAGTCCCCAAGTCCAGGGAATAGGGACGCTGACTCTCCATTAACTTCTTCAAGCTGATTACGGGCAATGAGATATTAGAAAAGAAGCAGGGAGAAGGGTAAATTGATAAGCCTCTTATGTCTGTGTCTTCATTGCATCCAACTGAAATTCCAGGACATCAGAGGTTTGAGCAGATCTGCTGTTTGCTTGATTAGTAGATACACCAAGGCTATGTATTCTGCAATATACAATTCTCAAGACAATTTTTAATCTCAAGAACATTTTTTGTTTGAATTCTGGAATCTAGTCTTCTGGCAGCCTGCCTCTGTCATGTCTAATCCATATAATTCTGAAAGGTAGAAATACCTTAATCATCTCTTTTGAAAAAACACAACCAAAACCTTTTTCCCAAAACAATATATCCTTGATCCAGTAACCAGAAAAACGTTTATCTTGACCTCTTTCCCAGAGGAAAATTAAAACCACAAAACTGAAAATCACACCCATCTTCTTTCTCTATTTTGCCAAGCAGGAAATGAACCCAGAATTCTGGTGGGGCCCATGTTAGATAGAACCTGAGTCTCCTGTGAGGCAATATAACTTTATATCATCTGAATACATCGGATTTACACTATCTTTATGTTCAGCCCTCTGCCTAGAACAGTTTTTTATTTGTACCATCTATCTGTTTGGCTCTGTACTCCAGAGCAGCTTTCACTTATACACTGTACTCTCTACTCTAGAGCCAGTGACAATTTTCCCTATAAATTCCAAATTGCAGGCAATAATCCGCACGTGATTGGGACAAATCTGTTTATAAATCTTTCCTAAAAACAAATAATCCCTATATTTTAACTTTATATTTAAATCAGTAACTGTTCCACAATGGAGGCTTATTTATTTGGCTCTCTTGGCTCAGAGCAGTCTACAGTTTCCATCAGCAGAGGACCTGCCTGCCTCTGTAGTTTTTTGTTTACAGTTCCCATGCTGGAGTCACATGACTCCTATCAGTGTCAATCACTCACCCACTTTTTTTTTTAATACAACTTTTACTCTCAGGTGAATAGTCTTATTCTAGTGAATTTGTGCCCAAACTTGGTGCACCACTTTGTTGTAGTAATTATTTAAAAACGGCCGCCAGTCTAGCCGACTATCTAAGCTGCAGCAGCTCTGCCTAGCTCAGCCACTATGTTCAGTGGCTAGAGGCCATGTACATGCTGCATCTAGAAACAGCCAGTCAGAAACACCAGCCCTGCCACCCATGAGATGCCAGCGTGGGAGATGGTTCTGCCAATCTTCCACACTGTCTCTGCAAGGATTGGCATTGCCTAGATCATCCCGCCATCCATGTGGGCCCAGTAATAAAATGAGACTCTAATGCTTAAAGATTTATCAAAGGCTTTATATATTTAGTAATACTCAATAACAATATGCCCATACAAAGAAAGTTGTATTCCAATTAGCTAACCTAAGTAAAAGTTGTTATCTGCGACTGCTCTCCATACCTGTGTGGCTCTCCATCCTCCTACATCTCTGCTCTCTCTAGCTCCTCCTCTTCCTTTTCCTCTTCCTCTCCTTACTCCTCCCACCTTAGCTCCTTCTATAAAGTCAAGTAAATAGGTTGCATAGACAGACACCATTGGGAGTGTAAGCCTGTTTTTATCTATCCTATGCTCTGCTGAAGTTCCCTTCGTAACCAATCATAAGGTTGCAAGATCACGGAGGGCATCTGCTGAGATGCTTCCTACAGTGTGTCAAGATGGCGCCATGGCCCGGGTGAAGGGGATACCATTAAAGATACACAAGTGTTCTTTGGCTTGCCTTTATCCAGACTCTATGACCATGACAACAGTTGCTTCAGCAGCCACACATGGAATTGACTCTGGGCTCACCAGGCAGAGGATTTAACAGTTTCCAGCTACTCAAGTTTATTCCGAGGGAAGTGCTGGAGTTAGTTTGCTGTTAGCCTTCGGGGCACCCTCATTCTTCAGCAGACTGTTGAAAACACTTAGATAGAAAAGCAAACATGCTGCTGACTGTGACCTACTGAGCTGAGCACAAGTAATTTCTGCCAACCTGTCCCTCGCTTTTTCTAAACATTCCCTACAGTTGTGCCATGTTTTTGTTGCTTTTGTTGTTGTTTTTTCATTATGAGGTTTAAAGTGGGGCTGGAGAGATGGCACCATAGTGAAGGGCCACACGGCTCTTGCAGGGAGGCTGGGTGTGGTTCCCAGTGCTCACATCAGACCGTGTCAGACTACCTGTGATGACAGCCTCAGATGATCTCATGTTCTCTTCTGGTTTCTTCAGGCAATTGCACTCCTGTGTGCATATGTGCACATTCACATACACATCATTCAAAATAAAACTTACAAAGGAAAAAAAGATTTAAAAAGACTTTTCTGTTTCTTTTAAAGTCCATAACCTTTTACCCATCTGTATTTCCAAGACCTAATATCATCCATCTAATTAAATATTTATTAGATTATCACTGTGCATATATGTTTATATAAAAGGACTTTCTGGACTAACTCACAGAGCCTATGTGCGAGGAACAACCAATGAAGAGCAAAGCAAGGCAAGCAAAGGCCATATGTGTCAAATGGGAGAAGGTTCCTGGGCTCTTGTGACAATTCTGGACTTTGTCTCATAGTCCTCCACCTCCCTGTTACCTTCTTCTCACGCCCCTCTTCCCCCCTCATAACCACATCCCTCTACCCTTAGAGGAAACTGTGCTATGACTGAAAGCCTTCTGCTTTCTTTCATTTTAATTTCATTGTGTTTGTAATTCAGATTTAGGGGTTAATTCTAGATGACAGATGGATTTTCTGTCTGTGGGTGTGTATTCTCTGCTCTCTCGTCTGGGTGCATTGTTTTATTCTGCTAAACATGTGTGTCTCAATATTTCTTTGCTACTTTGTTGTAACAGGGAGTGGAGGTTAATAGTTCAGATTGGCCAAATTTAATTCCTCTGTTTCCCAGCTGTGTGTTCTGAACATTAATGAATTTATAAAATCCTTATATTCATGTTAAAAAGTCTTTCCAGTAATACTAATAATCACTATAGATCCTGTCCATCTTCCCTTTATTCATTCCTTTTTTTAACTACTGCTAATTGATTTCCATGTTATAAACTATAAGGATATATTAAAGAACCAAAATTATCTTCCAAGTTATTGATACATCTATTCTCTGAAAAAAAATATAATGAAGGCTTAATGTTGGATTGAGGAGAAATGATACACCCCACCTCCCTGTAACCCATATCTTTACTTAATCAAAACTTGAAACTCTCCAGAAATACTTTTCTTATTGGAGTTGTAATTTTGTTCATATGCTCCAATTCTGCTTTTGGATTATACCCAAGCATCGATGTTTTTAAATTTATAATCATGTTTCCCTTCAGGGCAAAGAATGTGCTTCCACTGATGCTTGATGTGAATTCAGAGCCCTGACTGAGTTACATGCTTGCATCCAGTGAGTAAATGGACTCAGCTCCCCTGGCTCCTACAGACCTGCCTTTCCATCTACTCTTTCAGCAGAATTTTGGAATTCCTGACTGTGTTTCCCATCTGCAGACACAGAGCAGAGAGCCTCTATTTTAGATAATGGAATCAGTCAGATTTTTAATAAGCTTATAATGTTCACGCATTGTTTGATTTAGTGCTTCTGTGATATAAATCAAGCTGCCATTCCAGGTCTTCTTTTCCTTCCTCGACCCAGACTTGACCTAGGGAATGTTTGTTTTGTTCCTCTATCTCTCTCTCTGTGTCTCTCTGTCTCTCTTTACTTCTCCCTCCTTCTCCCTCCTCCTTCCTTCATTCCTCTATCCCTTTCTCCATTCCCTTCCCTTTCTTTTCCTCTCCTTTTTATCTGGCATAAGAGAGGGCATAAGACAGCAGCAACCTATCCATTGTGACAAGTATCCCACAGGAGTCACCTCTTTGTATTTTGTGAAGTTTTACATAGACTCTGATCCATGGACTTTGCACCTTAGCTGGGAGCAGGATACTGCAATAGAATATTGCCTTCAGCCCCACCCATCACAGAGCTCAGTGTATACCTCATAATCTCCATTGGTGTTATGAAGATCGGTGGCAGAGCCTTGTTTTTCTGCCCTTCTGACAAAAGACAGTTAGTTCAAATCTCTCGGTAGCAAGCTCACCACGGTTGTCTCAGATGTGCTCCTGAAAATGGACATCTGCCTCAGACATTTGCTGAACTGTCTATGCAATAGGAGAGCTCAGTCCTTCATTGTGGTTTACTATCAAATTGAAAGCCCAGGCTCTTTAACTTAAAACCATACCTGATTTGTCCAGAGCTGTTGCTAAATACCATTGCTTTCCACTTACAGTTTGGCACAATTTAACAGAGCAGATTAGAAAAAATAGCAGCCCAGTCCACTTACTTTTGATTGTGTAGCAAGAAAAATAACTATTCTGTAATTAGGTTTCCCTAAGATGAATTTCTTATTAATGGTCGATTAGTTAAAATAGAATTTCTGAGATGGTACCTTTTTTTATAAGCATTTGCTCGTGTTATGATGAAGGTAGCCTTAGTGGCTACACATACATACATACATACACACACACACACACACACACACACACACACACATACACACACACATACACACATACTTACACACATACATATATTCAGGCATATAAAACACACATTCACATAGAATCAAAATTAGTCTCTAAAGAAAGAATTTGAAGATACATTAACAAGCATAAAGAAAAATGTCTAGAAGAGAAATTCTGTTTTGTTCGCAATTATTTCATAGCTGTATTTGATTATACATTCTAATAATTATGCATATTATTATAGGGTTTCCCTGGATCTGTGAATAAATGCGACTTTCATTGATTTGCAGTAAAGAGTGAAAATTATAGCTTCATCCCAGAGTCCTGTTGATTTTTAGTTACAAGACTTACTAAAATCCTTGTTCCAAAACAGATGTGGACTATTTTAGAAAGAGAATGCTTGTGTAAAAGTTATAGGAAGGTGCCAGATAGGGGATAGGTGGATATACATCTTAGTTTATGACAAATCCAGCTAAGGGCAGAAATAATTCATTTTTATAACAAGTGGAGGGAGAAGAGGGTTAATTTTATAAAATGAAAAGTGAACAGAGATCACTTCAGATTGTAACATTGTTTTGTGGCCTGGTAGATGAGGCAGAACTTGATATTTCAATCTGTTCTGGAAGAATATAGTCCATAAATACGTGTCTATATAGCTGCTGTGTTGTTGTTGATGGTGGTGGTGATGGTGGTAATGATGTGCTTATGTGTGCATGTGAGCGTGTGTGTGTGTGTGTGTGTGTGTGTGTGTGTGTGTGTGTGTGTGTGATGTTCTCTAGGACAGTGACAATTTGGGATTTTTTATAACCCATAAACAAGAGATGACATAGCATTAATTTATCGTAGGAATTTGCTGCGTGACATTTGGCATTCTACAATCATGCTGCCCTGTACTAAAAGGCAGGTTGATCCTAAGCCAAGTCCCCTCGTTATAAAGCAGAGACTACCTCAGCACTGGCTCATCCATGCTCAAATGCATCACCCGATGCAAGGAACCTTCTGTTTCTCGTCAAAAAAATGCTCAGCACTGCTCTCACTTTCCTGTCTTCATTTCGTCTACACCCAAGCTGTTCACAAGCTCAGTTGCATGACTTGCTGGAATCCCCACCATTGAATATCCAAGTGTGTTTATATTCAATTCAATGCAAATGTCATGGTTGCTGATGGTGAAGTAGAAAAGGGCTGCGTCAGGAGAAACAAGTCTGTTCTTGCGATTATGGAGTAGGGAACTTGGAAGATACAATGGGCCATGTTGGGTCAGCTTAGGATAGTTTCCCCGCTAGCCCTTTTATGAAAGGATCCTCTTTCAAACTGACTTCTTCACAAGAGTATAGTTTTACAGTATCTTCTGCTTAACCTTCAAAATAAACAAAGCAGAAGAGTAACAGGAATTACAAATGAGGCAAGGAAAGCAAAAGAAAAATGAATATGGAGTCTTAAATTCCCGCCCCTCCAATGCCGCGGTAACCTCAGTAACACATTTTCAGGAAGGACAACATGATGCCGGCACTATACTTAAAGAGCAATCCTCACTCACTTCCTTCTATCATTAAGTTCAACCTGCACGGGAATATACATAGTTTACTGATTTATTTCTCCTTGTTTATTTTTGCCTCTTTAGAAGATAAGCCACCCGGAGGCAGGGGTCTCTGACTCCTCTGAATGCTTGCAGACAATTCTTCCAATGAGATGAGGAGTTTAGTGACCACTCCCCTCAACGGTGTGATCCTCTGAATTGATCCATTGCGTGGTAGTAGCAACACTTGAAGTTTATGGGAAATGACATTTTAATAAAATACTTTAAAGATCATTATATGTGAACATGCGTGTTTTTACTCTTCTGCTGGCATTTCTAACCCATGGTGTCCACCTTCTGCCTTCAATCAAGGATAAATAACCTTTTGATGTAGTGTGCTAGAGTCCTTCTAACCAGATCCGCACAGTGTCAACATAGGAAATGCATGGCCTAGTGTCGCGCTTTACTTTAAATTTCAAAGTGCAAAATAGATTATAAGGTTAATTCCTTTTTTTTAAAAAAAAAAATCCCATTATAACCAATCCAGTCATCATTGGTCCCCCGGTGACCAAAATAAGTAAATAAGTAAAAGCATAAATTACCCAGGAAATACTGGAAATTTGTATACATACATTTGCAGTACCCAAAACAGACATGTTTCGAGCCTTTGAAAACTCTTCAGTTATACATGGGTACTTCAGATACAGATGATCGTTTTCTTTGTTCAGACAGTATTCGGTGAAGACCTGTAAATTTTCAACCTGATATGTAAGCAGTGCCAGATATGAACATTCCATGCAGGAAATCAGGAAGGGAAGAAAACAGCCTAGTCCCACCAGCAGTTTCAATGTCCTCTTATCCAGCAGCCTGGAGTTGACGTTGTTAAGTCCCTAAAGCAGAATTGAACTAACTCATCTGAATTTAATAGTGTCTACCCAGTTCTCTGTGGGCCAGGCAGTGTTTCAAAGAAGAGAGCAGGATGTTTTAGTTGGGAGGCAATGAATACGCTCAGCTTAACAGAAAGTTATGTGTGGAGGTTTGAATGATGCGTGCTGTGAGTCCATAGGTCTGTTTGTCCTTCTAGTCTCATATAGACCCCAAATGTAGTGACCCACTAAGGATCCAAGGCGGTATGTGTTGGCTAACTGTAAGATCCATGTAACTTTAGCATATTGGTTTTTTAAATACAAACATTTTGTTTTTAATAAATTTCATTTCCTAAGGCTTACAATATATACAGCTTATATGACATTATACACATCGTTTTACATTACAGATGATCTATGCAAAATATAACATTATTGTGTATCAAGTATCTTCTGTATCACATAACATGATGTTTGTCTTTTATTAAAAATGATTTTCTCTTTGCAAAAATGAAGTGTTGACTAATTTACTCTGATTTTAAGCTTTCATTTAAGGTGATATGACAATACTTAAATAAGTAACTTAAGTGGTGTGTTGCTTTTAATTTTAATCAGTAGAATACCTGTATATAAATGCACACGTGCACACAGGCACACCAACAATCTGGTTGGTTTCCAAATGCCTCTTGTTTCATAATAAGCATTAGAAACAAAGTTGTTTTTCAAGTTAATGATTTTTCTGACATGACACAATTGATATAATTGCAAAATATGTTTTATAGTGAGTGGAAAATATGCCCATTTTTAATTTGTAAATCAACATTTGTTAAAAGTAGTAATCCACATTAAAACATTTAATTCAATGCGCATTTAATTTTCAAAACATTGCTTCTGGCAAAGGTTTGACATTTACTTAACAATTATAGGATTGATCTTCCAGGATTAAGCTGGAAGAATTAATTTGCTATAGCAAATCTGTGATAA
Organism: Rhabdomys pumilio; assembly: GCA_030674055.1. Classification (NCBI taxonomy): domain Eukaryota; kingdom Metazoa; phylum Chordata; class Mammalia; order Rodentia; family Muridae; genus Rhabdomys; species Rhabdomys pumilio. Next base: position 64,033,419 of record JANHMN010000014.1, read on the forward strand.
AAATATGAACACCATCCCAAACTTTATACCCATTTTAAATGAAGGTCTTTTTTATTTTTCATCAAAGTCAGTCTCATAGTTGCACTTAATTACGCTTTAAGCTTATGTAATAATCATAGCAACTTAAATCAACAGGATGACTCAAATGGCAACATTAGCAAACGCTCCAGAAACATATATAACACCATGGAAAATTGACTCAGTGGGCACTGGAAAGGGTTGCTCTTATATATTAAGGAAAAGGAGTTAAATATATGACACAGACCTGGAATGCCAGTACTTGGGAGGTAGCAGCAAGGTGATCTGGAATTCATAGCCATCGTTTGACACATGAGTTTGAGGTCAGCTCCGCTACAAGTGACCCCCTCTCAAAACAACAAAAACCCAGCAGATATTAAGAAATATGAAATACAAAGTGGTTACATGCTATCTTATGTGTAAATCCTTGTATGTCAGATACCAAGTTGGTCAGGGGACAAGGGTTTCTCACTGTTTAGAGTATAGAGAATTGTCAGATTCGATATTTTTGTTTAGTCATCAACACTTTTTTCAGAACATTTTCTACATGATTAAGATGGATATTTACATTTGGCAATGCAGCATGAGATTTATTCTTCAAGTGAAAAGGACTGCCGGTCATCCCTCCTGTTACAGTATTTTTGACTTCAGACCATAATTACCGTCTCCTTGATTTCCTTGATAATGATTGAATCATTATCTTTTGTTCATTTGGCAAGATCCCACTATGTGCACCTAACCCAACTTTGAGGAGACATCTATAGATTGAGAATCATCCCTATGTCCTGACAGAGAAAAGAGCTCCAGGCTTTCTGTATTCCCAGTGGTTCAAAACTATTTGGGGTCAATTAGAAAGTTATACTGGATATCTTGAGTCCCATGACATTTTCTGGCTCAGTTATTCTCTTTGCTGGCATGATATCCACATTTCTAAACTGGCTCACTTTCTATTCATTTGTGAGGTTTGTGCTTACTAGCATCTGATAATGGCACAGAGATCGCTTATTAAATCTGGATCATGGGTCTGTACTTTTAAATGGGTGCTTGTATCTACACAGTCTAAATACAGATTACTCAGCTTTGCACCACTTCATTGCTACATACATTCGATTTTAGGATGTTAGGCTTCAGAACGCTAAAGACTCATTCAGAAGTCATGTGTGTGCACGTGTCTCTCTCTCTCTCTGTGTGTGTGTGTGTGTGTGTGTGTGTGTGTGTGTGTGTGCACTATGGTGCTGTGTATCCCCTAACTCATTAATAGAATGGTATGCTGGCATTAGTGAATACACATTTATGATGTAACGTTTCACTATCCCAAGAGGCATTAAAATAAGATAGCCATCACTGAAACCTAGATCATGAGAACATCTGGGCTCCCCATTTGCATCTGAGAAACCCAATGCTTCCACACAAGTAACCACCATTTACAGTTTGGTATGATGTTTAATGTATCGCTCCAGTGAATTACAGTCCAAGAACCCCTTTTCTCAGTATTTCTAGCCATGGGGATAATCCTAACAGCTTTTCTTCTGACTATGTTTCTGCTACCAGTGGCTCAAGTATATCTTCTTGGCTCTTTTGTTTGTAGTTGTTAATACTCTTAGAGTTTTTGTTGTTGCTGCTGTTTTAGTAAGTGGATAGAAAATGGTTCCATCAGGAGGTCTTATGAATGCATGCATGTCTTACACTCTTCTCATGTTTATCCCATTACCTCTCCTTTGTTAAACAATTTATTTATAATTGAAATAGAATTACATAACTTTCACTCTATTTTTCTATTTCCCTCCCCCTAGTATTTTTCCCTTCTTTACCCTAGGACCATATCTGCTTTCATATCACATATTAAACGAACATATGCATGTTGTTTGTCTTACTTTCTAGTGAACCTCATTAACAATCCCAATACCAGCCAGGCAGTGGTGGCACACGCCTTTAATTCCAGCACTTGGGAGGCAGAGGCAGGTGGATTTCTGAGTTCGAGGCCAGCCTGGTCTACAGAGTGAGTTCCAGGACAGCCTGGCTTATACAGAGAAACCTTGTCTCAAAAAAAGAAAACAAAAAAGAAAACAATCCCAATACCAGCTACACAAATTAAAGTCCCCAGGGATGTATAAGGATTCTTCATTCCCTACATCTTATGTTTTATTTTTACTTGATTTTCTTTCCTATTAGTAGTTATTCTGGCTGGGATGTGACAGTTAACTAGTATCATTTAGATTTCTATTTTCTTGAAAGCTAAGTATTTTTGAAAAATATCTACTTGCCATTTGTGTTTTTTCCATTGGGAACTTACTGATCTGGAGATTATGTGTGGATTTAATGTTTTTAGTTCTCTGTTGATTCTAGATACGAATACCCTCTTGGGTATATAATTGGCGAGGGTGTTTCTCATTCTGTCAGCTGTCATTTTCCTTTGTTTATTGTTTATTTTTCTGTAGAAAAGCATTTTAATTCAATTCAATCTCTTTTGTAAATACCTGAGGATGATGTTTCCTATATTGTTGGACTTCCTTTCAGGAAGTCTATACCTATACCTAAATCTTGATGTGTTTTGCCTATATTTTTCTCTTGTGACTTCAGGATTTTAGATCATACATATAGGTCTTTGATCCATTTTGAATTGATTTGGTACAAAATGAAAGATATAAATCTTGTTAATTGATTACATATATTACTTGAGACGTTACTATGAGTTTGATAGAGATGATAATTTTATTTCTATACAGAAACAGTTGCACATGGAAACACGTGTAATTCCAAGAATTCATGTAGACACATAGAGCATGGAGGTTATAGATGATGAAATTTAATAGTTCATCTTGGGCTCAGGAGACAGATAATCAGTTAAGAACACAAGTTGATTTTTTCCAGAGAATATGAGTTCAGTTCTTAGCACACACATGGTGGGTCACAACCGTCTTTAACTTCAGTCCCAAGGACTCCTGTAGCTTCTGCAAATGCCCAGAATGTGTAAAGTATTCAGACAGACATCAGTGAAGGATTAACACCTGTATACAATAAACCAAATAATATTTAAAAGTGTTTTTTTTAAGTAGTTGATTTTACTTAAAAAAAAAAAAAAGAAATGTTCATGATCAGGCACAGAGAAATGTTACCATGGTTAAAGCAAATGCAGAAGTTTGCTGCATATGTCTCAGACTTGATTGACTGTAATTTATATTTTTTTTCAGTGTCTCTGCTAGAGAGCTGAAGAAAAACAGAGGCAGGTGCATCCGAGGTGGTCGACAGACCAGCTGGACGGGGAAGGATTAGAATAGAAACCATCTAGTTGTAACAGATTTCAAGTTCTGGCAGCTATGAATAATACCACCAAACAGTTGGTATGAAGCTGTTTGAAGACCCAGAGCGACAGAAAAATCCTGAGAGGGGCTGATTCCAAAAGAAAGAATTCCCTGTGGGTGCTGGGGCTAGTTTGAGTAATAATTGATCTCAGTTCATATTTTGCAAGGTTGTAATTGCCTGTTTATATCTCTGCACCCTCTCTAGACTGTCAGCGTGGGCAGAGTCTGTCTGTGCTACTGAAGGGGTTGGGGAGAGGGTGTTCTCCTCAGACATCATCTGGCAGGTGGTGGGTGTTCATTAGCTACTTGTCAATATGTGAATGAAACATGTTTAGCTAGGGTCTTGACTTCAAATCGGCACATGATGGTTCCAACATTTGAAGTTAAATGAGTGTGTCACAGTTGGGACAAGGAAAGGAAGGGCTTTGTGCTCCTAGACATTTAGGAAGAATCACTTTGGGGAGAGGAGTAAGACTTCTTTTGACCTAACTGCTTACGAGTTCCCATCCAAGCTTCCCTATGACATGGTAGTCAGGGTATGCTACCTCTGATGCGATTTGTTGATGCACAGTTAGTGTGACTGACAGACTCTTTCCCACGTTTCTTTGGGACTGACATGGAAAGAAGGGTGAACACACATTAATGAATGGACAAGAATGGTTAGTCTATGGACTTAGAGATTGTAATAACAATGTTTGTTTTAGTCTTTATTGGAGAGTAGAGCAATGTCCTGTATTCCTTTTGGCCCACTGGGCCCTGGGAATGGCGTGGACAGGACCAGTCAATACGCTTCCACTCCTGAAGCTGAGCACGTGCACAAAGTTCAGAAGTTCACTATTTGGGATACGAACTTACAAACTCAAAATTGTTATGCTCTTCCGGCGAACAGTTCCTGGGTTATATTCGTTAGCAAAGGTATGTTTCCAAAATTGACAGTTAAGGCTGCCACATCTCATACCTTTTAAGTATATTACATATTCCTATGTCTGTGGGCTCAGCTACACGTGGGAGGTAATACTGAGCAGCATTGGTAACTGGACAAATAAGGCTCCTGTATATTGATTTAAAACATTTAAAAACTGAAAAACATGGGACTTTATGAGCAATGAAGCTTGGGAGACAGATGGAAAATATGAAAATTTAGAAATACTGAATTTTCATCTATCTAAGTAGCATGTCAAAAGACAGTATCCAACTGGACAGCATAAATATCCTTGACCTTGGTATGTTACCAAGAGATGTGGAAATAATGACTGGAAACCACAGAAACAGAAAACATGTTAAAACCACGAGCACTGAAAGAAGCAAAGGTTGAGGGCAGGATAGAATTGATTCTCAACAACAACAAAAAAGTTCTGGATGGTTGCTGTTTAAATTTCTGTGCATACTATTATCATGAGATAATGTTGAAAAGGAGAGAATATTAGTCTTTCAAGCCTTAACTGCACATTTTACTATATATTAATGTGTATTTATCAGGAAGTTGAAAATGCCAGAGCAGCATAAACAGTATCACCCATGACCTGAGCACTTAAAGGTAATTACAATTCATTCCAATTTCCACATTCCATCATGGAGTATTTAATAATAGTAGAATGAGAGGAGTGACCATCTCTTTGTTTAGGAGGCATCTTAATGATGATATTCAGAATCATGTGGTAGTCAATGTTTGTGTTCATTATGTTAGAGATGCCTCTAAGTAGTTTACGTGCCCATTTTCCCAGCAACCACTGAGATAAATGTATTGAGAACACACATACATACACACATATATATGCCTGTAGAATAGCATTTTATATGCTTCCATATGGCTTTTTCAAACACTAGTTTTATATATTTTTATCACAAAAAGCAATTTTATGATTCAGATGTATTAGATCATATTCCTCCCCTCCCTCGAGTTCTTCCAGATCCTAACGCCTTTCTACTCATTTAACTTTATGTTCTTCCTCAAACAAGCCCCCAGCATAACAACAAGCCCACCTAAAAATACGAAAACAAAATAAGCCCCATCAAACTCTCCCACCAAACTGTAACCAAACACAAGCACAAAAATGATTGTGGAGTCCATTCTGTGTTTGATCAGCTACTCCTGCGCATGCCTACTCCCGCGCATGCCTACTCCCGCGCATGCCTACTCCCGCGCATGCCTACTCCCGCGCATGCCTACTCCCGCGCATGCCTAATGCTCATTGCCCCCTCCTCTGACCTACCCCCTTCTTCTCATAAATCTCATCAGTATTTCCCTTTCACACCACCTTTGCTCCATTACCTCCCCCCCAAGATTATTGTTTACCCACAAAAGCAATGGCTGTTAGCAGAATAGACTATTTCCAGAGCTGTGTAGTAGTGTGTCATCTTTGTGTTAGTGTGTACTATCTTACTAAACATAAGTTTATTTACTTCTAGTTGAAATAGCAACTTTTTTGGAAGTGCCTGAATCAATCTTTGTATATCGTACTCCAGAAAGCATGAAGACTCTTAAAGTTTGAAACCTGAGTCTTCAGAACCAAGACCAGACTGGTTCCTAGAATTTGTAGAAGGTTTTCTTATTTTTGCTGACTAGATTGTGGAAGAAAGAATGAATAAAAAAACTCACAAAGACAAATATAGTTGTTCACATAAGAGAAAAAGTGAATATTCACAAAATACTGTTGAGGTCTGTAAAAAACGTGGCATATATTGTGATATACTAACGCTAGGACGATTAGTCTTCAATACAGTGCGGTCTGTGGTGAAAAAAATAATTAAATAGGAAACAATAGGAAAGTATTAAATATCTCAGTGTAAGTCAACCTAGATCTTTCAGCTACAACAGGAGTGTTGTACATATGAACTCACAGAGGCAGTGACAGAATGCACAAGGCCTGCCTGAACAGGCTCAAGCCAGATGGGGACCCAGTGCAGAGGGAGGAAGTGGATGTGTGATTCCATCCCTAATGAAGAAGCAATCTCCAGTTGACAACTGCTTTCAAAGAGTTTTCTATATTCATTTTACCAAAGGCTAGGTCTCATACCCAGCAGTAGATGACCAATAGGAATTCAACAGTATTTCTGTAGACATTTTGTCTCATATTGCTTTGTTTGGACTTACTGGTATTATGCTAGTATATTATGGTATCCATTTTTTTGTGTTTTTATGGGTTTTGTTTTGTGTGCATGTCACACACACACACACTAGTTTTTTAGGTTCTTTATTTTTGTTTTTTTATTTGTTTTGTTTGCCTGTTTTGTTTTGAGAAATAAAACGGGAGAGGGAGGAAAGGAGAGAGGGAGAGAGAGAAAGAGAGGAGAGTGGACATAGAACTGGATGGGCATAGAGGTGGGAGGAATTGGGGAAGGAGACTCTGTCATCGTAATATATTTTATAAAGTTTTGTCAATAAAACAAATTAATATAAAGCCGTGTATTAGATTGCTGTACAACAACTGATATTATAATTTAATTATATGTGAATTAATAAATTGTATACTCTAAAAGACCTTGCAATAAATACATAGGTATATGGAATGCAGTTAAAAATAAAACATGGGATTACAGAAGTCTAGAGAATATTATTTAAATCGCCAGAGTAGCATAAGCATATTTCTTGTATTTTACACAACATATGATTAATCATGGAATTATGTTTTTCAAGCAGTGTAAAAATTAATATATAGTTCTGGGTAACTGAGTTCAACTGAGAATCGCTGATTCTTACTTATCTGATGTTTTAGGACTACATTTATTTTGATACTAAAACAGTGCTTTTTTATTGAAAATAAATGCTTTTCTCATACAATATATCCTGTTTAGAGTTTCCCTTCTCTTTATTTCTTTCAGTTCTTTCCCACACCCTTCCTTTATAGATCTATTTCCTTCTGTCTCTACTTAGAAAAAAATAGGCTTCTAAGAGACAACAGCCATACATGACTTGATACAATATGAGATAAAACAAGAACCATCACATAAAAGCTGGACCAGGCAACAAGGGCCTTGTTCTCCTGTGGTCCTCCATCAACTTTGACTTACACTCTTTCTGTGAGCTTCCCAGGGTGAAGAGGGGAGGGATTTAATGGAGACATAGCCTTTTCTCTCTCTCTCTCTCTCTCTCTCTCTCTCTCTCTCTCTCTCTCTCTCTCTCTGTGTGTGTGTGTGTGTGTGTGTGTGTGTGTGTGTGTGCATAATGTCTGGCTGCACTGTGAGTCTCTATATCTCTTCATATCTGAAACAGGAGGAAGCTTCTCTGGCGATGACTGAATAAGGCACTGCTCTATGAGAATAGTGGAATATCATTCAGAGTCGTTTTATTGATACCATTTTTAAAAATCAGTAGTGTTTGGTTTTACTCTGGGTATCTGTGCTATGTAGTTTCTGAATCTTTGTAACCAGTGTTAGGTATGGGTTCCATCTCATGGTATGGAGAAGAAGGCAAATCAGGCATTGATTGGCTAACACATACATTTTGTGCCATCATTGCCCTAGCATATCTTTTAGGACAAAGCTTTTTGTGGATGGGTTGGTATTTACATTTGTTTTGGTAGCCTGCCTATTACCTTCCAACACCATAGACACTAGGATATTGGTGTGAAGACTTCATTTAGGCACTGGTTTGGTTTCTCCATTTTCAATGAGTTGTGTGGGTGTTATCCTCAGCAACAGGCTCAGTTGTCAGTTTGTGGAGATGAACCCATTGTCTTGGCAAAGCCTGGGTTATTGGGAAATTTCCACCAAACCCCCTTGGCCAGCAACTCAGCTGAATGTAACTCAGTCACTCACTGTAATATAGCCTTGCTTGGTGAAAAGAGTTGGCCAGTTGAGACTCCACCTACCCCATTACTAGAAGACTTCATTAGGATCACCTTCAAATTTTAGGGAAATGTCCACTGTACCAGGTTTCCATAGCATCCTTCAAATGCCCTATTCCAGCTGTCTCTTTTTGCATTCCCTCCCTCAACCCTATCTCTCTTCTCCCTCCTCACCCATCTTGCTGTTCCCTTTCCCCCACTCCTGCCACCGGTTCACTTATAAAGTCTATTTTATTTTTCCCCTCCCAGGAGATCTGTGTTTTCCCCCTAGTCATCCCTTCCTCTATATCAGCTTCTCTGGCTTTACGGATTGTAGGCTGTTTATCTTTCTGGACTATTTTAATACTAACACATGTACAGTAAAGGTCCAAGTTCTTCCTGCACAGCACAGTTAAGTGCTTATAAGCAGATGCCAAAAAAAAAAAATAATAATAATAAGTTTGATTGCGGCCTATGGAGTCCCCAATGCACACCTGGAGGGGGCCAATCATGGTTGCATTGTACAAATAGAAACTGTAATTGTTGAATTATCATAAATAAGAAAAACTCAGAACCTTGGCTTTAGATTTTCTGTTCTTACTCAGTTAAGCTACTAACTACGGAAGAAAAGGCTTTTGTCTTGTTGTTTTGTACTGTCAGTCTGATGCTGTGTGCTTGGTAAATGTAGTCATCACTGTTACTCACCCTTGGTGGTGAAGAATTTGCTCATTAATACATTTGTTCTGTATTGGCTCAGAGAATATAACCACTGTGCATGCTTACACAGAAGCACCAGGCTTAACTGGTACCTGTCGGCTAGCAAGACATTCTGCCAGCATGCTATTTAACACCAGGAACAACAACAACAAATGAGTGTGCTCATTTGGAGAGATACAATTGTAAAAGATAATTGTGGAAAAGCAGCCCCAAATGCGTCTAAGCCTTATATTATTCCTGTAGGAGATGAGATTCTTAAATCCGTTCTTTCTTTATCACAGGTGGATGTAAAGATCATCCCCGAGAAACAGTCAGGAAACACTGTCTGCACTTTCTCATTAGCGATGTTCACACTGTGGATTGTTAGCTGCAGTGCTTTCTTCGCACAATGAGTAGGAGAAGGGAATCATATGATGTTTACACGGGTTATAAATATAACTTGTTAAGTGTCTACTGCTTTGTGTTTGGTCTTCAAACGCAAGATTCCATTTGAGATGAGACTGGTGAGGATTCCAAAGCTTTGAAACTATTATGGGGAGGTGCTATTATTTTGCTTTAAAAAGAGCTGCCATTACGTAATCATTTCAATTGGCTTCCTTTTTATCAATCACTGTTTCACATATTGAAGAGCCCAATGAAAGCATGATTGTAAAAGCTTCATCAATGGGATGAAAGTACAACCCACTCCCTACTGCCACTTGTTATACAGTCACAGGATGGAACACAGCAAATATCCCATGTGTGGAGGAATAGTTAGAGGTTTTACATTGGTCTGTTTCTCTTTAGTACTCATGCTAACTGGCTCAGAGGCTTACAGATACCCTTCATAGGTGTCACATGTTTCTATGACTACCATTACATTACGTTCGTATGAGGTGTGAAGGGAAAAAAATCTTCCAGCGTTTATACCAGGAAGCACTTTTAATCACATGTGATTCTGATCAGTCAGCACCCTGGTATCTTTCAGCCACTATGCGCCAAAAGTAGTCTTGCCTCTGACTCATCTGAAAATTATCCAAATAAGGACAGAAAAACTAATAATTCAGCTTCTTACATGAAGACTTACATTCCATATAAGAAATACTTACTCATTGTCTATGATGAGGCAGCACTTACCCATGCTTTATCTTACTTCATCATCATATTGACCCGTTTGGTTGACATTGCCATTCATAGTTTGAAAAACAAAAACCTACACATGGGACTAAGAGACACTCATTCAGCTGATGTAGTCATACACAGTCACTCCTGGAAATTCATAATTCTGAAATCATGAGCTTTATCTTGCTAGCCCAAGTCATATTGAAATAATTTGATAGGAGGTTACATGTTAGAAAGTACACTTTTCTCAAAGTTGGAATCTAAGCACTGCTGTTTGCATATCACACACTGTCTTACTATCTATACAGATATTGTTAGACCCTATAAAACATCATTTCCCATACTTTAGCCAAGGGGATATTTAGACAGAGAAAGGTAAGTATTCCAGAATTAGAGAAAAATGTATAATATAATACATAAAATATTTGAAAATATATACATGTTGTCCAAGAGAAAATAAATGCATTGAATATAAAACAATAAATCAAAATGAGGAAGGAGAAGTCTTAACAAAAAAGATAGCTAAGTGTTTTGAAATTAAACTCATATTTTCAAGATGCCATGACAGAGTAAGTTTGGAGATTGAATAATCTATGACACTGTGACACGGAAATAACAAACAGAGTAACCAGTAAGTAACTGGAACCTTCACTCTAGCATAAAGAATGGAGAAAAATAGTAAATAAAATAATATAAAAATGAAAATGAGACATAATTTCTGTAGTAATTAAATACAGATAGGAAAATTAAAACAGTGGAGTTGAAAATAAGCCATGAACTAACTAGAGGATGTAGGGAGATTCTTTAAAAGGAAACCGAATAGATGACAGCTGGTTGGCAGACTCAGAGAAGAACTGAATCTGACAGGTATGTGGTGAAGAACACATCATTTTAATAACCACATATGTACATACACAGCAGAAGGAGAAGCTGAGTTTCCAGTTAAAACCACAAAACAATACACAGGCAATAACTGTTCATGTTTAAAATGGAATATGAAGTATTATAAAATATTAATAAAAAATGGATAATATGAGAATCAACTACTTTTAGTTTTCATGTAAAATGGTCAGTATGACATAATATATAAAAACATCAAAGCATAAATTTAATAGATCACCAAATAGATGTGTATACCAATCACAACATGTTAGTTGTGTTTTCCATTTATTCTCATGCTGTGCCGAGACGAATTGATGGGGTGAATGAGAACATTTCTTCTCAGTGACTCTCTAATACATTAGATGCATTCTTATTCTTGAATGGAAGACAGAACTGTTGCTGTGGAAATATATGAATGGTGAATATTTGTGAGCCAGGCCATATTATAATGATGCTATTCATTAAATCAGAACTAGGGGATGTGATGAAATACCTGAAAAGTCCAAGGCTTATCTCAGCAGTGTCTCAAGATGTTAATGCTTGTCAATAATTCATAATCATCAGGTGAACATTCTGTTTCCAAAGGGACTTGTGAATGGCTCAAGACAAACTCCAGCATAGGGTTCTTTCCCATGCTCTCATTAAGTGTGCTATGGTGACTCAATTGAAACATTTATGTTCTATAGAAACTGGTCACTCACTGTAACCGTGGAAATATGAGCTAATTGTTAGTGAACCCAGCTACAATCAATTATACATGTGGTCTATAAAACATTTAAGTAGTAAGTGTTGTTTCTTTATTCAGTAGTGCTTGGGGTATAACCGTAACATTTGCTCTTGTGCGTAACTGTGCTATGTATGTATCCTGTGCTTTGAAATCAAGGGAGAGTCCTGCACTCATGTGCTGTGAGTGTGTCATGTGGTTGGAAATTAAGGTAGACTACTGCATTTATGTGACAGAATGAAGTTAGTCCCTCTCCTACCCCAGCCAACCTTCTGCCTCTTACTCCTTGGTTCTTGGGAACCTGTGTGCCCTGGCATGTTCTAACTGACATTGTAACTACCTACCAGAGTTGTTAGCAAATAATTCCCACTAATAATAATAATTAGAAGAATCTTAAGTGCTTGTGTTTAAGAAAGTGCTTCAAAATGAAGTTCATAGGTTTTTAAAGTTTAAACATATAATTATGTTAAAAGTGAACCTTTTTTTTGGGGGGGGGGTTGTATGTTTCCTACTGAAGTGTTCACCATGACATGAGCAATGATAATTCTTGTAGTGTGTATGGTGCTAAGTTCCTGGGAGATGATGACAAAAATAAAATGCATGAAGACAAGCTCACACAGCTTTGAATGCTCTTGTTAATGTTTTATGAGAAAGCTAGCTTTTAGTTGTTTAATATATTTGTGTTTTATTGGACATTTTATTTACATTTCAAATGTTATTCCCCTCTGGAAACCCCCTATCCCATCCCTTTTCCCCTCCCTCCCCCTGCTTTTGTGAGGGTGCTCCCCCACCCACCCGCCCACTTCTGCCTCTCCACCCTCGAATTCCTCTACACTAGGGAATCAAGCCTTCACAGGGCCAAGGTCCGCTCCTCCCGCTGATTCATGACAAGGTCATCCTCTGCTACATACGTGGCGGGAGTCGCTTTAAATAAAAATACTTGTTTAGAAGTTTGGTTTAACACCTTAGGAAAATAAAAGCTTAAAAGCAAATGTGTCAGGTGTTTTCTTAGATATATCATAATTTTTCTTTCACACATAAGCATGCCTACTCAGTACTTATCACAAGAGTATTATAAAGTAAAAATACCTTCTCAGTAGTTAAAGAGTAATAGATACCAAAATAATTTCCACAAAAATAAATTAGTTTATAAAACGCATTAAATAGTACAGTGATCTTGTTTGAAGAAACATAATTTATTATTTTCTCCCTTTACTTTCGATCAGTGTGTCAAAATCTCTTTTTAAGAAAAAAATTTCAGAGTCATGCATAAAATGTTACAAGATTTTTATCATCATCCAGGAAGGAGGGAGCACTGAGAAATTGCTGGATTTCACTGAAAACAAAACAGTAATAACAACAACAATAACAATACACCCTTGCCTGTTTAAGTTTGTTCTCCACTTTAAATATCATTTCTTAAAATCCTACACATTAGGGGACTATAGAGGCGAATCAGTGCTTAAGAGACTCGCTGGTCTTTCAGAGGAGCTAAGTTTAGTTCCCTATGTTAACAAATGCCTGTAACCCCATTTCCAGGGGATCCCATGCTGTCTTGCCTTCTCAGAGTCCTGAATTCACATGGTGCACATAAACTCTTGTAGGCACACACATATCACATATGTATAAATAAATACATAAATGTCCCCAAAATATATATGTTAAAATATCACTTTTTTCTCAAGACAACCAATTATTTTAACCTATTTGTATGCCATTTAAATCTGCACATGGAGACCTTTTACCTACATTTTTAGCGATAATATAGTTAGTGTATATATTTAAAGTATACTCTTAATGAAAGTACTGAAATATAAACATAAGCTTACTTTTAATTGTTTGTTTGAGGATATTTCTCAATTCATATGACCTGATAATTATCTCTTTAAATCCTTTGTTGTTTAAATTTCAAGTAAATATTTGATATGTTAAGAGTTTACAAATAAAGAAATAGACGTTGATGGAGGTTAACCTACTTCAAGATAGGTCAGCAAGGAAAGCAAACTACTGAAGAACCAGGAGTCACCATCAGCTGTCTCACATTCAGGGAGAGCATCCACACTCATGGCTGAAACTGTTTGTCCCTTCCCCTAATTCTGTAAATAAAATTCATCATCATTTGTTATTTAAATTGTGAAAGACAACCACTTTCTGTGAATCACATTATTTGGCCCACTCAATAAAATGTTTAATGCACAATTACTATAAGAGTTTTAGGGCAAATTATTTTCTATTAAGTATTATTTCAGTGTGTCTTTGAAAGGACAGGTATTTATAATTGGGTAAGTCCTCTATTTCTGTAAAAAAAAAAGTCTATACTTATATGACACTGTCATACCAAGGTTTATACATAATTAGTAGTTATCACAAGTGCAACTAGATTAATGTATAAGAAAATAATTTCTACTAATGAAATAATTAATGTAGTAATTAATTATTACTACATATTAATAGTAGTAAATTAATATCCTGGTTGGAAGAAACACATATTATTAAAACATTTTCTGTTTCTACATTTCATTTTGTTGACACATTGAGTCTGGATTCAAAGTTGAGTTTGAGAGAAAATTGCATATAAACATACATTAAATATTATGCGGTTTCATCATCACTGAGGGGGAGAGGAAGCTAGTATTATCTTTCTGTATTATATTATTATTATTTCTTATTGTATTATATTTCTGTGCTGAACACCTAGACATTTTGTTATGAAATAATAACATTTAAATATATAGTAGGAAGAAAATTATTAAAATTTAAAACCTAAATTGCAAACCTTAAATTTTTTAGTAGTAGTAGTGAATGGAGGTGACTTTTAAGGGGTCCTTCATTGTTCCATCAAAAGAATTTCAGTTTAGAAAATTTTAAATTAAATTTGCTATTTGTTTGCTTTTTACTGCGATTAGTAATGAGATTGCACATGAAATCCTGTGTTCGGGAATGTTCTGTAACTTCCTCACCGCTGGGCTGCTTGGCTAGTTTTTGGTAATAAGGAACATGTCAGTAAACACGGCTACACTGTGCTGGACTTCTGACTGAAGGGGCAACTGAACACTGATTGTGGCCCTAAGTCACCTTGTCTGTGTTAGTTTTCTTCAACAACAATAGAACATACATTGACTTAGGTGTAAGAGTGAGATCTTCCATGTTGAATATTTCATTCTAAGAAATAATAGATATTTGGATTTTAAGATCCTATACTCTTTGTCCCTGCACCATTCTTGTTTCTCTTCTCAGCTGTCGTGTGCTATCGGATACTCTGTGGCCAGACCACAGGGTAAGTCTGTCTTTGCTTCTGTTCTTTCTTCTTTATCTTCTTCTCTTTCTGTTTCTACCACTCTCCGAAGAGGTTGCTGTAGCTACTTCTAAACTTACACCCTCTGCCCGACTCCGCCTCTTCCAACTCTTCCCCATCAAATCTGGACTAGCAGCCTTGCTAGCATTAGTTTGCTTCGGTGGTTTCTCATTACTTCAAAGGTGGAGTTTACTTCAGAGCACGGAGAACCTTGCCCCCAGCCTTTCATTCCTTCTCTGTGTCCTGTTATCCGCATCTGTCCCATGAGCCACAGCACTTATCTCACTGTACAACTGAAGTGCCATTCCTTTTAGAGGTCATTCCAGGAACTCTAAATACAGTAATATCCCTTATATGCTGATTTGCTTTTTATAGTTTCAGTTGTCCGTAGGCAGTCTTGTTCCAAAATACTCAGATGAGGGAGGGAGAGCTGGCTTAGTGGTTAAGAGCACTTATTACTTCTATAGAGGCCCTGGGTTCTATTCCCAACATCATTTGGCAGCTCATCATCATCTGTAACTCTAGTTCTGGAAGAGTCAGTGCCCTCCTTTGACCTTTGCATATATAGTGCACATAAGTACATTCACTTAAAACAGTCATGCATGTGAAAAATAATAAAACAATCTAAAAGACTTAAGAACACCCAGTGGGATATTTTAGTAGGAAAAATAAATATGTAATTTTCAAGCAACTTTTATATATATTGTTATAGTTGCCCCATCTCATTATTCTTGTCAATTTTAGTGTTCTTAATTTATAAATAAAATTGTATATTATATATATAATTAATTTATATTATATATAATTATTTTATACTTTATAAAATTTATTTTATCTTTTATATATAAAATTATATAATGTATAATATTTTATATTTCAAATATAAAATTATATAACATATTATATATAAAAATATATACATTAGTTATGTGTACAATTATTATATATTGTATACAATTAGTTATATATTGTTTATATATAAACAATAAATTATATATATATAAATTAAAATTATACAGGTATCAATGTATAGATGAAAACAATGTGAGTGGAGTTTGGTATGAACCTCAGTTTCACCCTCCACTGATGAATCTTGGAATGTGTTCTCTGTGGATAACAGGATTGTATATAGCTAGATACAGATTATACCTGTCATTTGTTGTCCCTACATCCTCCCATTGGTGGACATCAAGGTTTACAACTGAAATCATGCAAATTTTGTTTAAAACCTGAGTGACTTGATGCGTTTTTTTTTCCCTGAAGAGTATTGTGTTTTGTTCTTTCAAATTTCATAATGTCGTGATGAGGAGAAATCGGCATAGAATGAAACATGCTATTAGTAAGTATGAGCACAGTGGTGTTTGAAAGGGGATATCATTGCATTAATTTTCCATGGGGATAATAACATGGGTTATTGAATCAAGCCTACTAATCATTACTACAAGTGTTTGAACATTTGTAAATACACGAGTTCTTCCAAGCAGAGGAGGAAACCTTAGCAAATAGGGAAAACCTATTCCATGGAATGCTGACATTGTATTTCATACCCATCCATTACTTGTTTGCTGGACGATGGGTGGAGTAAAGTCTAATTTGGTCAATGGCTGCTGTTGACAGTGTTTGTTCCCTATGGATCGAAAGTTCTCATCTTTCAGCTCTGTTAAAAGTGGTCCTGTGGACAAAGATGTTTAAGTGTGCTTTCAAATTATAAATGAATTCTAAGTACTTAATATCCCAAACAGAGATTAATCTACAGACAACATAGCAATCCAGAGAGAGAAAGACAAAGGCACACAGCAAGACTCCTTTGCTCTGGCCTGCACTCCTTGATCTAAGGCTGCTCTGATTCCGTACAGGGTATACCATGTGTGCCCACGGTTCAGCACCTAATTACATAGCATCTTGCTTAGTAAAAATCTGATTTTTTTTGTAAGATTAGCTCAATTTCTAAATGTTTAACAAACCAAACAATAAAATATGAATATCCATAAAGCTTGCCACATTCTCATCCCTGGGAAAGACAATAGCAGGAGAAGCTGGCTTGTGAATAATGAATGATAGCTTTATTGTTTGGAGCGATTCAGGATCAGTGTTGCCTGCTGTATGACTGGCATAGAGTGGATGGATGAGTGTGTTTACTGCAGGCCAACAAGGGTACAGAGAGCAGAAAAACATGCATGGTACCTTATAGTAATTATTAATAGTGAATAGGAAATAACTATGCCATGTGCATAGAAACACACATGGTACATTCTAATAGTTCTCACTAGTAAAACTTAAATACCTATGCCATGAGCATAGTGGTTCAGTTGATCTGTTTCTCATAAAATATTCTCATGATAAAGAGTCTAAGAGTAAGAGAACATTTACAAAGAATTGTTCCTATGGGTACAGAAATTCTATAGTATTGGCCAATCCATTGAGTACAGTCCAGGTTTATTGGGGTATCCTTTCATAACATGATGACTGGGATAGCTTACAGCAACAGGGAATTTTCCTCCTGTTCTAGAGGTCAGAAGTTTAAGGTCAAGGTGTCAGCACGACTGGACTTTTCTGAAACTGTTTGGGTATCTGATTCATGCCTGGGTCTTAGGTTTGCAGCCTGATGGAAAAATAGAATTTCAAAGCTCTGGTGACTAGTTCCAAAACTCAGATGACCTTCTGCCTTCATGCTTATCTCTGTCAACAGCTGTATATGATTGGAGGTTCACAGTTTTCCAGTGTAAATATCTCCTAAATAATTACATCAATAAAAACCCCCTGTCAAGTGCAAGTATATACTGTTTAATTGGACATTAGAATGTTAGCATAGGAATGAGTTCAGTTTAATAAAACCAGTGAAATATGGAAAACTACAAAAGGAGTCAGGGATGAGTGAGGCTTTTTAGAAGAAGCAACTAGAAGAGTAGGTGAAATCCTTCCTGGAAAGAGAAAATTGGGACAATCAAATTGGCTGTCTGTCAGAGGCTGGGCTTTAGGGAGATTGAGCTTGAAGGGCCCATGTGAAGTGTGTTTTGTTTGTACTGTGAACCAGAGTATCACAGGCCCACCAAATGGGAGACCACAAAGTATATATTTAATTAAAAACTCCATTAATAACTCCATATCTCTTTGTGAGGAAAATTACAGAAGAGATTTTGGTGACCTAAAGTACTTATAACTTGCACTGACATGTGTCACTAATAAAGCATGGTGTACTATTCTTGTCTGGCAAATTTAGCTTTTTATTCCTTCACAAATATCGTATTTATCCATGATTTGGTTTACCATTTCAAGCCTTTTGGGCAAGATTTTGTTGGCCGTGAATGGGCTCTGGCAGAAGAGCTTCCCTCAGGGAATGAGGAAATCCAAGAAGAATAGAATCATTGTGGGCTGCTAAAATATTCTTCTTTCAACAGGACATTGCTGTTTTATTGGTGAAAGTAACCATGGAATTTGATAATTAAAAGAAAGAATAAGCAAAATTCTAGGCAACAAGAAGTGAAGATTTTTAAAAAGCTTTGTCAAGCATGAATGATATCTTAAGTACAGAATTCCCTGGCCTTGATATGCTTTCTCTTAGACCCCTGCTGTAATTGTGTTTGAATGTCTACAAGTTTTCACGCCTACACAAAAGGATATAGGAAAAGGGGTATTCAAGACTTTTCCCATCTCTTAACCTAGGAGACCCTGAGATTATTCTGCCAGAGTGTTCTCTCATTTTATTGGTGCCTTTGAATTACTTGAAAACCAAAAACTCAATATAACCGTGCGAACTATTTCTCATAGTTAGAATTCGAGCTACAGTGATTATTGGTGATGAATTTTAATAGACATATTCAGACTTTTAAAATATGTGTGTGAATATATCTTAGAGAAAATGGGATCCTAGTGTCTAAATCAGCATCTCCTAACCATTTGTAAGTGTAGAACATTGCCACAATTATTATCAGTCCTTCCTGACTATGTAATTAGAGCATTGGGTTTGGCAGGAGTTCCCTCATTTAAATTGATTATCATCTGAGAATAAAAACTTCGAGACTGCATGGTCTAGTGAAGAGAAAGAAGGATAGATGGGGAGAAATTCTGGTTTCATTCCCAGATTTAGAATAGCTCCATCATATGACTTGGACAGCGAGTCAATTAATTCTATTTGCGGAGTGTTAAATGCAGCTACCCCCTTCCTTGGCAAGTCTTCTCCATCACTGATCCTGTTCTCTTTGCTTGCCCAGTGAATCTGAGCAGTACACACTAGTTGACTTTTCCCTACTCATCAATCAGAAAAGGGGGGGTGGACAAATAAAACTCCAAAGGACAAGTGTGGGGCTTTCCAAGAGTAATTTTGGATATCAGCATTCAGCATTGATGGAACAGAGGATAGAAAGGAAGTTTAAATTCGCATGGCCAAGATGCGTTTTCAGGAGCAACTTTCCTTGATACACTAGAGATTATGCTTGTGTTTTATGACCAATGGAGTTAGGATCTATGACATTATTTTCCAAATACGTTAATGAATCTGTTTAGCAGTTAAAACCAAAAGCACTACCCAAGAAACTGAAAACTCTCTGCCACAACAATAGTCACTTTAACACACCAGCATCATGTCTCAAGTGGACGTGCCTTTTTTATCCTTTCCATCCATTTTTTTACATTAGCTCTGGCTTGCCCACAGCTCAGAACCTGCTCCCGTTTTCATCTCAGTTGGGATATCATTTGACTTCCCATCAACATTTGCTTGTTGCTGGTGGCGTACCATCTGGCCCTTTGTTTACTTCATTGACATGGTGAATCTCCATGTCCTCTCCTGGCTCTGAACCACAGTACCACCTTCCTTACAGCTCCCTGAACAAAGCAAACCAATGGGCATTTCAGAATAGCAGAAGTGTCTTACCTCGGGGGTCTGGAGAATGAAGGTCTGAAATCAGGTTATTGGCAGAGCAATGAAAGATCCAGAGCCTGTAAAAGAGGATTCTTTGGTGCCTTTTCCTGCCTCTAGCAGCCTCATAATTAGATGTATTAGCACAGATTCTTCCTCTAGCACCTGTCTGTGTACAATCCTTTGACCATGTTGGATGGTGTCATCTTAATCCAGTGTGATCCCATTTTGTCCAGTGGCATCTGCAAACATCCTGTTTCCAAAGACTGCCATATCTATTGATCCTGTGGAGTTAGGCAGACCCTCTTCTTCTTGGAGAATGAAGGTCCACTCTGTGTCCTTGCCTCTAGGTTGTTAATCTTACCATATGATATTTTTTCCTCTCTGTATTTCAAGACTCTCCCACTGTCTCCATCAGGGCCATGGCTCCAGCTTTGTTCTCATAAGAATACCAGGAGCCTTTCTTATCTGAGTACTTTGGTGACTGAATGAAACGTGTTCACCTATTAATAAAATAAAAATGACAGGGATCAAAGGAATAAAAAGAAGTCTGAGAAGAAGAACACTGGGAATAATTGCAAAGGGGAAGGCAGTGGAGTGGGGGCTTTTATTGGTTGAACAAGTTACCAGTGCGTTCTCATGAGGGATGAAATTCTCAACACATGGACAGTGAGTACGTAATGCTTAGTTCAGTATAGCTCTTTATACAGTAAGTATGTAAAGAAGGAGACCGGTAGAGCAGGCCTGTGACCCCATTGACTTGGGAAGCTGATATAAGAAGAGTAGAAGTCCAAGGCCTAACTGGGTTCTAGAATAACCTTAAACATAGCTTAGTCAAATTCTAGAGACTTGTCTGAAAATAAAAAATATATATATAAGTAAAAACAGGCATGGGTGCAATTCATTGTTAGACTACGTTACCTAGCATTAGAGGTTCAGGAAAAGGGAAGTGTGAAAGAAAGCCTTACCCTGAGACCTTTGGATTAGAATGATCAGAGGTTAACTCCTACCCCCAGTAACTTAAATAGTTGTGTCAGAATTCACTTCAGATTATGTGTGGACCTCTGCAGGGTCCCCAGCTTCTTTATTGTAAGCTTAACCGATTATGTTTGAAAAGAGTGACCTAGCAGCTGAATACCTTCGCCATCTCCCACTTAAGCACTGTTTCATGCAGAGATCAAGACTGGCAGAGAAACAAATACTTCTGTTCTACCCACCAAGAAAAGCTACGGCCATCGATAGTTACAGAAACACTCTGTGAACTTTCCTCAGCCATCACAGCCGCGTAGAGACGAGGCGAGATACCCACTTCACAGAGAAGAACATGAACCAGAGGCTCAGTTCATACAGTAGCAGGTCTGGAGAGAACTAAACCAAAGCTTCACACTTACTCTCCATATCAAGATCATGACCACTCACTCAGAAGCATACGAACTAGAACAGACTAGAATGTTCCCCTGATGATCAACCATAATCATAGGCAGCACTGAGTAACCATATGAAACAAAAATTATGGGGGATGGTAGTTAGGAATGGCAAGTCAGTGCAATGATATAAATCAAATTGAGTAAGCGAAGAAATACTGCTTTTGAGAACTTCATCTTTATTACATTTTTTAAAAAGTCAAGACTCTACTGAATGGAGAATAAATGGTAAATGCAACTAGAGATCACTCTGTGTTCGTCAACAGAAGAAAACTCAGAACAAGGTCTGAAACTAATCATACGAAATTGAGTCAGATTTCAGAAAGGCAAAGATGGCTCAATTTTAGAAAACTAATGAATTAAACTTGGTAGGTTAGGATTCACCAGGAGGCCAAGCTTTATTTTCATTCCATTTCATAGCAGAATACATTTTAGAAACGTTAATCCATAGTTATGGCTTAAGAATAATTATCTGACCAGAAAAACAGGCAGAATTATTTAGCTTACTATGGTAGACCAATATAGATATTTTCAGTAGTAAAATAGTAGACAAATTTCTATTAGATTCTAGAAGTATAGGCATTACATAATCGACAACATGCAAGACTAAGCTAGTAACTGATCCTTAGCAACAGAGGAGAAAGGATGGAGAAGTGCAGGGCATGCCGTTATTAAGACTCTAAAGTCTTACACCCAGGAAACCTAGAGGAATAGCCTGTAGGCTCCTGGAACTAACACATGAGTGCATTTAAAGACCCAGACGAAATCCTAAAACAGAAAACCAGAGATTTTTCCATAGCTCCTGTAACTAGAAAATATAAAATGCAACTATATTTGCAAAAAAAGTAAAATGATAAGATGCAGGTAAAAATCCAAACATAATTATAAAAAGCACTCTAGGAGAACATTATAAGATTTTTTTTGGAGTTCATAAAGGAAACAAGAATAAATGAATTATACTTGCTTTATGGATGGGAAGGCTCAGGATATGAGTCTTGTCTAAAAGGATTAGCCTTAATAAACAGATGTGTTGTCAGAGTTCCCAAGGAATTTCAGGATGGCAGGAAAGACTCCAATATTATATTATACACACATTAACAAAGTAATCTAAAACAATTTCAAAAATAATAGCAGTTGTCATAGAACAGAGTGTGTAGGCATTGCTGACCTCCATTCATATGTTAACCTCACTAAGTCTCAAAATTAACATGTCACATGTCCTAAATTCAGCCTAGCAATAGATTCGTGTGAGAGAGTTTCCTCTGCAGGAGTGAAGGAAGACATTTGTAGTCAGTGCCACTGGCGCCATATTGGGAATTATTTGTCTAGAGAAGCAAGGCAGGATTGGACTTTTGAGTTCATACTGTAGCATGAATTCTAGGTTATATAGACCTGGAATTCAATGTTTTTAGGTTGTAAAATGTTAAGTAACTGCAGTTTGGTCTATGCTCAAGTTAATGGCTATCATCCTTTCCACAGATTTGACTGAAGGACTCAACTTCCCTTAGCACTGTGATAGGTAGGAATTAAGTAGATTGATTGAGGTACAATGTATAGGATTAGCTTTGATACCCAGACTGGGAAAGTCTTGAGTGTTGAATAGATAGGTACATCTTTATATCTATATATTCTTCCTATCTATCCATCTGTCCATCCATATGTCTTTCTGACCATCTGTCTATAACTAGAAATGTCTGCAGTCAGGAACATATTTATATAGCTGTATCTATGCATATAAATTATAATATATGTATATATTTAATTGGCTTAGTTTTGAAATCCTATAAAAATATTTTGAAATAAAATTTTTATTAGTGAACTCTCTTGGGTTTTAAATGTTCCACAAACAGAAATCTTGAAGGATAGCATTTTACATACAAATAATTAGTGTGTGCCTTCTTAGAAATCAGTCTTCTATGTGTCTTTTGCACACGCATACTCATTTATTTTAAGTTTCAAGTAAAGATGCTTAAACGTGTTGTCAACAGGAAATACAAATATCTTCACCTCTGCAAAAATGTGCTTGTATTTCGCTTTCTTATTGGACCTCCAAGAATAGCCATGTAAATAGTTTTCCTAGTAGTAATCCTTCCTAATGTATCTCCAGCCTAGACTCTAGATTACCAAGATGTGTACATACACACAAGCAACACACATAGCATGTCTTAATTAAGCACTGGAAGTAATTCTGATGATTTCTAAGATAATTAGTAAAACATTATAAATGTCATTCCAGTAACTCTCCTTAATTTAAAAACATAGATGCTCAAAGGGTCTACTGAGAAGCAAAAGTAAATATTCTAAGTGCCTCAGGACAAGAGCCTCTGCTAACACAAGGAGGATCCTGAATGGAGCCCCTGGATTAAGGCCACTTGTGTGGCATGTAACCAGTTCCTCAGTAAACTGGTTAAAGTATAGGAAATAAATCTCAAGTTAGAGCTGCTGCCAGGGCTGCTTTTCCCTTACCTGTGATTTATGCTTATTTTAAAAAAAATCTTGAAGACATTTAGAATGTCTTGATTGTGCACAGATGGTTCAATCTCTTTGTATAGCTGCATAGCAATTATGCTTAGCTGTATTTTACTAGAGCATTGTTTTAATGACACTGCTTTAACAGTTTGTGCTGCATTTATCCCAGGGGTAGTGTAGGAATACCACTCTTTAAATTTGTAACAATGATACATGTTGATAAACACTTGTTCTTCTCTCCCATTTGAGAGTCTTAATAACCTGCCCACTGGCGAATGGCCCAGAGGTCTTAGGTGTGGATCATGAGCTGTTTCCATTCACAACATCTCAACCAGCTGGAAATGTCCAACTCTGAGGAAAATAAGCTGTGGTTTGTCATTTGTGTAATGTCACTTTAGTTTTTTAAGGGATTGAATTTTTGTGGAAGTTACTTGTTTTGTCTGCTGCTATGATAAAATACTCTAGCAAAAGCCATGTCTGTGAGCAGGACTTTATTCGTGGTCAGAGTTTAAGGGTACGAACCAGCATGGCAGGGCAGTCAAGGTGATGGGAGCTTCTAAAAGCTGTTCACATCCGGTCCACAGTCAGGACGCTGAGTGAGGAATCACTGCCTGTCTGGATTGATCTTCTCTGTGTAACCCTGGACCCAAACATTAGGGGATGGTACTGAACACTTTTGGAATAAGTATTTCCACCCTAATTGACCCACTCAACATACCCCGTACAGGCATGCTGGGATAAGTTGTTGGCCAACTAGTTCAAGATTCTGACCATCTGAACATCACACTATCACACTTTGTATCCCTTCCTCAGATATTTTAATGATCTTATTTCTTCCCGAAACTCTATTTGAATATTAGGAGAAAAATCTATCACTTAGTATAATAACAATAAAATGTTGTTACCCTAAAACCTGCTAAATCTGAAGGAAAAGGGTCCTGAGGAGGACTTACCTTATGTTTTCTTTTTTCTTTCTTTTATCTGGTTTTCTTTCTCTTTTTAAAACGATATCAGCAGATTTTAACCAAAATAAGTTCCTAGAATAGTTACAGAGTTTTCTTTTTTTTTCCCTGCCTAATATCGGAGCCTTTTCTCTAACTGCCTTGCTCCTGCACTTTTTAATGTTAAAGAACTGAAATATCAGCATCAATTAATTTTTCTAACATTTCTCTGGAAAACCAATGGCACTTAGCTTTCTGGGTTAGGTACTGAGGGATTTAAGGTGTGATGCTTTATTTATAACCACCTCAATGATTTATCTGACAAAAAAAAAAAAGCCGCCTTGCTTTAAAGAATGTTAATAAATTAATAGATATCTGAAAGAAATCTCCAGGAACTATGTAAATGGAAGAATTCCCTTCTGAGAGGGCCATCTTACACTTTGCATTTCTAAAATGGAATTGTGACAGCTATAGAAGTGTGCCGTAATTACTGTGAGAGGAAAAAAAAATCTGATCTTCCAGAGAGGATTGAATAAGCTAAGCTGTCTGTGGATAGAGTAATCTGTCCAGGTACCCACAGCTCAGCCTAGGTGCTAGCCCATCATAACCACCACCACCACACACACACACACACACACACACACACACACACACACACCACACACACACACACACACACACACACACACACACACACACACAGAGAGAGAGAGAGAGAGAGAGAGAGAGAGAGAGAGAGAGAGAGAATTAAATATAATTACCCTATAATTGCTCAACAATACCCCTATGAGACATCACAGGATAACAAAAAGCCAAGTGCCAAGAATGGGTTTTCTCTGAGTTGTTGACCAGTGTGGTCTCATAATTATTGTCAATGTTATTTGTTACTCTCCAGAACGGCACAGTGAGATTCTTTTGTGTAAGACTCCATGTACCTGAATCATAAAACACAACTATTAATCCAGTACAGCTGGAAACTTCGTTCCTACTGGCCACATTTCTTAGTGCCAGAAGAGGCAAGACACTGGAAGAGAAAGGTAATCATGAACCATACTCAGCTGTGAACCCTGCAATGACAGGCCTGAAAAGACAGCCCTGCTGGGCAATAGTGCCATGGACATCATGGGAGTAATTAACTAGTTTCTCTACAAGATGACACTCTGACCTGTCATCATTGTTAACTAGCACAAAACCATCTGCCCAGGGCATGGTTCCACTCAAAATGGTCTGAGCCTTCTGACATTGGTCTCTCTGTCTATTCCTGTGATAAAGATCTGGAACTAAAGGAACTTGGAAAGGAAGTTTGGCTTCCACATCCAGATGGCAGTCCGTCATTGAGGTAAATCAGGGAAGAAACTGAGTGAGACAACACCTTGATGAGATTGGCCTTTAAGCAAGTCTGTGGGACATTTTCTCAATTAATGGTTAATGTAGAAGAACCCATCTTGCTATGGGCATTAGCATCTCTAGACAAGGGATCCTGGGCTACATAAGAGAGCAAGCTGAGCAAGCCATGGAGAGCAAGCCAATAAGCAGCACCCCTCCATGGCTTCTGTTTCTGTTCCTGCCTCTAGTTTCCTGTTCTGACTTCACTTCATAGTGGACTCTAAACTATAAGGTAAAAATAAACCATTTCCTCTCTAAGTTGTTTTGGGTCATGATGACTACACAGGTATAGAAAGCAAGGAAAGATATGCTTATATCCAAATATGCTTTTATCAATTAATAATCCAGATAAACCCTCACCAATATACTCACAGGACAATCTGATCTGGGAATTCACTCAGTTGAGACTCCCTTTTTAGGTGACTTAGACATTAGAAGGTTGACATTCAAATCTAAGTAGGACACTCAACCAAACCAATTTCTTTTGCAAGATAAATTCTAATACTTAAGAGTTTTAAACTATTTAAACCCCGAGTGTAGGATCTGCCTTTTCATTTTTCTTCCTCTTACTAAAAATATGTCCACAGCATATTTCATCTAGCTTTCTACTTGTTAAACTCTGTAGAATTATTTTGATGGACATATATTATGCAACCAACTCATATTTTATTCACTTTAAACTGGAACTTAAGTGTTTTGAATATATATATATATATATATATATATATATATATATATATATATGTTTGATGTTCACATTGCCAAATAGCACTTAAAATAACTGTTTTGAGAATCTATATTAACTTCTTTACCTTGGCCATTATTATTTATGACCTTTCCTTTTAAAATCTCTGTATAAGCTGCTTCCAAAGATATATCTTGAAAAATAATTACAAGTCCTCTCTAGACCCCTCTGCATTGATTTTCATGTAGAAGTAAAAGCACATTTAAATGTATTGGTAACTGGAAATGAAAAGAAGTTTCAAAGTATTTCACTTGTCTCATTGCAAGATAAGAAGGGATGTATGAACTAATCTTCATATACTAATCCTTAAAGATTTTTATTTCTTTTATTTTCAAGGTTACAATTAGATCAGTTGTCCTTTCTCTAAACACTTCTATGCACCCCCTTGCTCTCTTTCAAATTCATTCTCTTTTTTTTATTAATTGTTATTATATACATGCATGTGAATATATATCCATATCGATTCCTAAATATAATCTGCTCAGCCTATATGTTACTTGCATGTATGTCCTCAGGGCTGACCACTCAGTACTGGATAACCAACTGGCGTGATCTTTTCTGGGAAGCATATTTATTTGCTCTTGACATTCTTAGTAGCTTTTGTGAGGCCTTTTGGGTATTTTCATTTACACATTAACATGTCTATTGTTTTCCTTGTTCAGCTAACTGGCAAAAATCACACACCTTCAAGAGGATGAGACAAATAAATCATAGTCAGCAGCTGTAGACAGTCTGAAGTAGCGCCATATCCCACACCTGAGATTAAAACAAAAACATATTCCTGTAACATTTCTGTGTTTTTAAAGAGGCTAAACTTCCCACTGCAGTGTAGCTTCTGCTGTTCCTAGGAGACACTGTCTCACATCATTTCCCCTGATCCCCTGGCTCTTTCAATTTGTCTGTCTCCTCTTCTGCAATGACCATGGGATCTTAGGTGTAGGGGTTGTTTTACAGATGTATCAGTTATCCACTGTTCTCCATAACTCTGCATTTTAAATTAATTAATTAATTAATTTACTTTTTATTCAAATTCCAGTTTCACTTCCCTCCTTTCCTTCCAGTCTTTCCCCCCTCTACCTCCCTGCCTCATCCATCTCATCCCCTCCTCCTCCCTCTCTCTTCAGAAAAAGGAAAGCCCCCTGTGCACATCTCCTATATTCCGTTGTAGTGGGAATATAATCACATGTCTCTGAAAGTGTAACTGTTGGTAAATACATAACTGTATAGGATTTTTAAACTAGTAAACATTCATAATCAGCATTATTTATTTACCTTGTATGAACATGAGCACAGAGTATTCATACATGTGTGTTATCTAACTAATTGGTGAGGACATTGGAAAAGAACAGGCGCACACACATTGTTCCAGTGCCAGCTCATGCTTTAGAGTCTTCATCTTATCTATTTAGTGAAAGTCTTTGTCATAAACCACTGCCTTACCCATTATATCCACTAGTCTGTCTTCTGGGCATGCTTTTAATGTCTAACTTTCATCTTCAAGAAAATATCCTAAAACAATAGAACTGACATCATGAACCTCTCTGCTCCGTGATAAGGGCTGTCCGCTTTCATCTCCTATACATTTAAAATCATCTTTTTAAAAACATTGAGTGTTACACATATTCCCTTTCCTTGTTTTTCTTTCCTTGCAAAGTACAGGTGGAAAGAGCCTTCTGTCATCAGGTCTACAAGAAGAAGGAATCTTTTTCCAGGGTTTCTCTGTCTGTGAGGAAACTACACTTAGGAAATCTGTGCAACTTTTCATGATCCCTCATTCTTCGTTTTTAATTTTTTTTAATTTTTATTGGATATTTTATTTACATTTTAGATGCCATCCCCTTTCCCCATTTCCTCTCCCTAGAAAACCCTGTCACGTCCCACTATCTCCATTTTGCTTTTATACAATTTTTTTAATGATAATCAAAAGCTTTATAAGTTTGGTAATGCTCAATAACAAGATGCCCATACAATCAGAAGTGTAAACCAATATCCAACCTAGATATATCAACTATCTTTGACTGGTGGAGACACACAAACATCTGCCTCCATGTCCCCCACCCCATCTTTTTCTAGTCACCTAGCTCCTACTCTCTATCTCCTCCTCCTCTCCTTATTCCTCCTCTTCCTCTCCTTACTCCTCCCACCTTAGCTTCTCCTACATATCATGCTTTCTGTTAAAATAAAATTTTTCTCTTAAAATACAATTAGAGCATAAATATACCAATTAAACACAAGCCCACAGAGTTCACACCTCACATGTGTGGATGACACGATGTAGCATCAGACTCAGACGCCAAGGCTTAGGTCTAGAAAGGGCCATACATAGATGGGAAGTGGGGGTTGGAAGTGTTTATGTCTTTTATAAGACATATGAAACATGTACCCACTTTTGTCAGTCTGTATTGCCTTGAGTGAGTTTTACTTAGCCTTTGAATTTTATAAGCGTGTTAGCGTGGTAGGGTTTGGGTGTAGTAGAATCCCGACAGGCTCACCGTCCATTACCTCTGTTGTTCATTTCTTCCAGGAATATCCTACATTAGTCTTGACACACAATCCAGTCCTGACACATGATCACCTCTCAAGCCTCTGGTTACCAAGTCTTCCTCCATTTTCCCAGTGTTTTTGTCCAAGATCCATTCCTGGCTGGCTGGAGATTGGAATAACAGTTACATTTCCTTCAGCTGTGCCTTTCTTTCTCACTGTGACAGTGTCTGCCTTTGCTCACTTTTGACGAGGTTGACAGTTGCTGGGAGCACTACTCAGGCATTTTATGGAATGTTTTTCATTTGATATGTCTCATTTTTTCCCCTCATGATTAGTCAAGAGTTATGAATTTGGGGAGAAAGTTCATGAAATGAACTTTGTCAGATCATTTTATGGGCTTGCATGTCAGTATGCCGTGTCTGTGGTGTTGATGATATTCAGTGGGCCAGTGTTTGTGACCTTCCTCAACTTTAGAAAGTGCTGGTCACTCAGAATCGAAGGACTTGGTGTTTTGATCCCCAAATGAGAAGCTGGAGACTGTGTGTGGTCCATTGTCTAAGACAAATGGAACATGGATGTATGAATACCATGCTTCTTATTCCAACAGGATAGGGGAGAAGTGGTGTGAATACAGTCCCCATGCATGGGAATTCTCAAAATGTTAAATTAAAAAAAAGTTTTTAGGCTCTGAAAAATTATATGCTGGAACCAACCCATAATGGAAAGCGAGGTGCTAAAGCATGTTTCTTAGAATAGACCGTGGGATGTCAACCAGTAGGGTATGTCAGACTAAACTGGCAGTATTAAGAAGAGAGCTCAGAACAAGGCATGGAGCTGTTTGCCAAGCCAAGGCCAGGGTGACTCCATATTCTTTCTCCAGGGGAATTCTGGAAGTTGGGAGAAGGGTAATTTTGCTGGGGAAAGATGGCTGCTGGTTTTGCCTGTCAGCCATTCACTCCCCTCCTTCCTACAGCTCTCACTATTGGTCAGAGAGAAAGACCTTCTTCTCTCCTCAGATCTTCTTCTAAGATTCTGTGATTCTGGAATTAGACTGACCAAAATCAATCTACCCCATTTCCTTGTGTCAGAAGTCCATGAAGGGCTGGAAACATGAATGGAAATGAACATGCTAAGCAGAGATATTGCCAGTGAAGGGGACAGGGCACTAAACACTTTATGCCCTTGGCAACTGAACACATGCATTCTTTACATCAGGAAAGAAACGGGTTTTGTATCCTCTCACAAATGAAACTGTAAGAGACTAGTAGTGATTATGGCCACCAGGATGGTCAGTTGATATCTCAGAAAGGATCAAAAGCGCTTGTTTTCTATCAACAAGCAAAGTGATACGCTCTTGGAATATATCCTAAAGAACAAGGGTGTGCGTCTTTTTCAATAATGATAAAGGATGCAGGGTTTGTTGAGTTGTTTCATTAAAAACAGACAAGTAAAGCTAAGACTTAGTTTTCCTTTCGCTCAGGAAAAGCAGATATGCCCTTACATATTAATGTAGCTCCTCGTCTTGTTTAGGTGACTGTTGAGTGTTTTCTGTCCCATAGCAAAATATTCAAATGTTGTTGATGTTGTTGTTGTTGGCCTCTACATCATGACTTTTTTTTTTAATGGATCAGTTCTAGATTTATACATTTCCTGTGCACGTCTTTATTAAGTTCTAATATATGGTACTTTAGTGAAATAAAAACAAAAACTTCAGTATTCTGCCTGTAAATAGCATCTGAAGCCAGAGCTGCATTTTAGTTTGCATTTTGATAAATTGAAATTCACTAGGCTGAAGAGATCATTAAATAACACCTGACTCTTTTCAAGGATGTTATTAGTCACTTGCACAGTTTTCAATCCTGTACAAAACAGAAAAGCTAGGGAAACTGAACTTCCTTCTTGGTGAGCATCACAGAGCTTACGTGGATTCAGGGGTGTGTTCAAACACATTTGCAGATTTATGTTTTCCCATCACTTACTCTTTCAAGTGAGTGAAACTAAGTCATTCATTAAGAGAGGTTATTGGTGTTCGGTTTTCTCCACTGGTGTTTGGGGTAGCTTTATAAACATCAACAGAAACTGTTGCATGAAAGCCATCCCTGGGGTCATCAAACTGACTTTGTAGGGACTCTCGACTTGTTGAGGACACTGGCCTGGGTCACCTCCTAGTCCACTATCTGAGAAAACTGCTCACTTCTCTTATTTAATCCAAGATTAATTTGTTTCTGATTCTATGACCACAGCACATCTACACTAGAGTGTGGTAGTCTGGACTTGCTTTTATCTAGAGGAAGACCATGAATTCTGATGACATGGACAACCTTGAGCTGTGTCTGAATCCAGCCTGTTTATTTTTAGTTCTGCAGTAGGTTCTAGGCTCTGTGATGGAACTTTGAAGAAAGATGCCCTTTCTCTATCGGGCCGTGAGTGAGGGTAAGGGCACTTTTCACTGAACAAAGGCTTCACAGGCCTCTGCCTTTCTCAAGTTAAGAGATGTGCTACTGTCTTAAAGGAAAGGCCTGCCGGGCAGTTCTCAGGCTCTACTTGAAAGAAAAGTTACACACTCTGAAGGTTCACTTACCTCTCAGAGAATTCTTAAAATCACCTGGAAGTTCTTAGTAAATAGATAAACAGTAGAGACAACTTAAATAAATAATATACTCTGTGGGCTATTTCATAGGCTCAGCAGTAGGAACTCTTTCTGTATCTGATATATTTCTGTTAACATTTCAATTGACCACTATAAAAGCTGGGGGGGGAGGGGAACCTCATGACCTTTACCTTGACAAAATGGACTCCACAGAATGGGTCTTGTTTTCAGAAATGAAAGAAGCTATACATAATAATTTGTGTATTCTTGATAGAGCAAAGGCAGAGAAATAAAGAATATTAAAATACTTAATTCAGATTAGAATAAAACTTTTATGTGAGAAAGCCTCTGTAAAAATGTACTATGTATGAAAATAAGAAAAAGTAGTGATAGATAATATGTGTTGGTTAGAATACTCGTCAGAGGAATATTTGTAAGAAAATTGCTCTCTCTGTAATTGAAAACGGATGAAAGGTCTTTAATGTGCAGACTGCTTAGTAAGAAATAAAAGTGTCCAGGAGATTAAAATGTAATTCCATCATTTCCTCCCTTCTTTTTCCTCCTTCCGACCCCTCTCATGTACCCCATTGCTCTTATGAAAATTTATGGCTTCATTTTCTTCAGTAGTAGTATGTATGCATATACATATACACATATACATGTATTCACATATACACATATACATGTATACACATATACACATACATATGCAGGTACACACATAAACATACATATATATATATATATAATTTATTTATTTAAAATAATTATTTATTTGTTTAAAAAATGTTCAGGAGGGGTGCAAATGCTCATTCTCCCCTCCATTGAGAAAAGACCTGCTTCACTGACCCTCTAACCATCAGGCTTGAAGAGGAAGCTAGGAACTGAACAGGCACCTTCCTTGTTCTGCTTATCACTCCCCTCAGAGATGGATGCTTTTTTGTTTCAAAACCCTTAAAATGGCACAAGCTTTGAACAATGATCTCAGCCCAATGAAGTTTGTTACTATACATTTAAGGTGCAGACCATCTGAGTGGGAATTAGAGGACAGCTTGTGGTTGTCAATTATCTCCTTCCTCCCTGAGGGTCCTGGGATTGAACTCAGGTCATTAGGCTTGGTGGCAAGGCCTTTTATCTTATTACCTACTGAGCCATTTTGACAGTTCTTCTTCCTGAAGAGTTTATCTTCCTGAAGTGAACAGGTTAGCAGAGCTAACTCTGTGGTCCCCAGTGGGCAGTAGAGGAAACTTTAGCTATGTAGAACACTAGATGAGGTGAATAAACCACAAGCGTCAGTGAACAAGAGACTATGACACCACTAAAATGACCACACAAATGATTTCAGTACAGAAGGGGATCAGGAGAATGTATTAGTCAAAGAATACATGATATAAAACAGCATTCATATAGCATTATACATGTGTCTGTGAGAAATAACAAATTGATAGGAGCATACTCATTTATTTATCTGAATGTTGAATATTTTGTGATTAATTATGTTCCTTGTCTATGTTTATACTTTCTCTTATAGACAATCTTTTAAAGTTTTTTTTTTTAATTTGAATTAGTACAGTACCAGTGGCAGCCAGTAGAGGGCATGAGATGCCTGGAACTGGAGTTACAGATGGTTGTCAAGTGTGTGCTAGGAACCATACCCATCATTGTTTTTCTCTTCTCTTCTCTTCTCTTCTCTTCTCTTCTCTTCTCTTCTCTTCTCTTCTCTTCTCTTCTCTTTTTTTCCTTTCTTCTTCTTTTTTTTTATGCACAGCTTTTATTCCATGTTTTGAGACTTTGACTTATCATACTAGCAGGGTTGTTTGGTTATGCCACAATTCAACTCATAGACATTTGGGAAAGGAAGTGGTTTTGTTTGGTTTTAAATGGATGTAGTTGGTTTTTCTGTAGCCCAAGAAAGGAGCAGAATAGTCTCACAGATGCTTCCCATTGCTCCCTCAGGGCAGTTTCAATGTCTCCCTCAGGTCAGACTCTGGTCAGACTCTGTCTGTTCCAGACAAGTGATTGTTTGGCTGCTGATGACACGCCAGCTCCTCTGGTTACTGTTTTCATTCACACAGCTCGGAGAAAATTACACATATATTCACCATATTTAATAACATTGGTTTTTTTCTTGTGCATAGCATGTAACAAACTAAACCCGAATCTTCCATGCTGTGTCAAAGTCTTGACACGTTCTAATTACATTAGCTTTACACGGAGTTTCTTCTATCCAGAAAGTGCACTGTGAGAGGACAGGGTGAGTTTCTGTCAGGCTCGTTGACTAATATCCCTGAGTCTAAGATCTGTGGTTTCAGTATTTCTTGCATTTAACTATGGTCTGTGATGCTGCTGTGGTTTATTCAGGTTCAGGGTGTCTGAGTCTCCAGTTCTTCTGTGGTTTTTCTCTCCAAAGACTTCCCTCAGCCATTTCTCCCTAACAGTTTAACCCAGGAATTGATTACATTCTTTGAAATTCATTAACCACTTTAGGTTTTATAATTTCCTCCTGAAACTTAGCAGCGTATATTCCAGAAAATACACAGAAAGTTATTAAACCTGGAATTATACTGCCAACATATTTTCAAATCGGATGTTTAATTTCATAATTGGAAAATGATACATCTGCCTAGAGAAAATCAGTAGGGTTGGAAAACAAATTATGTCGACAGTGTTGGTACAGAAAGATTATACATATTTATGAATGTCCAAATCATCTTATTACTGGGATTTGAAAATATAATTATTAACTATTTATAATGTAATGATTTCAACTGAATGCCTTATCCTGCAGCATAGATTGTGTGTGTGTGTGTGTGTGTGTGTGTGTGTGTGTGTGTGTGTGTGAATAATATGTGTGTGTGCATGGATATTTGCATATTTAGATCAATGATTGTATAGGATCTCTTGTTAGTGTAAACCTTTATTACTACTTTATTACTATAACTCAGTCTGGTGAGCAGAGTGTCGACTTCATTGCTATAGATGAATGGATGCAAAGTAATATGATTAGTATAGTGGGTTGACATTTTAATCTCTAAAAGAATGTTATGATATGCAGTATTTTAATAAGGTATGAAATTCACTCTTTGTACATATTGATAAGTGTGCAAAGGCCATATTAAACTAAGTTTCTTTAAGGATATACTTGTTACGACTACAATGAAATGATTGTGTTCTGTTGATAAGTTGTTATTGGAGTTAATGGTGAGCACAAGTATGCTACCCACCCCAGTTTCAGTTAATACCATCAGCATTAAGAGCCCACTGGAGGGCATTACTGCAACCCTTACAAAGCTGCCCCTAACTCAACCTCCCTTCTAGTGTCTGGGCATACATGTGAGGTGCAAGGTGTCAAGGAACCAGGATTGTGGTCTTAAAGGAATTTAAGAACTTATACATCAGATATTCTGAGCCTGCTGCCTAGAATTCTGGTGTGCACTGAAATTTGACCCACTGATTTGATCCAGAGGGAAGGCGTCCTTTCTAAAGTGCAGAATGAAAGAAGAGGAACCGACTCCAATTCCTTGTAAGAGAAATTGACTGTGACATCAACCAAGGGAGCGCTTTCCTGCAGCAACAGATTCTGTGCAGAATGGTGCATTATGGGTAGCACCTCCTCCACTGCTTTCTCCATGGGGAATTCTGCCTATCAGAACTGTAGGAGTCTGTTTCTCTGCAGGCCTATGATTCATTAATCATTATCTCCTGTTGGTTCTCAGAAATAATTATGGGTATTTTATTTTTATTATGTTTAGTAAGCTTGAAATATTCTCTTTGTAAAAATCAGCGTGACGCGTTTGTTGTTGAGAAAAATCTCATGCTGAGCTGGGCTATGTGAGGTTTTGCTCAGGCTTAGCCATACACAGCTTAGAGGAACCTTGTCTGTGTACCTCATGGTCCCCTATGCCTTCTTTTCTTTGGGACTTCCTGAATGGTATGGATACTTTTTGGCCCTGGATTGCCTTCATTGCCATGTTCAGTAGAATATAATATATCCACAAGAATGGAGGGCACCTGTCACAAAGGCCACACACTAATGAGGAGGCTGTAGACAACCTGCTTTCCTTAACTGTGCTATGCTTCAAATGGAAGCCTTTAGATGGCTAATACTGCATTGAAGAATTGGTGTGACAGGACATGTCAACCTCATTTCAGATTATTAATAGAAGTAAAGGAACCTGTCATTCAACTCAGAATCTTTACATTGTGGGCAGGGATTGAGCAAAAAAAGATTAGAGTCTTGCCTTAGTTGACAGATAAGCCTGGGACATTCTGCATAATATTTATTCTTTATTTTGTCCTTGACCTATTTTTGGCAAGTGCTGTTTGAACAATGGAGGATGAAGTAGCATGCTGTAACCCGGGCTTAGTCAACAGACAGAGTTAAGTAGGAGCTACTATAATGTGGGCTCAGTCAATAGGAGAAGTAAGCAGGGGTATTGTAATACAGGCTCAGTCAACAGATAGAGTAGCTAAGGTTGCTATAAGGCAGGATCAGTAAACGCACTTCCCAGTGCTATTTTTCAGACAGTCAAATAGAAAAATTGACCTTCCTAGGTATCCTTTAGGGATACCTTCAAAAGTCAGTTGAAAACTAACACAGATTCAAGGACAAATATGCCTTACAGCTGTTTGCTTTGATGTGTGAGCTCTGGAATCCACATCTGTAATGCTTAAACCAGACTGACATGTAGCAGAGGTACTAAAAGAAAATACACGGAGGACACCCATCTAACCCCCTTTAGAGAGGGAACACCTTTTGTACTTAAAATAACCCCCTGTATGTAATATAACGTACACAGTCTCTGGTCTTTTTTTTTTTTTAATTCCTATTTTGTAGATAGTGCTAGTCAGTCAGGAGGTGAGATTGCAAAACTTTAAAGCTTATCTATGACCAGATGAATGTATGTGCATGCCTACCTACGACCACACACCCAACATCACAGGGCCCAATAGTCATTAATAGGTGGTGTGTAGCTGGCAGTTTTCCTGCATTAAAACATCAGTAATTTTGTGATTTTCCCTCCTGTTTCTTCATCTTTAGTTTAGAAGCTCCTCTAGCAGTCTCTGGCCAACTGTGATAAGCAATTAAAGTCTGATAACTTGGGGAGAAAGGGATTTATTTCATCATACAGCTCTCAAGTCTTTTCCCTTCCCCAGGAGAAGACAGGAGCTTAAGAAAGGAACTTGGAGGCAGGAACTGAAGCAGAAGCCAAGGAGGAGTTCTACTTACTAGCTTGCTCAGGTTATACCCCAGGATCACTTTCTCAGGGTTGGCACCACAAAGAGTAGTCTAGGTCTTCCTACATCAAAGATTAATCAGGAAAATGAACCACTGGCTTGCCTATAGGCCAGTCTTATGTTGGCATCTCCTCAATTATATACTTCTTTCTATATAACTCTAGCTCTGTCAAGTTAACAACAACAAAACAAACAAACAAACAAACAAACAAACAAACCCAGGAGACTGTTAGAGAGTATGTGCTGTTCTTTCAGAGAATTTCAGTTTAGTTTCCAGAGCTCACATTGGGAAGCTCATAACTGCCTGTAACTTTGTCTCCAGGGAGATCCAACACCTGTGGTCTCCATGGCACTTGGACTCCTGTACACACACACACACACACACACACACACACACACACACACACAACTTAATTACAAATAAAGATGACTTTAATAAAAAAAAAACTCACTTACTAATAAAGGTAAGTTGCCTTTTCTTCTACAAACCTTTGCTCGCCAGCCAGCTATAGGCAAATTGGACACAAACAAATCAAATAACTAGGTTACCCAGCAATAAAATGACCTGAAGAACTTTTAGTCAATTGCTTATTTTCATAGGATTTCTTAGATTTGTATTGGAGAATGTGTCCTGTTTCCCCTATTTCCCTAGCTGTTTCTCCTAAATTGTTACTAGTGGTAGGAAGAAAGGCAATCACCGCCTAGAAGAACATGTAGGATCAATTCATGAATTATTTTTTCATGCATATTGCAGTTTGATCCAAACTCTTCCGTGAACCAGAGTGAAGAACAGGACAGAAAGAAGTAGCTCCCTCCTCCCCTGTGCTCATCCAGAAGCCACGCCTCAAAAATGGAGTTGGTTTGCTCAAACTGAAGAATTTTGATCTTAAAATTAGACTGTCTATATAAATGCACAAAGTCATTACAAAGTATGAGTAAAAGCATCCAAATTCGAAATGTGCTTGCCTGATTTCTTCCATTGTTGGCTGGCACATTGTCAAGTGCTTACCGTAGATAAGCAAGTGTTGTGTGTGTGTGTGTGTGTGTGTGTGTGTGTGTGTGTGTGTGTAGCTTGCCTGATGCCAAATGCTTCATATGCTTCATTTTGTTACTTTTACGAGCGTGTAAGATGAGAAACATCCCCTGGACATTACAATTCGTATCTAACAGCCCAAACTTATGGTCTTGTTCTCTACTCCATTAAAGACTCTGGGCATGACCTTGAAAATATTACTTAATTCTTTTATGCCTCATTGCACTCCTACTTACATTGTCTCCACAGAGTCCTTCCTCTCCCTGGGGCTGTTCAAGGAGCACTCATGTGCTTCTGAGCTCTTTGTTCAGTGCCAAGAAGAAATGTGGAGAATGACTGCCATTATTTTAGGGGACTCGAGAATTGACAAGGGGAAATTGGAATTTCACCTCATCAAACCAGTAAATACTTTTCGCATTTAAAACTGCATTTCTCCCTGTATGAGAGGAACCCAGTGTGTTAGAAATCATGCATGTAGCCAGAGATGATGATGCCCGAAAATGACCAGCCAATCATTTGCTAATTAAGGTTAGCCTGGGACTATATAACAAGACCCTGTGTGACAAAGAAAAATGAGCCAGGAAGTCAGGAATAGGTAACTTGTCTTTGGGACTGATTCCATCCACCTCAATTCATGTAATTTTACTCTCTAGTTTTCTAATGATGGTAGAACATAGTTTTCTTTCTCTTTATCTTCACTGGTGCAGCCAATTTCAATGTTAAACTGTCCGTTTTCTTGATGACCAGTGTAATCTATACATTTTCTCCCATGTAAAATACTCTGGAAATAACTGTCTGTAGATCCTACTGAAGGTGTGTGGCTATCTGGTGAACTTTCATATAAGCAGGACAGATTCCACTGTGATTAGAGAAGGCTGGACTATAACAGTGTTGGTCCCATCTCATGTAGAAACCCTGGCAACTTGGTTTTAGTGGTGTATTTGTATATGTATGCATATTTTTAAAAATATAAAATTCAATATTTTGTTACACGTCTTCTCTAAATATCCATGCAGTTAAATAGTGACTTAATTATGAGTTTGATATCTTGAAAATAAAACTTACA
Source organism: Rhabdomys pumilio (assembly GCA_030674055.1). NCBI lineage: Eukaryota > Metazoa > Chordata > Mammalia > Rodentia > Muridae > Rhabdomys > Rhabdomys pumilio. The sequence goes on from JANHMN010000014.1 coordinate 64,072,455, forward strand.
AATAAATCTGTAGTTGATATTCATCTTTCTACTTTATTCAACCTCTCTGCTGTGTCACTGGGACTTTAAAATTGTGCTCACAGTTCATGAAGCTGCTCCCCATTTTTCAAATAGCTAAATGAGAGAGAGCTTTTCTCAATTGTGCAAATTATATGTGTGGTGTGTAGAAATTAGATAATGATTTGCCAATAAGAAGATGTGTAGATTGGTTATTCGAAATTGAAATTCAGTCACTTATACAATTTAAATTTAGCATCGTTTTGAGAGTAATTACCACTCCATAAACTACGCCTGTCTGTGTTGCCTCTTGTGGATGTCATGCACAACACACCCTCTCCAGGGGGCAGAAGCAGAGTCCCTGTAATACCAGAGGGCCCTTCAGAACTAGGCTTTATTTCCTCTGGAAGAATTACTGACGTTAGCAGATGGCAGTAACCACTTGTTTGTTAATTGAGTTAATAAATGACTAATTCATCCAATAAGTAAATGATTCCAGCAAAAAAAAATACATACTCAGGTTATGAAAGGATCAACTAGAAAAATTACAAAGCAGACAGTATGCATTCGAACAGGGTCAAGCTACCCACTAATTGTTCTGTCTGTCCCTCATTGCACAGTTATTACTCACACACTAGTTGGAAGACAGACAGACAGACAGACAGACAAGCAGAGAAACAAACAAATGCCACTCCAAGTAAAGTGATAGAGACCAGTGGGCTAAGATGAGTTACTCCAGTTAAGGAATCATAAACTGCCTGCTGTATACCTTTCGGCTCAGCAACCTTCTAACAACCAGATTATGTTCTAAAATAGGAGTCTGCTACTGCACGTTACAGGTGAACATTGTTTCCCCTGCCCTCAGGTTTGCAGTTTCTGTTGCTTTAAAGAGAGCAAGGGTCTAAAGCACAGCTGAGGCATGCTGCTGGGAGAATCATTTCCATATTCGTAATGTGTCCCTTGCCTTTAATATCAGCTCCTCTTTAATTAATTTCTCGGTGTTTTAATTGTTTAACTTAAACGGGTTTTACCAAAGCAGCCATTTAACCACAAAATAATAAAACCCTCTTCTTGGTGTAGGTATATTCCTTGATTTACAAATATTTAATTGAAAAATTACAAATTAAAGCGAGATGAGTGGATTTGGAGGCAGCATAGCTAGCTTCTGGTAATATGCCCCTTCGCCATTTACATGAAGGAGTCCTCAGTCTTCTTTGAAGCAGTCTGGTGACCACAGATACCCAGAGCTCTGGAGAGCAAGGAAGACATGATGGAGCTAATTAAAATATATTTTAAAACATATTCTCTCATTGTCATGATAGACACTGAAACATCTAAGTACTAAGCTTGCTAGAGAGCTCCTTTGCTGGTTTAGCTTTCTCTCTTCCAAACAAATATCTGAATGCTATGTCCGGTCGGTCGGTCGGCATGTGCACATTTTCTCCAGGAATAGGAACTTAACTTTTGCATCCAGCAGCACTGGCTCATTCTGGACCTGGGTTGTTTCTTGAGCTGTCTTCTTCATTCATATTCAAACAGTAAAGGCTATTATGTGGAGTTACTGCACAGTCTAGAGACAGGGAACAACAAGGTTTAAGCGACAGCTCTTGCTTTGAGATTTTCTGCAGGTGTCACTTCTCCAGGTCCCAGTTTTGCTCTCTGGAAAGGGTCAGCTTCCTTGTTAATGAGTAGTGGGAGAGCACAGCCTGCTGCACAGTATGTCCTCTTACTGGATTCCAGGAAAGTGTTTGTTTAACTTAAAACTTTGTGTAACTTCAAACCTTATGCATTGAAGCTGGAAAGAAGGCTCAGTGGTTAAAGGTATCAGCTGCTCTTCCAAAGGACCAGAGTTCAAGCTCCGATGCCCTCTTCTGCCAGGCAAGCACATGATGCACAAATATAGCTGCAGGAAATACGCTCATAAACACAAAATTTTAAAAATGATAAAAGATAAAACCCTTGAGCATATAGTCATTTCTTTTACCTCATTTGTAAACCCATTTATGGGCACATAGTATTCTTTAGGATAACTGCAAAGGCTAATGGTGCCACAAATGCACATTTTGAATTGCTTTCTTCTAAGAAACACAATGAAATGGAAAGGATATATTGTTAAATGTTTTGTGCATTTTTGCACAAATCTATATATATATCAACAATGTCTATTTTTATTTTTAGGTTTCTAAAAGCTATATATGGAGCCATAGGCATCCCAGACTGGCTTTGAATTTGCTGTATAACTGAATATGAATTTGAACCCCTGATCCTCCTGCCCCCATCTCCCAAGCACTGGAATTACAGGGCACATCAGTTCAGTGGTTTATCCAGTACTGAGAACTGAACTTAGGGATTTATGAAAGCAGTGTAAGGTGTCTATGTAATGAATAACTTTAAATTCATAGATAAACACGAAGTTAAAATGTGTCTGTTAATTTGGACATATGATTTCCTTCAGATCCTGAACAATGAAATCAAATTTTGATCTCATGAAATTGCTACTCTGGGGGTGGGGAGATGGCTCAGTGGTTAAGAGCAGTCACTGCTCTTCCAGAGGTCCTGAGTTTAATTTGCAGCAACCACATGGTAGCTCACAACCATCTGTAATGGGATCTGATGTCCTCTTCTGGTATGTTTGAAGAGAGCAATAGTATACTCATATACGTAAAATAAATAAGTAAATCTTTAAAAAAAAATTGCTAGTGTGTCTTGGTTGCACACGCAGGCTTACAAGGGTTTCATGTTGGAAAGAATGCAAACCTGTTCTTTCACGCTTTTAAAAGTAATGCCATTATTGATTAAATCCTTTACAAGTCATCGTTAGAGATAGGGAAAGTGTATTAACAAGATAGAGGTAGAAACAAACAAAGGAAACTAGTTAACCTAGTTTACTGGACCTCTCACTTCAAGAAAAACAATTTGAAAGTTTTTGTTTCATAGAGAAAGACAATGTTTTCCACCTAAAAAGCAATGATTTTGGATAAACAATAATGCCAGAATTTTTCTAAGTATTGCACTTCTTTGCCTTGAGTTTGTTTAAACATTTTAGAACACTTATAACAGAATAAATTTATTGTAACTACATGTCACCGTATTTGACATTTTATTCAATATTATAATCCTGTGAGGAATGAGAATAATACACAGGAGGAGAAATAAGGAGGTAGGCAAGAGAAAACCTAAGGGCAGAGGAGGAGTCTTCTCAAAGGTAGACTCATCCATTTCTACAGTGCTGGGAAAAGACAGATTTTAAGGTAGAAATGAATTTTTAACACTCTAAATATGAACATTAAGCTTCGAATAAATAATATTACATACATTTTATCACTCAGCAATGATTGAGAATGTAATGTAATTACTTAAAAACAATTGTGGATTTGTAGAGAACCTGCTTTTCTGATAAATGCTGTAATATGCCTTTTGAGTTTGGAGCAATGTGAGTCTCTCAAAGGTGATGGACTTCACAAACATTGGGAAGGTTTTCTGAGTGGGTGAGCAGCTCACCAGATTCTGAGGTGTGGCAGATGAGGAAAGCTAAAGTGTTCATCATAGGATTCAAAGTCTCCGAATATGCTTTAGGGATTTATTGCACAGAACAGCGCTATAATCGTAAAATTATGTGATGTGATATTCCCAATGTTTGCATCTCAAAAAAGTCAGGTAAATTCGTAATTATCTTTTTCAGATCATTCCACAGTGTTAACATAGGTGAGAATTTAATAGTCATGCCTGTAAAACACATACACACAATGTAATATTATTTCTTAATTAGAATTTTATTTAAAATATAACTGATAGTGTAGTTGTTAAAAATCATAGCAGCCTATTTCTGGCTTTCGAACGAAATTAATATTGTAAGGGTACATCTCCACTCAGACCTACACATACACACACATACACACACTGGCGTCTCAGTGCGTGTCTATAATTCCAGCTACTTGGAACTCTGCGATTGGTCAGCTTCAAGTTCAAATCCTGCCTGGGGTAGAAAACGTCAAGAACAACTTGCCTTAATGAAGTTCTAATGGGGAAAAAATGTCTCGGTTATAGCTCCATTGAAGTGTACTTCCCTGATACCACAAGGTTTTGGGTCTGTTCCTCAGTATGACAAAAGCAAAAATAAAAAATAAAAAACAAAAAACAAACGCAAAATACTTGAAATGTAAAGCAAATGGATTTTAAAGTAGGATTTGTAATGTAGAATAATTATGGTATTTTTGACCCCATAGATAGCTCTGTATACTAAATGCTTGACTTGCAAGCGTCTGTATTCAGTCCCTAGAACCAGAAACCCTGGTTTAAAAATAAATATGGAGATAATGAGGCAGGCTTGGTATCACCTTGGTAGAGAGGAAGAGGCAGGAAGGTTCCTGGGGGATGCTGACCACACAATTTAGTGTAATTCTTAAGCTTCCGATCAAGAAAGGCTGCCTCAAAAGAGGGGATCCTTTCTTAGGATGACCTCTGAGGCTGACCACTTAGCCCACATCGGTTTGCATGCATGTATATGCACAACTGCATAGATGTGACCACACACACACACACACACACACACACACACACACACACACACACAGTAAAAAGAAATGATTTACTACAGTGAAGCTTTAATAAGGATGCAAAATAACCAGAAAATCAATGCAAAATACTGGACTGATGTTGACCATTTGCTGAAAAAATATATGTTATTTTTCTTGTGTCTCATTTAGTTTTTGATTTGTGAAACACAGTGGTTAATACCTTGTACTTTGGTGTGCGAGAGTCAGAATAGTTCAACAGTAGGGTAGAGAAATGTGTTGCTGTGGAGAAATAGAGCACACAAGTCATGAGAGGAAGTGAGTGCCTTTTGTTCTCTATGGCTGGAGTCAGCTGTCTAATGGATTGTTCAGCTTAAAAATCCAGATCATCTGCAGAATACAATGTACATTATATTTTAATTATCACATTGTAAAAAACAGCAAAGATCACTCATTAGTGTTTACCAAAGTGCATGGAAATTGCCATTTAGTTTTCTGATGCAGATGAACATTTGTTAGAAAAATTCTAAGGGGAAGATGGCATTATTTATCTTTGCTGAACATGTTCATATTCTTACACCCAACAGATTTCCTAGGCATCTATTCTAAAATGATACATGTATGCATGTGACAGAATAAAAAAAAATGTGGCCCCAATTCAAAATCTTTATCTGAAGAAAACTGCAAAGACAAGAAAAGGAACACACCTCACTGGCAAAGGCAACCACAGAATGAGAGTCACAGGTGAATGGCAGTGTGTTGAATGAGAAGTGGTTAGTTTCCTGTACCTCAGAAACATTTTCATGTTGTTATCACAGGTTTGCAGTGTACACTTGGAAAATGTCCCTAAATAATTTACATTCTTTTTATGGATGTTTTTCATGGTATAATCATGTTGATGCATAAAGGCTGTCTTTACCACAAAAGGTATCAGTGTTGGGGAGAACCATAGTGTTCATTAACTGCAAGCTCACCAGCAAGATACATGATATATGGCTTTTGCATTTACATTTGATTATTTCAAGGTACAGTATATATTAAAAGAATGATGATTTAATTGCCTGTTATAATGAGGTGAATACCTATGTGGCCTGAATTTTGTCTCATAACAATTTTGGAAGCACATCCTTGTTTTATTAGGAAACATTCTGGTTATCATTCATCTACCAGTAACTATTGATTATATCTAATATGCAAGATAGCTTAAATGATGTTTAATAGAGATTATTTTAAGTCTTAGAATTTATTTAATAATAATTTCTAAATTTTAGTCAAGAACTTCATAATTTTCAATGTATAACAATGAAACAACTTTGAAATCGACATAATCCTTGAACAGATATTATTCCCTGTTCTGCCAATTACAATGGGGCATGCAAGTGTATTCCCCAGTGGTATGGTAATTAAACCTGATCACTTTCAATTCCTTTTTTTTTTCCTTGTCACAAATTGCAGCCACTACTTTTCAAGCCTGAAAGAACAGAGAATAAAGGAAAAAGAAGAACAAAATTTGTCTTTAAACGAGATTCACATTACCATGTGTTGTCCACTGAGCAAACTGTGTAAGTGTGCATTATCAGGACCCTGGATGAAGTGTCAGTCAGCATAGGCTCAGAATGGTGGAATAACAAACAGCTTCAAGCCCCAGTGGCTTTCTCTAGGCAATGCCTATTTGAGATCCCAGAGGATGTTTCTAATGCAGTTGAATAAAACATTGATTGGTTATCCAGTACCAAGTGATCACCCCTAAAAAACACATAAACATAAGGAGCACTAGATGGTCTTAGCAAGTTGTGTTTAATAATTTTTATAATTCAGTCTCATAATAACACATCACCCTTTCTACCAGTTTTTGAAAGAGAGTCATCAAATATTGCTTACTCTCAAGGAAAGTGAATTAAACTCCACTCCCTGTAGACAATCATATCAAAGGATTTGTCTGTGTATTTTAAAGTCATTACATTTCCCCAGATAACCTAAGAGAATGTTTTGAACACATTTGCATATAAAATATACGTGGAAGTGGAAAGGAAATTTTTATCAATGTCTTAGTTAGAGTTTTATTGCTGTGTACAGACACCATGACCAAAACAACTCTTATAAGGACAACATTTAATTGGGGCTGGCTTACAGGTTCAAAGGTTCTGTCCATTATCATCAAGGCAGGAGCATGGCAGCATCCAGGCAGGCATGGTGCAGTAGGAGCTGAGAGTTCTACATCTGACTTCCTCCAACTGGGCCACACTTACTCAAACAAGGCCACACCTCCTAATAGTACCACTGCCGGGCCACACATATTCAAATCACCAAATCACTACTGCATAAATTCATATTTATGACATGTAGCATTGATGACACCTCGTCAATGCTCCAAAGTTCTAAAGATAAATCAGGGGCTTACGTATTGGTTCCTAACATATTGGGCACTGTCTAGAGCACACAGGACAACACTTAGCTTCAGAAGTTACTTCCCTATCTCAAAAGTCTTTATAATCTCAAATCTTTAAATTTGCAATCAATTTTGAGGTCCCAGCTGACTTTAATCTTGTGAAGGAAACAATGAAATGAAATAAAGAAACCAAAGGAAGAATTGTCCTTAAAAAGCAGACCTATGCTTACATGGGCAGTGTAAGGTTGTCTTTATGAATAAGTAGGAATCTAGAAGAGTGTGATATAATGTAATTGTATTTGGTCATTACACTGTGATTTGATGTTTGCTATTTATGTTGTTAAATAAAATGATGCAAAATTGATCTTGATCCTCAGTCTCTGGACTTATACACCATTTTCAAGGATATTTTGCTTTATGCTAATTAGATGACTCTGGGTGGGTCCCTGGATAGCTACAGGATGGGAGTTGACTATCAGAGGAAACAAATATTTGATTTTAGTAATAGAAATTCAACCCCCAACTTAACCTCCCAACCTAAGAGATAAATAGTGGTCAATAACCAAATGGTGACATGAGTTAATATATTATATATTTGTAGTGGATATTCATACTCAGATGGGGAGCATTGCAGCATCTCTAGGTTGGGACACATGCCTAGTGAGCTCCGTGTCCACATCATGCTATAGACTCCACACAGTACCCTACTGAACCTGGTCCTGACCTCTTCACCAGTTCATTCCTCTGTATCCTTTAGACTGTGCTTCATAATAAATAGTAATAAGAGAGAGGAAATTGAAGAGTGGCGCCGATAACTACGATTCTTTTTTTTTTGACAAGAGGGAAATTTGTAAATAGATCCTGCAACTGATACTTGATGAGCATGATGACCATGATATTTTCAAATTGAAAAATTAGAAGATGCGGTAAACAGACTTCAAAAATAGTATTAATGACTGATTACTACCTTCCTGCAGCATTCAACTGTTTTTCAATTTAAAATTATATGTTGATTACAGAGCATGTTCCTTAAACATCTAAAATATAGTATTTAATAGCTATGTATTTATTCTCATACAAATATAAGAATGTTTCCTTATTTTGCAACTTTTATGAGAGAAACAAAACATGGATAGAACCATATACTTGAAGATATGGAGACTACTTCCTGGGCTTAGTAGATTAAAATAATTAGTCATTAATTAATTAAATAATTGTTAGAAGGAAATGAAGATGGTAGGGAGATGTAATGGGGAGAGCCTGAGAGGATTTTCTATGGGAGCCAAGTGTATAAATTATTAAGATGCATCATAAAATTTTTTGGAACTTTTCAATGAATGAAAATTTTCTATACAGTTATGTTTTGGAGGCGACAGTTGAACCAAAGCTCATCTAATTTTTTTTCTTGAAATTATATTTTGTGGTAAGTAGGTTATGTAACTTAAGATTTAGACATTTTATGTCTGAAAGTAAAATGTGTGTGTGTGTGTGTGTGTGTGTGTGTGTGTGTGTGTGTGTGTGTCTTTTGAAGGAAACAGCAAATTGAAATAAAGAAATAAAAGAGAGCATTGTTCTTGAATAGCAGACCTAAGCTTCCATGGGCAGTGTAAGGATGTCTCTATGAATAAGTAGGAATCTAGAATAGTGTGATATAGTGTGATTGTATTTGGAAAGAAAAGGGGAATAGAACACACCACAGTGCATATCACATGTGGGGCAGTGGGCTGTGAGAGGCAGCTGGGTAACTGGTTGAGCATGCTTTGAATTCCAGAGACCCTAAAGGGATGGTAGAAGTTTGGTGTTGCTCCTGGAACCCCTGGTTCCTTTCACATAGCCACAGCTTTTACGGCCCCTCCCAAAGAGAGGTTTGTGGCCTCAGAGCCTCAAGACATCTCCATATTCATGAGATACCTAAAGGCCATAGGGCATAGCCAATTAAGCATTCTTCCCCAGACTCTCCTCCTTGCAAAAGGTATTTAACCTCAGGCCCACTCTGAGAACACAGATTATAGCTTCATCCATTTTCTGCATGACAATAAATATCTTACGACCTGGACTACCTCTCTTCTTTGGTGCCCTCCATGGGGAACCGTAGAGAAGATCTTCAACTGAAGAGCCACTGTCTAATCTCCCGCCAAGGACCTCTCTACTTCCAGTCAAGGAGACACAGCCAAGACTCAGCCAAGCAAGTGGCCCTGACCAGGAGTCTCACTCCCTGCTCATCTTCTCCCCCTCCCCCCTTTGACTGTAGCTAGATCCAGCCCATACGCCCCCTCCCCGCTGTCCTTTCTGTGGCCTCTCAGCAGCACTTGAAAGCCCAGGGACTTGAGACTAGTCAGTCCCTGGTCACCTCTTGGCACAGGGACCCCCAACCAAGAGCTCTGGGCCCCCATGGGGCACCAGGAACAGAGCCTTGCAGCTTCTCACAGCCCGAGGTCTGCCTGGTGTGCCTGGAGTGAACTCAGTTAAATTCCAGTGTCTCTGCCTCCCTGAGCCAGTGGCCCCAGACCCTTGGAGCGGCAGACACGAGGGACCCACAGTTCAGCCCATCAGGACCCAATGCCCACGTGCGTGCCACAGCCCAGCAATCACACAGTGAGTGTGTAGAATACATTGCCTCTGTCTAAGAATGTTGAGAATTCCCTTCTCAGCTCCTGGGATCTGAAGCTGATTTTCAGCCATTGTTTTATTATCTCTGAAGACATAAAATAATATTTTTTGAAAACATATTCCAAGCCAATCGTAGCAACTAAAATTGTGTAATATTAGTAAAGACCTTGTGCTCTGTTATTGGCAATGACTCTGTCAGAATGATTGAGTATTATCTGACAATGAATATGTACTCACAGTGTGAACTCTGGGAGCTCACTGATAGCCATGCATGGGGATGTGGAAGGGAGATCGAGTGGCTTTCAGCATCCTGAGAAATCATGAAATATCACATGTATATTTGTGATTGGTGGGAAGGGCTGATTTCTGCAAATTCAGTGGGCACTTTCAAGTATTTCATGTTAAGAACATGTTGCTGAACAGTGCATGGCCAGAATTTGGGGCTTTCAGTTTAATGAATAACGAGCGTCAGAATTGGTGATTCACACCATTTAAATTTTTGAGGACTGGCTGCTTTGCATCATGAAACTTGATTTTTGAAACTGAGATTTCATCATGCAAATCCACATAGTACTAGAATGGAAACCTATGTATTTGTTTAAAATATGGTTAAAGAGCTAATTTTGGGAGGAAGGCCCTTTTCCAGGTTAAATTTGTATTGTTCAGCATCTTGCATGGATCCCAGTATTAGAAGGGCCTTGAGATTCCAGGAGCTGAGAAGGGAATTCTCAACATTCTTAGTCAGTGGCAATCTATTCTGGACACTCAATGTGTGATATGAACTGCAGTGAGCTCTTTTACCCATTTCTTTCAAGTTTCAGCTAAAATCATTCAACTGACCTGAGATTCTTCGTTATTCATTTCATGAGAGCCTCCCATAATATACAGAGGGAGTCAGATATTAATGTTGCCTGTGTCCATTTTCTGTTTGTTCCCTTGTTATTTTGGTGAGATCATAATTCTAGAATCCCATGCCTTGTCTTCTTTGTCTCAATAAAAAGTGTCTGTACAGCTTAGTAAGCCTTGGTCGGCTTGAGAAATGTGACTGTGTTGTCTTCGGGACTGAGTATGGCTATGGATTCCAGGGGCAGACAACTCTGATATTTACTTAATGTGAACATGAAATATGTTGTTTTATTGTCATCATTATTTCCACTCAGACATTTCTGTAAATGGAGGGACAGCCAGCTGTATGGTTGACAAAAATATATACTGCTTGAGTACTTTAATAGTCTGTGTATTGCCCAAACTCATTAATTTGTCAGTTTCACAAACCTGGAAAAATGTATAGGACACTTATATAACAATCAGTGTTTTAGGAATAGAATTTCTTGACATTTTTAAATGAGGCTAATGATGGATTTTCACTCTATTCTTATTTTGACATATTCAATAAGGGACAATCATGTCATCACTTTCCAGGGTATGATTCTAGGCACTGGGGTCATAGATGAATGAGAGTTTCTGAGCTCAAAGAATCCATGACCTAACTAGGTGACAAAATGTAAATTTACAGTGTTTTTGTAAGTCTAAGTGTATCATTGATTTAGTGGCATTTTTAGTTACAAGTGACACAAAAATCTATTCAAATAATGGAAAGGAGAAAAGGAACATAGCCATATCTACTATTGTCTCAATTTGAAAAACACTAAATGATCTTTAAAAAAAAAAATTCCAGGAAAGGTCAGATTGTTAGATCTCACAGGGATGAACGCAGTGCTGGAGAGCTGACACAACAAGGTAACCGTGAGGAGGGAGTGGTTCTTATTGTCTGGAATTGTCCAGAAGGGCTGTAGAAAGCAAGAATATGGATAAGATGAGCAAAGAGAAAGTACTAGTCTCTGTGGTTATTAAAACAGGCAAGAGAAAGCTCTGTAGGGAAGATCCAGTGTGGTGAGGGTGCGCTGTGATGACTAGCATGTGGGTGAAAGTGTCTGAAGACCTGAGTTTCATCCTTGGAATATGTATGGTGGAAGGAGAGAACCAGCGCCTGGAAATCTTCCTCTGAACACATACTTTAGTCCTATGCATGTCTCTATTTGTATTCACACATATCACACACACACACACACACACACACACACACACACACACACACCACTAAAGTAAAAGAAAATAAATAATAAAAAATAGATGTGTATAAAACTATGAAAATCTTGTATCTATAACAAGAAGGTGTGTGGCGGGGGTGGGGGGAGTTGCTAGTCTAAGTAACACAATCATAGTTCAGACCAGGACCACCGCCTGCCACAGGCACAATTTAAATTTCGTACCAGTGTTTCCCTGCCTAGTTTACTTCCATCCGTTTAGAAGGGACAACTGTTTTAAAGGTTATTTATTTATTTGGGGTGGGGTGGAGGAGAGGCGTGTCTACCACGATGCTCTTGTAGAAAGATGTCAGAGGCTATTAGATTTCAAGAGTCTATTCTCCCTCCCACTATGAAGGTCTCAGGGACTGAGCAGGCTGTGGGGCTTAGCATCAGACATACTTATGAGTACCACTCTCGGCATTTTTAATAAAGTTGAAGGAAGCTAAATGGAGAAACTAACAGATCACATTACATTCTTATTTATGTTTGATGAGATTTTTTTAAAAAGTTAAAAGTGTTCTGGTTATTGGGTGACAATTTAAAACATACCTTCTGTATCAAATAAATGGAAGGCTCTGTTCCAATTGGCTGAGTTCAAGGAATTGAAGAAGAAATCAGACTGTAATGACCAGATGATTGGCAGAGGCAATTGACTCTCTTGGGAAAGGTTGTGATTAGAGGAGGCAGTGCTACAGGCAGACAGATATATCAGGTGCTTGTTGTTACTCTTCTGCTAAGAGATGAGAAACTGTGGTGAGCTTGGTGTCTGTGGGGCGCCAGGGAGCAGGAGATAACAGAAAATGGCCTACATGAATGTGGCCATTATTTGCATAGCAGCCTCAGATGAGTTTAGTTTGCCAAAATCAAGTGTACACACAGTCTGCTGACATGAAGCAGAAGGTTGTAACTGCTCTCAAAGGGTCACGTGGAGGTACTGGGTTTCAGTCTCTGTAACTGCTCTCAAAGGGTCACGTGGAGGTACTGGGTTTCAGTCTCTGTAACTGCTCTCAAAGGGTCACGTGGAGGTACTGGGTTTCAGTCTCTGTGAACCGTGCACTGGAACCCTACCTTGTATAGAGTGCCTCCTGTCACTTGGCAATGACATTTGCAGGATGTTACTAATGAAGAGTTGTTTAACATCACAGATTCACAACCATTAACACACTCAAGGATGACACTAGAAAGGGCCTCTTAAGCTTGACTCCTGCTTCTGATTTTCTTCCCTCTTAGCATTCTGAGAGTCGTCTTGATGCTCTCCAAACCCAGCTCAGGGGCTTCATTTCCCTGAGCCTCCCATCTTACTTAATGTATCTATTCTGGTCCTTTCTTCCCTGTGGTACTCGACTTTCTACTCCAAATCATCCACCTCCCGACTTCCTTTGCCTTTTCCCTGGATGCTGAGATTCTGAGCATCTTGGTTGCAGCAGAGGACGCTGTCAGCTCTCACTGTGAACTTTCTCTCTTGTTGACTTTGTTCTACCTCTGGTGTTAGACTAGGCATCTCAGGATGTTCAGGCTCAGCCAGAACGGGTTTGGGGGTGCACAGCTGCTCACTGCTATGTTTTCTCAAAGAATCACCCCTTGAAAAATATTTTTGGATAGACTGTTGACAGGTGACATTGGGCAGTGTGGAAGTAAATGATCTTGTTCTTAAAAATCAAAGCGTGAGAAGAGAGGGAATCTTATTTTTCCTGCAATCCTTGCTGTATTAGAATGTGTCTGGGCAGCAGCCATTCTTTCCTGTAGTATGCATAGGCACTGCCCTTTGACCTGCAGATGGAGTGTAGGTCTCTAAGAATAATAATACTACTGATCTTAAGTCTACGGCGATGCTCAGTTTGGTTCCATCTTTACTGATGATCAGTAAACAGCTCAAGCAACAGAATGTGCCTGGTGGCCCTCTGAACTACGATTCCCACAGCTCTAATTTCTTCTTAGTTTATCAGATGACGGAACTCAGCACCCGACCCAGCAGGTCACCATGCTGCTGTCACAGGTTACATTACAGCAACACATTGCAACTGTGCTTCTGACCTCACGTCGAGTTCTTCTGTGGAAGTGTCCATTTCTCTACCTCCTGGCTTTGCTTTCTCTGACTCTTGCTGCTCTGTGTTCTGAATATAGTCCAATGATGACGCTTTCCATCCCTCAGTAGTATACTGTGTGCATTTTTTTTCCAGGCTCTCTTTTCCTGTATCAAGTCCCAGGCCTGCTTGATTGACAATTGTATCTTAGTAGCCAAATACCTGGGATTCCCGACTGTAGGGAGTCAACCGAGGCAAAAGCCCTCAACTAGTCTGAGGATTTCTGAAAATCTTTCCTAAGTCAAAATAAATCACTCAAGTGCTATACAGAGAAGTGCTCCCAACGAAAAGCCCATTTTGCTTATGTTACATGCTCTGGTAAGCAGCCGTTATTGATTTTACTCTAATAGTTCATACATTAACTCAACAGATATTAACTGGCTGCTATACATCAACCACTGAGCTAGGTGTGGTAAATTGAATACAGCTCAGGACAGATCACACTTCCATCCGAATTACTCAGCTTTGACAGTGAGTAACTACGATCTTGTTTGTATTATGACAAGCAGTTATTTTAAATTTCTCTATTAAGAGATAGAAGAAAGGTTAGATGTATTTTATGGGTTCAGAGAACATCTGACAGAGGACTGTGCTTTGCCTACCCCTGGTAATGACGTATTATTTACACATTTGGAATTCAGCTTGCGTGTCCACGATGATTACACAAATGAGGAGATCGGTGTTGGTGTCCTGGTGCGGCTAATCTGTAGTTGCCGAGGATTCTATACAGCTGACTTTTTATAAAAACAGTGATGTTTATTCTTCAAGTCTTTGAAGTATTGAAAGCGGGGTAAAAAGTATAAAATCAAACACCAAAACGTATTAAACTTTGAAATGTTAATCTGCTCGTTTCCATACATATTTAAATGGCAATACTTGAAGTACTTCATTATTTAGTATTGATTTAGTACGAATGATGGTACATTATGAAAGTGCCGAGTGTCAGAAGTAAAGCAAACGGTGGGTGTGCTACGACAGAGTGTTTGTGTTTTAGACCATATAATCGGGAGCAGAAGGCGTAGTCATGGGGGGATGATCTACAAGTGGCGACATAGGGTATTCTGCCATGGTGTGAGGAAGAGTCCAGGGGAGTGATGTAGCTTTCATAGAGTTGAAGTCATGTGTTGAGAGTAGAGAAAAGAGTGTCAGAAGGTGTATAATCATCCTTACCAATTCTAAAATATACTTATTTGGATCACAGTAAAATATGGCAGACATGCAGACATGATCCATACTGGTCAGAAACTGCCTGTTCTTCATCCCCTGATTTAAAAGAAAATCTGATTTCTGGCTGAGGATTCAGTTGCCCAGGTCTTGGCAGCAAACAAGGATGGTGGAGACTGGATGTGGGTTTGAAGGTTTCATGCAAGGTCACCTTATATTGTATGTTGCAACCTGAGTGTTTCCCAAAGGTTCAAGTGTGAAAGGTTTTCTCTCCAGGGTGCCATACTGGGAGGTCGTGGGACTTTTAGGAAGTGGTACCTGATGGGTGTCATTGGGTTATTAATGGAGACAATAGAACATGGTCTCTTCTGCTTCTTGCTCTGTAGCTCCTGAGCTGACAACTTAGCTCTTCCATGCTTTGATGACTGTGATCTGAGATATAAAGGCAGCAATCTACTTAGTCTTTGGGTCAAAGTTTCAGAGTGGTGAGCTAAATAATTTTTTCTTGCATAGGTTATGTATCTCAGGTATTTTGTTGTGTATCTGGAGGCCTTTGTAACATTAAAATGGGCAGAAGGGTTTTTCACTTGAAGGTGTGTAGACAGGGTCCTCCCTGCCAGTGTCTCTCCTGCCCACAGTCTGTACGTGTTGGCAGAGCCATTGCTAAGAATAAACCTCTAAGCTCACCTAGACCTGTCTCCCTCACTTACTAAATCTCTTACTTCCGGTTATATCCAAAATGTAACAACTTCTCCCAAATTCTCCTGTTCAGGGTCTTAGCTGTAGACTTGGCGTGCATCTAAGACTGGACTAAGGAGTGTTTAACAGAGCCATTTATACAACCCTATGTGTGACATTAATAATACATTTTATTCTCCAATATAGTAGTTGCAGGGCAAAGTGGCTATTGAACACTTAAAATACAAATAATATGTTATTCATTCTCATATTTTTTTTTACCTCTAGGAATTTTGGTATTGAAAAATGCCATTAGTTTTGAGTGAGGCAAATATTACACATAAGCATTTGATAAGTCATTTCTGAAGTATATGTTTACCAAACATTAAGGACTCATTGCACAATTAAACTATATGATACTTTTTAAAGATTCAAGAAACTATTTAGAAGATGTTGCTGAATAATAAAAGCTCTGCCTTAGTTCTCTATTTAAATATGGAATGTATTATGCAAAAAACAGGTAGTCATATCCTCATTAAAGTAACATATTCGGTATTTGGAATGGTAGATTTACTGAAGGTTCATCTCCTTCCTTCTTCCTTCCTTCCTTCCTTCCTTCCTTCCTTCCTTCCTTCCTTCCTTTCTTCCTCTGTCATTATCTCTCTTTTTCCGTCTCTGTCTCTGTCTCTGTCTCTGTCTCTGTCTCTGTCTCTGTCTCTCTCTCTCTCTCTCTCTCTCTCTCTCTCTCTCTCTTAGATTTTGTTTCTCTATGTTCTTCAGGTTTCCTTGGATTAGCACATTTTAAATGTTTACTTTTAGCAGGTTAACTCCGAGACTAAAGTACTTGGACATATTACTGGACCCTTTGGAGATTTGGGGCTTTTATACTCAGGCTGAGGCACTTGAGAGCTTGTTCGGGCTGGTCTCTTCCACATTTTCCTTGTTTCTTCATTGTACATCACAAGCTAAGAGGTTTGGCAGCCAGTGTCCACAGTCTTTGCTTCTCAGGCACAGTAGTAACCAATGTTAAGCTACAACGGGACACAAACATTATAGTGCAGATGCTGTAGTACTTCACTTTCATTCAGGCATGAAGTGGCCTCTGGTCATAGCTGAGACTTTCTACATGGTAGAATAAACACTGAGTACTTCACTTTGCTTCTTGCTCCTGCCCCAGAAGCATGAGAGGAAAGGGGACTGGATAAACAGCACCACGTATCTCTTATGCCATTTGGATCAAATTTTAACTCTTAAAATAGGTCACTGTCATACTTTTAAGAAACACACTTGATAAAACTTAATTAATAGACTGGCATTTCTGAGGCATTACAGGTTGTGGTAAATAGACTCATCTCAAAAGTAGGAGTGGCGAGACAGACAGCTCGAGTTCTGGACTCACTGATGCTACTTGGGGTCACCATAACACAGGAAACTATATTAAAGGTCATAGCATTAGGGTGATTGACACTGCCATAGACAATGTCTCTTGTCAGAAAACCCATACTAGCCTGGAACCTTAATTAATATGGTTCAGATGAAGTTTAGAAATGACATAATGTGTAGCTATGATTTAAAGTATGCTAGGCTTTTTTATCTCATAGTTAGGTTCTTCTGTATAATCCTGTAATCCCGTGCACTGGAAGTGGTGGAGGGTCAAGTGTCAAGGTCAGAGATGGGTCGCCCAGGGCCCCGAGTTGACTTTCACTCAGATGTGGCACTTTGTGTCTGACTCCTCTGTTCCCCTCCCTCCTTCCTTTCTGAATCACCTCTCAGTCCAAGACCATGATTCTCACTAATTTATCTAGGTGCATTTTTTGACCTAAATTTCTGCATCCTGCATAATCAAGGGACTCAATCACAAAAGAGACCAACAAGGGCAATTTTATGGATGAGGAGGCTGAGTGACACATTGTTATTATACATTTTGGGTAAAATAGTACATACGTGGGCTTTCTTAGGTTTTCACATCCCAGTATTCTTAAACAACTGTAACACATCACAGAGAATAAGAACTTGTTTGGAAATTCTCTTTCAGGATCAAAGCTAGGGTCCTCGGAATGGGCTAATAGAAAGTACTTTTGAATACATGAACAACACTGGCCCAGAAGGACATAGAATACAGGTGTGTGGGTATGGCAGTGACTTTTAATCATCCTTAGTCTTTTATTAGGGAAGTCATGGATAAGCACTGTCTTAGTTTTCCAATACTTTCTGTGCTGATGATCATTGCTTGAGGAGAAATATACCTGACACCACATTTTTTTTTCTTAATCCTTTCAGGCTCCCAGTGATAGACTACATGCCTACTGTGTAAAAGATCATAGGTTCAATCCTTAACACTACTAAATACATACATACATACATACATACATACATACATACATACATACATACATCACCACCACCACCATCATCATCTTTCTCACAATTATAGACAATCAAGAAGTCCAAGGTAAAGGCATGGCAAAGTTACCATCTGATAATGGCCTGCATCCTGGTTCATAGATGATTCTTTAAACCATGTTTTCATTTGGTGGAAGGGGGAGAGGTCTCTTCTGGTCTTCCTTATCATGGCACCAACAAGATAGCGAGCATTTTTACCCAATAGTTTAATCAATTGCCAAAGGTTTCACTACCTAATGCCATTACCTACAGAGATAAGAACTGAATTTGTATGAATTTGACTAATATAATGGAACAAAAATAACTTTAGAGAGTCTTATTTTAAAGCCTGAATCAGTGTGTCCATTTTGCATTGGTGCTAATAATAGTTGAATTTGTTTTCTTTCATGAAGCTAGACAAAATCAGCTGGAAAAAAGTCTCTGCTAGTTTTAAAAGGTTTTGTCTGCTTAACTATTTGTGGGATGGACCAGCTCTATTTTGTATTTCACAGTACCAACCAGGTTTTTTGGGAGCATCATTTTAATTACTGGTAATAATTGGTTATTTACATTTTGTGGAGTTTTTTTCTCTAAAGGGTTGTGTGTAATAGAATATCTTCTGAGTTGAAAATATACCTATAAAAAACAATAATGCACTTGTGTAAGACATATGTCAACACAAGTTATACAGATTCTTAGACTCAGTGTTTTTAATCCCCTTTTTTAACCTTCTACTCTTGCTTTCACCTTATCATGATTTATTGTCCCATGTACAGAATAACAGAGCACTGAGGTGTGTGCCTGTGCTAGCTCAGATTCGTTTGGGGCTGATTGATACAGAATGGCATTTTATTTGACTTCATTGTTTCAGAATTATATCACACTTGCCCAGACAGCTTCTAACTTTCATTCTTCCAACTGCATCCCTCATAGATGTGTCTGTTCACAGTGATGTCTGGCTGGTCTGAACTTGTCTTCCTCTGTTACAGGAGCTATGCCTGTCCCAGACCAGCCTCCGTCAGCCTCAGAGAAGAACAGCTCCTTGAGTCCAGGCTTAAACACCTCCAATGGGGATGGCTCTGAGACAGAAACCACCTCTGCTATCCTTGCCTCCGTCAAAGAACAGGTAGAAGCATTCTTTGTATGTGGTATTCCTGGGGTCATGTGACAATTGCTTCTTTAGGTGAACATGGATGGTTACTTTGTTTGAAAATAATGCTGCGTTAGTGTTTATTACATAAGTAACACTAAAATTGGGTTACAATTGTTCTTGATTTCATGGTGTTCCTCAGGATACCATGAAACATAGTGCAACATATTGTAACTTAGGCCAACATATTCCATGTACAGACCAGAACACTTTTCTGTAGATGACATTTTGGAAGATAATGTTGATCAACTTGACGTGTGTTTTTATTGAAGGTTTCATGCCAAATAGTTGATGGGCAGAAAATATTGTCTAATAAACTATCAACATTTATCCAGAAAGCTAAAAATTGAGAATATGTTGGATATTTTACTTTGTAGGTTATGTCAAATTGCCCTTCCTGGTGTTTCTTATGACTAGTCATTTTGGGGGGTAAACTAGATCACACAGGTATATTAAAGACTGTGTGGAGGCCTAAAATTTAAGAGTTCGTGGAAAATGTATAGAATTCACATGTTAATTACAGCACAGGAAAAATTCTACAACCTTCCCTTTCAAAGTTATCAAAATCTAATTCACTTCTCAAACATGACATCACTCTAAAAATGAATAAAAACATAAAATTCAAGTCTGGGATTTAAAACAACTGTTCCAAGTCAGTTAAGTTTCTTATAATTTTAGAAATCTGCATCAGGACTCGTATTTTCTTCTGATCATATACTAGGGAGTAAAGTGGGATTTTAAGTTTTAAAAAAAATGTAGTTGACATGTAACTTTTGTAGTTTAGAGAATACAGTATTATAACCTGAAACATGTCCTGTGTAATCTAGAAATGTGGTAATAAACATTTTTACCTGAGGTGGGTTATTTAGCAGTTGGAACTATGATGTGAATTCAGGCTATTTTCTTCCAGTTACTTTGAAATTAATGATGAATTCTAGCAGATTTTATACTAGGAAGCTGTAGAGCATTAGAACAATCTGTTTCATGATATGTTGTCCAGGGTTCTACCTGGCACACCATCCTCTCTGTTCACTGTCTCTGACACACCCTCCTCTCTATTCTCCATCACTGTCCCTGACACACTCTCCTCTCTGTCAGGCCTCAGTGCTCCTTCACACCTGTCTTTGTGGACCTCTTTCTGCTTGCCATTGAATTTGAGGTGTTTTGTTCCATGTTGCTGGCTTAGCAAAAACATTGTGGAAATTGACACACGGTTATCAGCAGGAATTCTGTGGCAGAGCAGAGCGCCAAGGTGGAGCAATTAAGAACAGTCACTGTTCTGTATGCAGAATGAAAGGCTGCAGAGGAAGCGGATAATGTTTAATAAGAGGGGCTGATTAGATAAGTGTAGGAAGCCACCTGTGTGTCAATCTATCAGAAAAGCTAAAGGAGATGCTATTGACAGGCAAGATCAATGATCCTCTCAGAAGTGACCCCCCCAACCCCTGCTTCAGGAAGTTTGTGGGTAAATAGGGCTGCAGGGGAGGGCTGAATAGATCGATTTGATAGTCTAGAGTGAGAGAGTGTTAAGTAGGGGCTTGTTCTGCTCTGACAATCTTCTAGTGAAAACCCCACTCATGAGTTTTTTGATCTCTGTAAGGAAAAGTGGAGATGGGAGCCCAGCAGGGAATCTTGCCAGTTCTGGAATTTAAGGTGCTTCCTCAGCACAGCTGAGCTAGATTGGTGTCTTACTTGACCTTGAAGTCTTCCAGACCTTAGTTTAATGATAATATATAAAAGAGGCAGGGAGTGACAAATTAACAGGGAAAGGGCAGGACAGATGTGTCTGATGACAAGCATGGTGTTTTATCAGAGGACTCAATAATAGTATAGCTGAGAATGAGTGGAAAGACACACATCAAGGTCCTGTGTAGAGAAACTTCAGGTCCTCACAGTATTGCTATCTCCCAAAGCCATGCATCTAGTTAGACAATTGCTTAGTAATTTTGACGTAGCCTCATGTAACCTAGTCTGGGCATAAACTATGAATCTAAAGGAATCAACTTTGAATTTCTGATTCTCCTGCCTCTGCTTTACAAGGACTAGAATTGTAGGCATGTACCAACACGCTCGGCTTATCAGATTCTGGGGATCAGTGTTTGTTGCATGCTAGGAATGTGCTCTACCAAGTTACATGCCCTGCCCATGTTTAGGCAGTTGTAACCAATGTCATCTCTCTGGTTATTTTGTTAACAAGTGATAATTTTAAGATTTTATAGATATATCAATATTTGAAGGTCCAAAGAAAGATAGAATCTGTTTTACCAAACACACTAATCATAGCAGTACCCAAATGGGTGGAACTTGAAAGACTCATGTCTGCAGAGGACATCATGACGGATTTGTAGCAGATGCAGATATGGGCAGGCACCCACTTCCTCTCCAGTCAGTTTAATTTAGTACAGAGGAGGACTTAACTGATGCCAATGTGGATCAACATCATAAAATTAAAGTTATTGACTCACAACATATAGGAAAAAAATGTCCAAGTGAAAGAGTGTAGCTGTAAACATGAAAAAAATAAGCAGATCTGAAGAAATATGGGGAGATAGTTGATCTAGGACAATGGTCAGGAGGGCTTGTAGGCAGAAAATGCACAAAATTATCAGAAAACATGTGATGTGTGAAACAGCACAATATTAACAATAGTAAGGTACATTAAACATTGAAAAGTAGAAAAGTGGGTTGAGTGGTGGCTCAGTGGATGAAAACACTGGCTGTTCTTGCAGAGGACCTGGGTTCCATTCTCAGCACTCACATGGTGGCTCAGAATGGTCTCTGCAGCTTTGAGTCCTCTGATGGTCTCTTCTGACCTCTGCAGGAAACACACACACATGGTGCACACGCATACAGACATAGAAACATTTACACACATAAATTAAAAATAAAAATTATTTAGTTAAAAGTAGAAAAATATCCAAGAGGAAATAAATCAAAAATAGTGTAATAAATTGTTGAGAAAGGTAATATAACCCATTTTAATGTTGATGGGACAGAGAATAGACAGGACAGAGAACTAAGTAGAACATAGCCATAAAAATCAAAGGAGAGAATGCAAACAAGCCATGGATTACACTGATGGGGGTACTCACTGTGAATGCTGAATTTTAAATATAAACAAAATCTTGTTTGAGTCTATCAAGTGGACTAGTGTTAAAAAATAGTTTTAGGTAAATTCTCATTATTTTTTTTTATAACTCCAAAAAGCAAAAGTGAATTGGTGCATGGTTTCTTTGGTCAAATGATCTGTTTGTATGAACTGTTATTGGAAGTGACATTTCTAAATACGCAGAAAGAGTACTGAATCCTGTCAAGTTTGGACATATGTTCTACAAATTCAGATTTTATCTGTCTATCTATCATCCATCTATCTATCCATCTATCCATTTATCTATCTATCATCTATCTATCTATCTATCTATCTATACATCTATCTAATATGTCAATATTTAGTACAATTATTATTTGGGGTGGTCTCAAAAAACCTAGAATATTGGCTATCAAAGTGTTAAAATAATGATAAATCCTTTCTGTAAATAATGTGATTATTAATAAATAAGTTTAAGCCATATTTATAGCATTTAAAACCAAAATTATGAGACACTGTATAAATAAAAGGTATTGATGGTGTTGCCTTGTCTTTAAAACAAAAGAGTAAAGTTAAATTTAGAAAGAAATAGTTGAATTTGGGTCAATAGTGAGGTGTTAAGGATCTGAGAGGAGTCGAGAGGGGAAAGAATATGATCAAAATATATTGGATGAAAAAAATAATAATAAATAAACTAAAATTTAAAATCAAAGGTCTGTGATATTCTAGAGAAGAGAAAGAAAAGAAGAAAAGTGTTAACTGTGATTATGGTGCCCGATTATTTAGGTAGAGATATGAATACACTAGATATGAATACTAATAACAGTGTTCATAGAGAGTATAGAAGCCAGAAGTTAGTAGAAACTTTGAGTGTAAAATAAATATTTGTGGGATTTCATCTTTGATGATGTGCACAATACCAGACATCATTGCTATAAATAAAATAGCTACAACACACCCACCTATCATATACACCCTTTTCTGAGCTATTGAGTATGAGTCCACAGGCCCGCTCACACGACCCTGGGCCTGGGACACTGAGCTATTCTTCTGCTCTCAAAATTCTTGAGGAGAAAAATGTAATAAAATCTAAGGATTGATTCTTTTGAAGTAATTAGTGAATTTAGTTTTGGCTTTTGAGAACAATGCTGAGAAATTTTTGTGGTAGATGATTAAGATGCGATGGAATCAAACTCCTTCCTGGGGACATAACAGACAGCAAGCTGAAAGGCCCAGTGGTCTGATGTGTAGTGCCTGCTTAGATGGAATGAGAAACCTACAAGGAGAATATAGGAGCATTCTTGGGGTGGCCTGATACACACAGCCCAACTTATACATTGGGAGACTTTAGTACTACATCATTTTTAAGGGTTTTCTCTTTTTATCAAGTATAACTCTTATCCATACAGTTTAGACAAATTAATGATATTTCTACCAAACATTGTGTCTTAAGTAAAACTGACTTTCATGTGTATGTATGGCTGTCTGTGTAAGTGTATGCTATTTGTTCAAGTGCCTTTGGAGATCAAAAGAGGGTATAGGATCTGGAGCTGGAGGTATGGGTAGTGTGAGATACCACAACAGATGCTGGGAACTTGTCAGATTCTCTGCAGGAGAAGTGCATACTCTTAGCTGCTTAGTTGTCTCTACAACCCAAGTTATGCATTTTTATCATTAAAGATATATGCTATATCTTTGCATTTTTTCATGTAAAGAATATAATTTTACCTGCTTTCTATAGGTAAATGTGAAAACTAGCTTTCTTGAGTAGTTTATTAACATGGAATTTCAAATATGATATTTTATGATGTCAGATTGTGTTCTCATTTTATGTTTTTGCATGTCGGTCATTCTTGGAACAGGGAAATTTGTTTGCATGTTTGTTTGTTTGTTTGTTTTTTGGTACGGGAGGCATGTGTTCTGAATGACCATGCAGAACGTTGAATAATTCCTTAATCTACCCAACATACATACTGAGAACCTTACACTTTCCACATACACTAAAGTAATGTGCACAATGACAGTCCAGTAGGTAGAGTTCATTAGGATAAGTTCTTAAGGAGACTCAGTCTGTTAGTTAACATTGAATGTAAATAAATTTTAGTTTATAGCCATGGATTGAAATGTAAGTCATCCAATACCATGATTTATGAAGTGTTCCCTCTCTCCAGGAAAGCATGAATAAAATGTCTACGGTGAGTTCTTGAACACAGCAGTCATGCATTGTTCAATGGAAATGTGTTCATTGATTTTTTTCTCTTTGTTGCAATTTCCTCTCTTGACTACCATTTAACTGGTAGATTTTCCTTTTTTCTTTTAGCATAAATAGAACCATGATAGTTATATTCCATAGATAAGGTTTTTTTTTTTCTCAAAATGCCTACCTCATTTCCAAAAGATACCAAATCTCTCCTGTGAGATTTTTTTGAGAGACACCGAATGTTTATTCACTGCCCTGTAATTGAATGTGTCTCATGAAGAGAGTAGGGAAGTATGGGGTGTGTTGTGTGGTGAGGCCTGATGCCAGCTATTTAGATAAACAGTAGAGTAGGCTTGAGTACCTTCATTGCAGTCAAAAGGCATTATTCAGTAGTGTCTACCAGGCTCCTACTATGTGCTCAGAACCAGTGGGTACCTTCATTTAAGTCAAAGGCATTGTTCAGTAACGTTTACCAAATTCCTACTGTGTACTCAGGACTATGATGACACAGGTGATCATGACAGATAAGCAACTAGTTTCAGAATGCAAGGATGTCTGGGTTCATGTAGATAAGAAGATTCAAGGAAGTCAGTCTTACGATTGATGATGGAAACCATGACACGAGTAACTGATGAGACCAGAGAGAAAGTTACTGACTGGACAAGAGTAGATTGGATCCAGTGTATAAGTGCAGTGGAGACTTTTTTCCAGTGGAATTGAGACAAAGAAAATGGCTTCGGAGGTGGTCTGGCTGGGGCTTGTTCAGGAAATTTTGGTTGTTGCTCTTACTGTCTACTGGTTTAAGTTGATGACTTCAGAATCTATAAGGAATTGAGCTGAATCATGTTAGAGAAGGAGAGACACAGAACTGAGGGATGAAAGGTTTTATTTCTAAGTCTTAGACTCTATGAGTGAGAAGATCACTGACTGTAATGCAGAAAGAGACAATGGATTCGTAGTCATACTGTCAATGAATGATTTGAGCCTGAAAATGGGAATTTTAAAATCAGGAAATGGAAAACCACCATTTCTAATGTCAAGACTCATGCCAAACTGATGAACATGAAGAAACTGAGTAAGAAAGAGGGAAAGCACATCTGGCCTTTGTGTCCCTTCTGAGAGCTGGTGTGAAGTGGAGCAGAAGAATGTGAGGAAGGCCTGGCCCTCTCTCTGCTGGGAAAGAGAGGGATCTGGAGTTTACTCCTCATTGCCAGAGGGCAAGCTTGCCTGACTGTGATCTGGAGGAAAATCTCTATGGTCTTCATTTATATGCCTTCACTAAAAAGATGCTAGGATACTGGTGTGATCTCTTAGACAAGAATTTATATTCAACCATGTTTTTTCATGTTCTCAGATTTGGAGCCTACCTTTATGACTTATGTATGTGATGAGTTTTAAAACATAAATATTGCAAAGTTTTACATATTATTAAATTTCAAATGATTTATACAGAAATCGCTCAAAATGATGGATACCTTTAGATGCTGATGTCCTCTTGCTGAACTAATTTTACTTATTCTTCCAATATCACTTGCATTATAAATCGTATTCTTGATTTTAAAGGCATTTCGTGGGTCTGTGTTTAGTATGCCAATGACTTCCGGATAGCAAGGACAATTCTCATGTTTATAGTCACTTACACTATTTAACTCAGCAAAAGAAAAGGCACCGATGAAGGCATTTCCAAGCTTCCTTTCTGGCCAGACCCCTCCACTGTGTACTTGTGTACTTTATTTAAAAATCTCATGTTTGATGGTGACTTACACTGAGAAGCCCATGTCCACACTTGGGTCAGCCTGACTCTCCCTCTGAATAGTTGTCTCCTTGTTGAACCGTATGATTCATGTACATGTGAAACATGTTTCCCAATAAACCCCAACTCAGATTCAAAACCTTTCTAGTTATATGCGATTTTAAAAGGAATTCCTGTCTTTTGTGTTGATCCATCAGAGGTTGTCACACTTTTCTTCTTTCACAGCTTCTACATTTATAATGTGACAGTGCCTTAACACAGTAATGAAGAATACTATTTTAAAGATAAGATTATCTCTTTCCCTTATAAGACATTTTCTTAATTACTATTCCCCAGTTCTGCATGATCTATTAATATGATTAGTGTTGCAGTAAAGACAGCAGTTGCTCCCATCACACAGCTAAGCATCCTCCAAACAGTATTTTGGGAAAGTACCTTGTGAAAGTAATGACAGAGTTATTTTCCATGAAGAAAAGGAAATTAAAACACCTTTGGGAAAGGTCAAAAACAGGGAGGATTATCTGCAAAGGCCAGTGAACTTTAGATTCATTTAGTCAGAATGGCAAGGATTAGACATACCATAATGCTAGCAGAGAAATTTTTCCCCGTGTCAAAATTAAAAATCAAGTTACTGTATTCTTGACTTTTAAACTTTCTATCTTGTCTCAAGCTTTGCATGGATCAAGGAAGAAATAATGAAAGCGTGGTAGCCCTTATATTTTGTTACCAGCAGGTGCTTGAGGAACAGTGTGAGTTTCAAGGTGTGGATTCAGAATGGAAGGCATGGATAGGAGCCTACACAGCAGGGTCCCCGTAGTTTGAAATACAGTTTATAACAAAGTAGGACATAACCTCAGAGCAAGAACAATTCCGCTGTTTGTAGTTACTTACCCTATTCAACTCAGTAAAGAAAAAGATGGGGATGAAGGCATTTGCATGCTTCCTCTCTGGGACACACTCTCTGCATGTACTTGAGAAGGATGATGGGTGTGTACTGAGTTCTGTATACAGAGGAAAATGACAGTCAGGAAGTGTCAGAGGGTGGACCTACTGATTTGTGCATCAGACAGGGGATGGACAAGCCTAGAAGTAGGGGAGAAATAGGGGTAACGGGCTATTTAGGGGCTTGGGAGGTATTGCTACAAGGAACAATCATGAGACACTAACTCTAAAACTATGGGCATGTCCTTGTCCCCAGAGCTCACAGCTTAAGTGTACTCTATTGCTTCCCCTGAGGTATTTTTCTTTGTCTCTTAAAACATATTTTCTCTAAAAGTTTCCCAATACGTTTCTCCTCAAGACATTTCTCTATGTGCTCATCATTTTGAAAATCTGAACTCCATTCTAAGAGTGAACTCATTGGATTGCGTTGAGCACCTTTCTCTGGAACTGTTCATTATGGGTTTCATACAGCACCTAGGCTGTGACAACGCAGCCTTGCATGCTAGTTGGGAAGGAAGCATTTAGCACGTTGAGTTTTGAAAACTGTTTTAGCGGCCCTCATTATTCTTTCATATTTTTCAAAAGAAATCATTGTTACATATTCATCACATGAAATCATATTAAACATTTAAAATGTGATGTCTTAGTGTTTTATGGCTCTATGATGAAGGTAACTCTTGCAGATTGTGGGAAATCTACAAATAATAAGATTTCCTTCTATGGATTTTAAATTAAAATGTGGTTATGGAGATATCATGTTTACTTTGTTTGATAACTATTTTGAACTATCTTTGTTCATTAACATATCAGTGGTGTTTTGATATCATTAAGTGTTCTTTTCGGTGGTTTTCTAATAGGTATGAAATATGGAATCACTGTGAATCATTTAACAGTCTAATTTTGTTTGAATTTTATAGCGTTGTTGGTCTTTTCAGTTGTTCCTATTTTGTTAGCATGAAAAAGGCACCAGCATGTCATTCTTCCTTGTATATAAGTCACTGGGTCTGCTTCGACAGAGGCTGCCTGCAGCAAAGTTTTGAAAAAGAGTTTAATGACCCTTACAAACTCACTGGGAAAATATATCATAATTAATTACTGATAAAGGCCTCAAGCAAGACAACAAAGCAGGGACTCCTGGAGTATAAAAATCAATGCCTTGTGAGTGGTTTCCTCAGCGTAGGAAGTGAACAAATGGAATTCCAGGGAGAGCAAACATGGAAAGCACTTCTTCGTCAGAAAAACAGCACCAAAATTCTACCATCTCAGGATATATCTGTTCAAAAGCTTAAATGTAGGGTAGAAATGATTCCAGTAACGCAGTACTTATTATAGGGTACAGAAGACATTATAAGCAATATCTCAATTAAAATGCTTTTGGAAAAGAATATATATCATGTTTCTTTTAAATTGTATTATTTTATAAAATACATAGTATTCGTGTTTTTGTTGTTGTTGTTGTTGTTTTTTCAAATTAACATGCAGACCATTCCTTCAGGCATATAATTAAATAAAAACATTTTGATTTTAATTTTTTTTTTGCTTAATATTTCTATCTAGAGCAAAAGTTCCCAAGACTAAAATTTACTCAGCTTACCTACTAAAACTTTTGCTTAAGGAGATGGCTGAGAAACCTAAAACAGTCACTGGAATGTTAGCTGTGAATTGATGATTGCTTTCTCAACAGGACAGTCTCATGTATTTCATAGAGTAATAGACTTGTGGTATGTGGTCTGTTATTTTTCCTAATGAAGCATGTTCCTAAAACCAAGGTTCTGCTTAGGTTAAGTGGTCTGAGTTCCATTGTGCTAGGGAAATGGGGGTGGACAGCAGTTTTATCAGCAACATCTGAAGGGATAGTCAATGAGGCTCTAATTAGCACCAGGATTATTACTGAGCTACCTATGCAGTGGGTGATGCTCAGAGAGTTAGGTAGATGCAGTTCTGCTTCAGCACCATTCCTGTTGTTCGGAGTCAGTGTTCTGGACTTCAGTTATCTGTGTCAATGACATAGGTAAACATACCTGAGGCAGGCTATCAATCATGTTCAAGTTGCTGTCACTAGGCTACAATCTTAAAAGGCATGTGCAGGTTCAAGGCCCGGGCTCTAAATGAGCTTGCCCTGTGACCTGCTGCCACAGGAATGAGAAGATCAGCATTCTCCTCTTTCACTAATGATGGATTCTGACATCCACACTCTACCCATGGCCTTAGGAATCAGCTGGACTGCTTACCTAATTATTTTTGTTTTTTTGAGAACAACTCAATACCATTAAGGCAACAAGAGAAAAATCACTTTGATATGCAATCCTCAACGTTTAGACAGACAGGGTTAATTTGCATCTTTTACCAAGTCAATAGACTGAGTCATGTGGGGATGGTTTGTAACCTACACAACTGGGATTTTATGTCCCTGGATGAGGAAGTTACACTCAAATGAATTAACAGGGAATAAGTCAATTTCAGGTGTTCTCAGCATTGTTTTAGGCAACCACACGAATAATTTCATGTGCAAATGTGACATTCATCTCTTCCGTTAGAAGTGACAATGTAGGCCCCGTGTGCTGGCACATGCATGACAGAGAAGAGAAGCCCAATCCCAAAAGATGTCAGCATGATACTCACATCACATATTAGTTGGAGAAAGCACCACTAACAAATAATACTGCCTGCTCTCAATACTTGTCAGGGACCTGTAATTGCCTGCTATCGACCTCCTGTCAAAAGACATGGGCAATTTATTCTTAAAATTAATAACTGAGGGTGAAAATACTCTCACTTCTGGGAGCTCCACTCACATTGGGAGCAGCACCTCAGCCCTCCATGGACTGCTGTCCAAGAACTTGGCTTTGATAATTCCAGTGAGGACACCTGACTCTACATCTATGATAACATAAGATGAGAAATAGCCATTCCAGGAGCTTTCCTGGGTTGCACCAAAGGCAGGCATTGGAAACCTTTCCAATGCCTTGACTATTTAATATTTTAAATAAAATTATAAGTGGACAGACAGTGCAGCTGAACATTGATAGGAATTGATAGGAACTATCATTTCATGACAAGTGGGCTAATTAATTCATTTTTGTGGCATGCATACAGATCCTACCAACTTTTATGGCCCAGTTATATTTCTGTGTCTCACCTACCTCACTTCATTGGTGCTCTTTCTGTTGAAGATCATTTGGATTTCTTTAACTAGACTCAAAGTTAGTGTGTGAAATTACTCTGTGGTGGTGTGAGCAAACATCTGTTCACCCCAGACAGGGAAGCAATGGCAGAGCAAGGTAAGGATAATATCCAAGTCCAACCTGGTGAAGGAATGAATTTTAAAGGAGTGGCTTACAGGACTGTGAGTGGGGGTTACTGATAAAGGGAATCGGTCTCAGAGACAGCTGCATGTATAAAACCCACTGCAGTATGGGTGACAGTTCACAAACCTGGGACCCTGGAGCTCACCACACCGATGCCAGGCAGCTGGGTCTCCGATGCCTGGCTTATCTGAGGTAGACTTTCAGTAGTCCTTACTGGGAATACAAGTAGTTCTGTGGTCTATTGAGAATAGTGATGCTGTAAATATTTCTGAGCGTGTTTTCCTGTGGACTTTTTAAAATTTATCTTGGGTTCAGATGCATGAATAATATGCTGGTCTGCATGACCATTTAGGTTTTACATTTGAAGAGCCGCTAAAATGTTTTGGAAAAGATGTCACCCATGTGAGGGCTCCAGTTTCTTTACTTCTTTTCCAACATCTGATGACGTCTTTCTTGTTACGCATATCCTAGTAGGATGAAAACATCTGATGTGAACTTGGATAACTGTGGTCTTTTTAAAATACTGTGTGCATATAAATCAATTTATTAAGCAATATGTGTTCCCTTTATTAATGGTATGTATTTCAATATTATATTTTATTATCCGTGCATGTAGCTAAACTATAAACCATTTTGGTGTCCAAATTTTTTTTCAAAAAGATTTTGTTGATTTTCTTGGGATTTTTGTTTGTTGGTTTGTTCATTCTGAGACAGGATCTCACTTCTTGGCCCCTAGCTGGGCTCAGGCTCATTGAAACCTGCCTGCCCCTGCATCCCAAGTATGGGAATAAAAGTCATGTGCTGCCACATCTGTCTTTTCAAGAAGCTTTTTGAGGCAATAATGATGTAGTATCATATCTACCATGACATGCTGGTTTATTTTGATTGCCAGCTTGACAGTATCTAGGACCATCTTGGAGACAAATCCATAGACCTATCTGTGAGGAATTTTCTAGATTGGGTTAACTGAGTTTGAAAGACTGACCCTAATTGTCTGATAGAGTAAAGAAGAGAAAAGGAGATGAACAGACATTCATCTCTCTCTGCTTCCTGAGACCAGATATAACATGGCCAGCTCTCAGGTTCATGATTTCTTTGTCATGGTGGGGCCTCAAACTGTGAGCCCATATACACGATTCCTCCTTTAGTAAGTGATTCTTTCTTTGCAGTTTGTCCATGCAATGAGACAAATAACTGATACACTTTGTACCAAGATACACTTTGGGTCAAGATGGTTTTCTAGGAGACACCTTTGTGGTGGCTTTCCCACCACCCTAATGGCAGATACTGAACTCAAGCTGACCATGAAGGGCTGATGACTTGGGAGTGTCCAGGTGAACTGATGTGAACATCTGACTTGTGCTCTGTCTTTTTGTTTAGCACTGTGCACTGAGTAGAACACACTGAGTTTTAGCAAAACAGCAAATCAGAAGCCTTGTTTTCTCCTAAGGAAAAAAATAAAGCCAAAGTGCTTGATTGTTTGATTTTTTTTTTCAAAAAGTTAGTGAGATATACAAAAATTGTTTTGATAAAGACTTTCCTGTTTCATTTAGTTTGTTTTAAAGAACAGTTTTACTTGTTTGTTTGTTTGTGTTTGCTTGAGTAATTTAAATTGAGCTGCCAAAATCCAAATGATTCTCGCTAGGTTGTGTATGTGGGATCTGGTGTGTATACCTTTATGAAGCAATATGACACACTGTGCCTTTGAAGACACACACATGACATGTTTTTGTCCTGGAGATGTTATAAGAGTCTTCTAAAAACTTTAGTGATGTGTGGCAGGATTCCAGGCTATAGACTTCTGGCAAACCCTCCTAGTACTGACTTCCCAGGAAAGAGTAGGAGGGAGAAATCTGCTTTCTACATGTTTCAGTGACTTGGCTGGCATTCTATAGTTAATTAAAGGCTATTTCCTTAAGCAAAATGGCTCATTTACTCATAGGTAAGGTCTTCAATTAAGTCAGTTACTGTAAAGAAGTTATTCCCAGGAACCAGCCAGGGTTGACTGAAAAGGAGCCTTTGCATGCTGCCCTGTTTGCTTTGCTTCTCTCCTCACCATGCAGAGAAAGCAGGGACAGACTAGAGGTGACATGCTTCAAGAAGGCGTTTGGCATCCCTTTGAGACAGTCCTCAGTAAGATGTGTTTGTGAGGAGCACACACAGGGGAGCAACACACATCTTCCCTACATATGAAACTGTATGGGATAAAGACAAGAGCCCTGTATCCCCAAACACTCTCGACTTTCCGGCACTTGGTGACAGTCGATCTGCAACAAAAAACATGAGATATTTTATTTCCACATAGCGACTGTTGCTCTGTTTAATAATGACAGGAATTGCTAACAGCAATGTGCAAAAAATATTTGTATTCTTTTTATTTCCTTATTTATATCCCTGGATCCTTACTATTTCCATCACAAGATAGCAGTGCACCCATGTTTAAATTAAGGCAGAACTGAGAGAGATTTTGTAACTTATATAGGGTCACAGACTATTAAGTTCCCAAGTGGGATTTAAAAGCAAATTTCCCTACCCTAAGATCAAATTCACTTCCTTAGGCTTTGTAAATTTACCTGAATGGAGAAGTATTGGAAAGGAGATAGAAATTCAGTCAATGGACTTTAGGAAAAACAAAACAAAATGACAGTTAAACAAAACAAGACGGAACAAGTTCCTCCCTAGAAATGTAGAAACATTTAAAATCGAGGGAGCGATCTGTTTCTCTGTACAATCAACCACAGTCAGATTTGTTGGGGTCTTCTTTTTATCATGTCTACAAATTTTAGATCAGCATGGATATTCTTCTATCAGATCCATTCTGTGTGTTTTCAGATAGAGAGGTAAAAAAAATTTTTTCAAGTACCATTCAAAAATAAATTAATCCATCCCTCACATCAAACACACACCCCACATAATGAAATTAACTGTAGAATGTAATTCTCATTTAAACCAATATTGAACTTGCTGCCAAGCCCACAGTCTTGTACAGCTATTCCATGTTTGTATGTCTGTGAGTGTGGAGTCCTCAGGGTTCCCCCTCGGTACTCTCTCTGACTCATTGAGCAACCCTCCAGGACACAGGTCTGGAAGAGCAGTCACTCAGAATTCTGTATTTGGGTTCAATTGATGGATTCTTCTGACTGACCATGACTTCCATTGTGATGTGTTAAGGACATTACGGAGTTGTTGCTATGTAGCACATTTCATTTCTCCCGTTGATATAAACTTAATTTTAGAGTGTTTGAATGGTATTAAGAATCGTGTAGAAAATCTTTAATGATGAAAAGATTATGAAGAGTGCCAGGTTGTCTGCCCTGTACTCAGGAGGCTGAGGCATAAGGACACTACCCATGAGCCCAGCCTGTGTGTACTATTCTGTATACTGAGATGCTATTTCAAAATATATCTTGTGGGAAAATGCTGTATGCATGTGAATAATTGAAATTTCTATGTAGACAAATGCTAAATGTTTCTACAAAGGTTGAATGATTTTTAACATTTTTATCATTCTCTGCACACAAGGACCATGTCAGCAACCACTTAACAGTTCTCTCTGGTGAGACCAATAATATTCTCTCTAGAAAATTTTAAGTTGCTGTCCTTGTTCCTTTCCCCTGTGTACATGTTATTATATAATCATGTTTGCTAAGAATGGGATAGTAGCTTCATTTGCCTTTATTCTGTGTCTCCTCTGGGCTGAGACAGAAGACTTTAACACTGAGAAATAATTGTGCTCCCAAAGGCTGATATTATAGTCCTATTTGTCTCTCTCTTAAAGGCCTTTATATTTATTTTTATTTAATTTCCTTGCTTTTTTGTTGAAAAAAGATGTTGTTATGTATCCTTGGCTGTCCTGAATATAGTTCAGGCAGGTTTTGAACTCATAGAGTTCTGTGTCTGCTTCCAGAGTACTGGGATTTAAGGCAGGTGCCTCCATATGTGGCTCTTTGTTCTTATTTTCAATTGTGTGCATGTATGTGTACATATGTGCTTGTGGGTAGTAGGGGCTCCTGGGTATGTGAATGCAGTTGCCTCCATGGTCAGTACAGGGCATCAGATACCTTGGAGCTGTAGTTGCAGGTAGTCTTTGTGAGGGGCCTGGTGTGGAAGCTAGGAACAGAATTAGGGTCCTCTGTAAGAACAGTGTATTTTCTTTAACTACTGAGCCATCTTTTCAACCCTTGACTTTGTTTTAAGCCATCAAGCATGGTGATAGTGGAATGCTTCTGAATACAAAATTCTAAACTCTTAATATTATTTTACCACTTTTAATGTATGTTGAAGTAATGCATATATCCTCCAAACCACAAAACTATTACTTAAATTATACCAATTTATTCAGGATCTTAGGAAATTGACTGTTAAATAAGTAATTTAGAGCTAATGACACTTCTTGACATTTGTACAAACCACTATTTTTTTATTTAAAGCATTGTATAAAATTATTTTTATCTTGATCAGTATCCCTTGGTGAATTAAGAACAAAATAGTGTAGATATTTGAACATTTTCATGATCTCTTAGTGTTATTTGTAGGAAAATTGAAATTTACTAGGTTTTGTCCATGAATGTTGACACGCGCTCTGTAAGACTGCAGAGGAGCTGATTTGTATATCAACTGCTCCTGAAATTATTTTATAGATCACGCACACCTTGTTCTGAAATGTAGGGAAAGTATTATCACTGTGAACCCTCACATGAGCCTGGGGACCTTTAAGCTTTCTGAAGAGGTAATTGTGGAATGAGGTCGAGGCCATTTTCTCCCTGTTGACTTACTGAAAGGATAGTTGATATAGTTGATATAGTTTGCTGAGTACCTCTGCAAACATTGTTCGATTTGACCTTGAACCGAATGATGTGGTTTCAGGGGACATTTAGCTAATCCCATTGCACAGGTCCACAAACTGGGAAACCAATGGTCTTAAGTCAGTTCACGTGGACTATAAGCTCTAACCATTGGCCACTGTTTGAGCTTCTACTAATAACAATGTTAACTAAAAGTCACAGATGACATCCTCTGACCTGATCCAGGTTCCATGTCACTCACACAATCTTATTCCACACTAAAACATATCCAATCATACAGTGCAGCTGACAGTTAATGCTTCCTCAGAGAAGCGTAGCTTACTAGAAAGCCAGTCTTCCAGCTGGCATATAGAAAAGTGTCAAGATAGAAGGATTATCCAACAGAGAGCTGTGCATGGCCTCATTTTTATATATATATAAAAAAGCAAAAGTGTTGAAATGTATATGTTGTAATTATTTAACATCATTCTGTCCCATTGAACGTCCTCATCCATTGAAGTTAGTGTCAAGAATGTATATCTTGAGGAGTTATGAGAAATTCAAATGCAACATTTAATAACAGGTTAAGATCATTTATAGCAGGAAGAATGCACAGAATTATGTTAGGTACTATTGTTAGATTATCTGTTTTGTATGAAAATTAATAATGAAACTAGGGCATTTATTATCAAAAACCTTGGAATGGACAGTTAGATATTTCCATATTAAAATTTTACATAATAATTCTGTTGTGTATGCAAAGTGGAGCACTTTAAAGTGTAGCTAATTAAGTGAAAGAGCAATGCCATCAAATTGCCAATAATAAGAAGAATGTGTCTCTCAAGGACTCCACTTTGAGACCTAGATCAACACAAAAAAATATCTGAAGCACTTAAAGACTGATAATGTCTGTGTAAATATTCAGAATGGCAGGTGATGACACCTTGTTATCTTTTACATTTTTAAAGTTGTTGCAGGGTCTAGTAGTAAGTATGTTATTTTTCCATGACAGAGGACAAATGAATTATTAAGCAGAACTTTAATGCAAGTAGTTGGCTCAACTCTACCTGTCTCTTCTTGCCTATTGAAAATGCTGTCTGGGTGGTTTCCTGCCTTGAGTTTCAGGTATGTTTAGTGGAGGAGACAGCAGGAGAAGAATTGGGTACACAAAATTAAAGATTTATGTGAAAATGATGCCAGTGTAGATTTGTGGTGCCACATACAGTTATGAGGACAACCACCCAGCCCTTTTTCCTCTTGACCAAATCATCTTCTTTACCACTCTGACTCAAGAACTGATTTCCAAGTCATCAGGAAAGACGTGTTCAGACAAGAAAATTTTCATTCTATCATGTAGACAGTGAAAAACTAATAATACCACAAAGGTAGAGGGGCATAGTTATGCTCTTGTGTGACACTACTCCTGGGAAAATATGAGCAAATGTCTATCACCCCAGGCAAGGAACAATGACAGACTGAAATCCAGCTGTGTGAACCAGTGAGTTTTATTGGCATTACTTTTATAAGAATATGGGTGAGATGTTACTTAGAAAAGCAGAAATGGCTCAAAGACAGTTGTAACACCCAAATCCCACCCTAGGATCGGAGATGGCTCACAAGAGCTGAAAACCTGAAACATACTGTACAACCTGCAAGACACTGTCCTTTCCAGGTAACTCAGTTGGTCTGAGCCTCTACTGAGTAGCTTAGTTCTTCTCTTTCTCATGTGTCTCTGTTGGTCTTTGCTTATTCTAGGATGGTATGATTGTCTGAGCCTATTCTAGGTAGCTGCAGGTGTTACCACTTATGTACTGTTGTGGAGGGATGGAGTCAAAGAAATCTCATCAGTTTCAGGGACTTCCTGAAGCTATTGAGTTAACTCTGAGTTTAAAGAGCAACTCTGCAGAGTAGAATATTTTTGCCTCTCTTTAGAACACCCTGTCTCTTAAGAGTTTTATCTCTCAGACGGAATACTTTATCTCAAATAAAATTACCAACCTACATATAGTAACTATGGTTCTGTGAACATATAGTAACTACAGTGAACAGATTGCTCTTTGGGAAAACCATGGCCCCAGTAGACTTGTGGTGGATGCTAATGGAAAGATCATGGGATTTTGTAATGTGGTGGGAGACAGGCAATATTTCAATCCCAGGAGTAACACTGGGAAATAAAATAGGATATGAAGGAACTATAGGTAAAAAGAATTGTTCTATAGCATTTGAATGACTTTGACAAACACAGGAAACCTCCAGTACGCGGTTGTAGCCTGGAGGATCAATGGTTCCTTTAAACTTTCATCTGACTTAGGAAATAGAGAAAAGGGGAAATGGTTGAGACAACAATGAATTATTCTTGCCTCCCTAAAGCCAAGATATTTAGATGACTCACCTCATGGTGATATTAAGATTATCAATGTGCAAAACTCTCTTTTCATGTCTTCCTACAATGCTTTTTATTTAATATAAAATGCACAGCACCTATGGATTTTAAATGAAACACTACAGGCTTCAAATATCTGTAATAATTTAAAAAATACATTTATCATATTTTCATCTAATTTAGTGAGAAGGGCATATGATTTTAGTGACAACTTCAACATAGTATGTTTTAGCTAAAGAAACATAAGTTTAATGTTAATGTTGTTTTGTACAAAAATTTCCCAATGTTAAAATATAACCACCCTCAGACTTTCCGACATCGTTTGCACACTTTTGAAGCCTTCTAAATTCTTTGTCTACACTTTTTTTTTTAAATGAAGGGAGCAATTCTCTTTGTGCTGCTCTTTTTGCTTTCTGCATAATTTCCAACTTTTTACATTGGTTTGCAGATCACTGCATGTTCTTAGCGAGCAAGAAAAAATAACACAGAAAGTGTTTTGCATTGTTTTGTATAATTTTAGAATAGAGTGTTCATTCATCATCTTCCTTATGTGACATTTTGACAAGCATCTTAACGGACTGGAGAATAGAGATGGCGTTACATGATTAAATTAGACAAAGAAACACACATACAAGCCATGTCATGGTGTAGCTCATTTTTCCCAGAGTAACTGAATAAGAGATTCTTGACACCTCTCGGCGCTGGGGGCTGGAGACCAGCTCTCTTGCTATTGCTTAAGAATAACAACTTTGAAGCCACTTTGATCTCTTCTAGTCTCTGCCAGACACTTCTGATGGGCCAGTTAAGACACATATAGTGTATACAATTTCTTGCTCTTCTTCAGTAGTGCTCAACAATTCCTTCTCCAGGGTAAACTGAGATGCATTTTATGGCAGGAAATACACAGTCAGCTCTACTGGGTAGTTTCACATTTTAACTACTGGTAAATTAATTCAGTGCACTCTTATGTTTCAAAAAGATTACAAGTTCAGAAATATTTTTAGTTTTGTTTATTTCTTATAAAAGAGTTACCATGTGGTGTCATAGAATTAGAGACATAGACTATGAGAAGTTTCAGAAATATTTAATTTTGTCTTGTTCTTTTGAAGATGTATAAATGGAAGCTCCAAGGGGCTAGAGATTTCTCTGATTTCTGTAAAGTAGGAAAATACTACGATTTTCATCTTGGTTTTCTCTATAAAATGCTTGAACATTTAACAGTCCCCATGTGCTAGGTTGTTACATGCTATGTGTTTTGGTTTGAGGCATGATTTGTTATCATTCATCATCTATCATAGCCTTTCTCTGGAGTCTCTTTTTGACTTACAAGAAGAATGAATATTGATAATACATTTCCAAGGCTTCATTTTGTTCAAGTTCCCTGAACTTGATACAGCTTTCTGCAGTTAGATTATTTGCATGAAACTGAGAGTGCAGAAGTAATTTGGGAGTTGTTATTTTGTAAATAGACATGAGAAGTCAGACAGGAGCCATTCATCCACAGTCCATGTACTTTGAGAGAAAACTATGACTAGCAGGTCTGCTGTTTCTGAGGTCAGCAATGTTTAAAAGTCACAAAAATGAGACTCTTCCTGTCTTAGTTAGGAACACCACAACCATGAGAAGTCTTATAAGGTACAATATTAAATTAGGGGTGGCTTACAGGTTCAGAGGTTCATTCCATTATCATCATCATGGAAGCATGGCAGCATCAAGGCAGACAAGTTGGTGAAAATACTGAGAGATTTACATCTTGGTCCAGATGCAGTCAGGAGGAGACTGTCTTATGCAGGCAGCCAGAAGGAGGGTATCATTCCACACTGGGTGAAGCTTGAGCATAAGGGACCTCAAAGCCTACCTACACAATAACACACTTCTTCCAACAAGGCTCTACCTCCAGTAAGGTGATACCCCCTAATAGTGCCACTTCCCATGGGCCAAGCATTTTCAAACCACTACCTTTTCATCTTAATTTGTGTCATATTCTCTGACAAGAAAGTTCAGAAACAAAGAAAATTATCAGCATATGGGTACCAACTGACATGAGATTCAAAAGCCTTGTTGAATGTAGGAGAGACTGTGGACTCCACAAATAGATGACATTGTAGTCAGAAACTGTTAGCATGTGCCCGACATAAGGGGATGGTACTGTTCAAACACTCTGCTCCTTGACCTGGTGACGTGCATCTGTATGTATCGGTCCAATTTTGCTTAAAATTTATATATAAATGGTGCGTGTTACATAGTAGAACATCAATGAACTCATGAAAACGTCTAAAGAGCACAGTGCCACTCAAATTTTGCCACCATGCTTTCTTCAGACCACAGGACACCATTGGAATAGTGTTGAACTTTGTTTCATTTTAGATTTGGTCTAAAACAACACGTATGTATTCTCCCCAGTGTGTGAGCTGGGACTCACAGCCAGTTCTTCTGCTCAAGGTGTTACAGCAGCATTGGAGAGATCATCTGGGTTGTGTTTTCTTGAAGGTCAAATGGAGAAGGTTCTGCTTTCATGTTTATTCAGGTTGCTGACAGTACTAATTTAGACCTGTTCTTCTCGGCTGCTTATTTGCCCAAGACTGGAGTGTACTTGTAGCTCCCAGAACTTCCTGTGGTTCTGGAAGGTTTCACCAGCTCCTGACCTTACTGCAGGCTTTTGCAGCAAGGCTGATGACTTCAGCACCCTAGCCAAGAGGTTAAGATCCAATCTGGCAGTAACGCAGTCCCTGTTATGCAGTATGTACGGTGACGTATGGTTCCCATATTCTGTTGTTTTGGGCAGTTCACAAGCCCTGGCTACCTGCCGGGTGGATGACTGTTTAACACTAAGAGTAGACATCCTGGGGTGGGGGGCATCCTAGTCTCTGCCTACAGTTTAGTGGTTGCTCTTACTCTGAGACACTGAGGACATAACTGTATTAGGTGGACAACTGGGCAGTGAAAGTTGGAGCAGGAAGATATTTAACTTGGGGACAGTTGCAATGCTTTCTTGAGAGTTGTTCACATTTTTGGAGGATATGCCCCATGCCGGTTTTTATAAAGTTATCTATTAGAGAAGCAAAACTGTAAACATATGAATAAAGCAAAAGATAGAAGCACCTCCCCACACTCATTACTCCTATATGTACCACATAGTTTTGGATATCTTATTCTCAACATTATTGTATTTGTATGCTAAAACATCTGTATAATTTATTACAGATTTTTTTATTATCTTACTACTCATTGAAAAGATCTCTGGTTTATACTTGATTCTCTGGAGCCTGGTCCATGCCAGTAGGTGTGGAGTATTCTGGGTGATGGTCTGCTCAGCAGGACGCTGTTTTACTACACAGACATTTGGAGGCATTACCCTGGGCAGACATTCAGGCACCCTAGTAGGGGTTCCACACAATGCTTGCACCTTAAGGGCATTTGAATTTCCACTTGGAAGTTATTTATTCATAACCCACTAACAAATGTCAGTTCTTCACATGCTATGGCTGCTTTCTCTTCTGTTCCCTTTGGCTTTATCATTAGATCGCTTGTCTAGTTTAATTGTAAGAAAATTGTCTCTTGTTTGTGAGATCCTTGGTTGAGACATTTCCCATTTCTTTCCAGCAACATCTGCCTTTTGCTGAAGCTCTGCAGACAAGTGCATCTGCTTTCTGTTGCTTCAATTCTGTTTCACTAGATTTGCATTAGGACTGTAAATATTTCCCATGTTAATATGTGTGACCATATTACTTTCCCATGTTCCAGTGGCTTTGAGGAAAGAGCCAAACAAATGTGTGTGGGTAGCTTTCCCTCTTTCTATCTGAAAGCTACAACTAAAGGAAAGTAGCTGTACAATAATTGGAGTGGATATACGGCCTCCAAAGTAACAAGTTCTATCTCTATTTAGATTTGAAGTATACTTGTCTTAATACTAATCAAACGATGGGGCAAATTTATTAAGATTAAAATAGATAAACTCACCTACAGCTAACACATCCAGTCCCCAAAACGAATGGAACTGCACCCATGTTAGTGCCTGTCTGTAACCTGGGACTTGAGTAGAATCTGATTCCAGGGCTTAGGTCCAGCTTGCCACTACATGGCTGAGGTGTCTTCAGTACCACACTAGGAGGGACTTGACTGACACTCCTTCTCATCAGAATCATGTTAACCATCTGTTACTCTGTAGTTGTATCTTGCCCCAAGTGAAAAATGGGACCTGTCATTCTGACCATTGGTTAGAAAGCCTTCTTCACTGTGAGGAGCATTGTTAATTAATCTTCATGAAGTTCATGTCAGACAGTGCCATGCATTGGATCTGTTTTTAAAGTGGAGCTGTCTTCACATCTCTGTAGGTGGCAGTCTTAGGTCAGGGCCAGGCTAGATTGATGGCATGAGCACTGCAGTTCTCAGATAATAAGTTAGGAATTAGTTTAAGTAAATCTTATCTTCCATTTGTTGTTTTGAAAATGGTTTTGGTTGAAAATTAAGTTCTTCCCATATAGACTTCATAAAAGATACAAAAGTTGTTGGACTGTGAGCTAGTGGTGGTTTGAAATGAGTACTCCAGTACACGCCTTGTTAAGACATTGATTAGTCCTTTTAGATTTCTTGTGACCCAGAAAAGATAAATTTTCTACCTCCTGCATCATATTCCTTGACTTCTTGTTAATTATTTCAATTACTTGTTGATTTTGGCCAAAGATAGGAAGTATTGGTCACATCATATTTGTTTCTTTGATGCTTAATTTTGTCAACTTGATGGGCTTAGAGTCATTACAGAAACAAATGTCTGGGTATGTCTATGATGGATTTGCTTGATTCCTTTAATTAAGTAAGGGCATCCACTGTTCTGATAGGCAGCAGCAGTGTGGAGCTGGAGCCTTAAACTGAATAAAGAGACTCAAGGGAGCTGACCTGTAACAATCATTGTTTTTTTGGTTCCCAAGGATACAGTGGAACCAGCTGCTTTAAGCTCCTGCCACCATGATGGACTAGATCCTAGAATCGAAAGCCAAAACAAACTCTCTCCCTGAAGTTGTTTTGTCAGAGCAACAGAACAACTAACTAATACAATATTTTTATTCCAAGTGTTGGTTTGTTTGATTTACATTACAGTCAAAGGAATAATTGTAAAATTAGGTTTATTTTTTCCCATACCTAACACACTGAGAGAAATCTTTCTATT
Source organism: Rhabdomys pumilio (assembly GCA_030674055.1). Lineage (NCBI taxonomy): Eukaryota > Metazoa > Chordata > Mammalia > Rodentia > Muridae > Rhabdomys > Rhabdomys pumilio. The sequence continues at coordinate 64,115,138 of JANHMN010000014.1, forward strand.
TCTTTACTAAGTATTCCTGTGGAAGGATTGTATTGCTTCCTGAGGATATCCTCAGCATTATACCTGGTCAGTGTTCAGTTCTACTCAAAATATCTGAGACTTCATAAGCTCTACATTTAACATAATAGTTGCTGAATAAGTACAAGAATGATGGCTAATAGCTTATTTCCATTACATTTGATATTGGCAGGATATATATACAATGATAAGTTGTGATGACATGGGTGTTCTACTCTGTTGCTTTGACTCTCAAACCCTAATCAAAGGAAAATGAAATTGGGGCGCTCTCAGTTGCTGAAAATACCTATGTTAACTATATTAATAAAATATCTATATTAATAAAATACCTTTATTAATTAATACATAACCTATATTAATAAAATATCTATGTTAACTATGAAGTAGCATTTGTCTCTGGAACCAGCAAGCTAACCAAACTTGTGCATGTGTTTTGCAGACTGATATTGTTTGGATCATATTGAGTTTTTTTTTTTTTTAATTACTTGTCAACTATGTGTTTACTGGTTCTTATAAAAATTTACCAGATTGGAGCTGGGCATGAAGACACATAGCTGTAGTGCTGTCACTTGGGAGATATAGTTTGGAAAGTCAAGAGTTTAAGGCCATACTTGGCTTCATAGCAAGTTCAAGGTCAGTCTGGGCTATATTACATTCTGTTTCAAACAAATAAACTAATAAACTAAATGTTTGTGGTCATAATCCTTTTTTTTTTTTTTTGCAAAGAATTAACTAGAGTTGAGTAGCTCTTACCACCTTTGAATAAAACAGAAAGACTCTAGTTAGTCCTAGCTCCTGCTAGGTCTTAAAGAGGTTCACCTTCATAATATCTGAAGATTCTCCAACAGATTATCTCTATGTGCTCTATCTCTGTGTCTCTGTGTCTCTCTCTCTTTCTCTCTCTCCTTTTCCCTCTCTCTTTCCTTTTCTACTACTCTTCCTCTCTTCTTTTCTTCCTCTCTTTCCCTCCATTTGTCTCCTTTCTTCTTTCCCCTCCCTCTCTTCCTCCTTCTCAATTTCTTCCTTTCTACCTCCCTGCTTTCCTTCTCCTCTCTTTCCCCATCATCTCTTCCTCCTGCTTTCTTTCTCTGTATGTCCCACAAACCCCCTTACATCTGTTTAATGTTGCTTGTGTATATAAAATGTCAGCACTGAGCACTTGACATTGGATAACCAGTTAGGGATCTCTGGGGATAACTTTCTCTCTGTCTCTCTCATCATTGCTTACTTGCCTAGTGTTCTTTTACTAAGGGTGGATCCCAATCAGTTTTTCTCCTTCTACAGTGGAATGATTGTTACCATTGTTATTGTTCAGGTCCTATCTAGACAGCCATATTGTTGAATTATCATGGACATACAGAGCTTCCCTGCCATTTCTTGGAGACATGATCTCACATCAGCTTCCTGGTCCTCTGGCTCTCAGTCTTCTGTCCTCATCTCTGCAACACCCTACTTCTTCCCTTGCTTATGGATAACACTCATGATACTTAAGCATCAGGTGTATTAGTTATTAAATTTGACCTTATCAAATACACAGCTTGTCCTTCAAGCTAGGTGGGGATTTGGTTCTATGGCTTTATATAGAGTTCATAGGGCCATGTTCAGTTTGTATTCTGAGAGAGATTACAGTAAGTGAATGACCTAAAGCATCCTAAAACAAGGTAAGTGGAGTGAGGGGACAAGGCTTAGTCTCCACATAGAAACTTACAGACAACACTGCTTAACAGATGACATCTGATGAGGGCTCAAGGGACAGCTGTTGGATATTAAAGGATGGAAGCCTAGAAGATAGCTCTCTCCCTTCAGCTTCTACCTTAAGCATGTGGTATAACAGTCTTTGAACTTCAGGGAATGGGTTTGTATGGTGACATATTCTTATCTTTGATCTTATCTTGAATCTCTTTTTTTATCAATAACTCAGGATTCCTAGCACAGCAATGCTGCATGCACGAAAGGCAAACAATCCAAACTGGGCATGTGCCAGTCAGCCTTCACCTGCATCCTGCTTCCCACTCCACCTTCTTTCAGAGGCAGTGTAAGAGTTGGATACTGTGAAGGACACTGTAAACTTAATTCTCGTCAAACTCTCATTGCTCACACCAGAATATCTTTAGGGTGTTCTTGTCACAGCATAATTCACCCTAGCTTGACTGACATGAATTCTTATATATCTCTTCACCATTATTTTTATGCCACAGCAGATCTTACAAATGGCACATATTTCTGTTTTGAGCATGCCTATATGTATGTGATATGAATTTGCATGTATATATGTATTTATGTATGTATGTAGGTGTGTATGTATATATGTACGTTTACATGTGTGTATGAACATGTAAAAAAGCATGTAGCCTGAAATTCACTTCATGTTTATTCCTCACTGACTCAACACTTTATTTATTGAACCAAGATCTCCTGAGAGACCCAGAGTTCACCAATGGCAGCTATTCCATCTAGCCATGTTCCTTGAGGTTCCTTTCTCTCCCTTTCAAACACTAGAACTACAAGGACAGGGGCAGATTTTGTGTGAATTCTGGGAATCTTAATTCCAGTGTTTACATTTTGATGTGAACATTATCTCCTAAACTATACAAATATTTCTTAGCATTACTTTAAAAAGACCTTTAAAGAATAAATTACATATTTTTGATCTAGGGGGCTAACTTAAAAGAATATTCAAAAGACTTCTTTATACTTTTATTCTTAAGTATTCAGGTATGTTTAGTTATATTCTTACCTTATAAAGGTTTATGATTATTGGTTGGTATTTAGTGTTTTTGAGCCAAGTTTCATTATTTAGTAGCGATTGGTCTAGAACTCACCACAGAATTCACTGGCTTGGTCGCAACCTCCTGAAAAATCCTGTCTCTGTTCCCTAAACAATAGGAATAAAAGCATGCACCATCAGTAATAGACTAGTTTTTAATATATAAATTTTCATAGAAAATGAAAAGTTTCTTCCTAAGACTTTTTGCACACTTATAAAATCTTATAACATGATTCATTGATTGCAATTTAATGTCTCAGAAGTCTGTTAGTTTAGCTCAATATAGAATATAAATATTGAATTCATACCTATTTTGAAAAGTGTATATAATCACTTTGTGCAAGGTGTATATTTGTAGGGGTGATATTTAGAAAACATAAGCCCAGTCCGGCTTCTTCCTGGGCAGCCAACATGTTCCCACTGCTCCTCGGCTCTGACCAGGGCTCTGGATAGCTAGACATTCAGGCCCTGGCACCCACAAAATGCTAGCATGTGGGATGGCTCTGCCAGTCCCCCATACTGCATTCACAAGCTTGGCTGAACCCCAGACAATATCTGCCATCCTCACAGTACCCGGTAGAAATGAAATTCTTAAAGCTTAATGATTATTTAAAGGATTTGTATATTTAGAAATACTCAATCAACAAGATGCCCACACAATTATTAGAGTTGTTACCCAATATTTAACCTTTTGATAGAAGTGGCTACCCAGGATAGCTTTCAACCCATCCGTGGTTCTCCATGACTGATAGCCTCTCTCCTTCTCCCCTTCCTCTTTTTCTCCCCTCCCCTTCCTCGCTTTGTCTCCCAGCTCCACCTCCTCTTCTGCTTGAGTTCTACTGCAAATACAACATATCAGAATAAATATCCTGCTACATATATTGGCTGACCTGTCTTTAGAACCAGGCTGTTCTTTCACTTCAGTTTGGACTGAGAGAATCAACAGACATTTGTTGAGGGTCTCCAGCAGCCTGGTTGAAATGTAGCTGTTATCTCTGATGATGTAGCCTTTGCACTGAAGGCTCATGACAAGCAGGGCCTTGCTGGAGATCCCCTCAGGAGAATTCTATCGAAGAGACTTATGAAATCAAGTCGTGTGAAAGCAGAAATGGATACCCAGTCATCCTGTTGTACCTTGAAATAAAGGGGAGAAATCTCCACCTATAGCCGGTGGTTATTTTTATAACCCCTTTAGAGCTTTGAAAGTTAATTTAGGCACCTGAAAAAGTTATTCTGTATATACTGGGTAGCATTAGCAACCAAGATGAACATCTGTTTAATGAAGAAACTGGCTCTTGATTATGTGCAATGTTGCCAATGGAGGATAATCTGTGTAGTGGCGTGCTGACTTAGCAGGACCTGTCTTCAATACTTCTTGAGTGTTCTCTCAACAGGAGGGGTGCATACTGTTGCCTAAATCATCAACTTCAAGGAGCCTGCTTGCTTTCACTAAGGCCTTTCTCTCTTTTTATCTCAGTCGTTCAATAAGAGTCTTATTTAAGGAACTTATCTTCTTTTCTTAAGCTCCCGGCCCTATTGTATCTCAGAAATGCTCTGAGATCTGAGAGTATTCTTTCTGGAAAAAAAATATTCTATTCAGTGGATGTTTCTATTGACTGTTGCCTTCACTGAGTCAACGGGAAACAAAATAAAAAGGATCCAGCTGAGGCGGATGCCAGAGAGAGAGAGAGAGAGAGAGAGAGAGAGAGAGAGAGAGAGAGAGCAAGCAAGCACAGCAGAGACTGTAAATGCTTCCCAGTATAGCACACTTTTACCAGGGTTTATTTCCCAAACACTTTAGAAAACAAAATAAGCATTTGATTCTTTTAACTGTCTGGTTCAGGAATCTTCATAAGATAAAAACAGTCATCTTCATAATTAATCTTTGACATAGAGGATATTCTTAGAAATTCTTAGAATAACACTCACATACACACATATGATGGGGTGCATTTAAAACCAATATGCAAGTGATTGTATGAAGAAGCATCTAAGATTAGTCAGGTGGGTTTCATCAAAGGACCCAGTGTGCTCTGCTGATGGAGACATGCCCCTGGACCAAAGAGAGAGCCTACCTCTGGAAACTGACCAACCTCACGCTCAAGGAATCGAGCTCACTTCCTGCTCACCTTTGTACTATCTAACTTCATAAAGAACTAATTAAATGTCTTCTCCAGGTACAAGTTAGAGTGCTCAAACAAGAATTTATTTAAAAAAAAAAAAAAAAGAAGAAGAAGAAGCTCTAGGCTACCCATCTGTGCAAGCAGCAAGGATGTAAACACATGGCTGGAAGGAAGAAAGTGGGTGAGCTCTCTATCTCTGCTCTTTCAGTATCCCTTTCATCTTGGCCCTTCTTCTCTCGAAGATTTTTACCTTTGTCTTAGTGGACTTAATAGCTGAAAATCAAAAGATAGAAACAAAACTTTTGGTTTAATCATGTTTAATGATTTAAACTTCTTTTCTTTCAAGTTGTCATGGCCTCCAGGACAGGAGGAGCTCTACACGCTCATGGCTCCTCTCCTCCCCTTCACTTCCAGCTTTCTCCTGCTGTCATTTCATTCTGAATTCTCTGATGATCCAGGTGTCCTCCAGGTCCTTAGAGGAATGATTATACCCTTCCTTCACTGGTCACAGCTCATCAGTTACGACGACCTGTTTTCTCTTATGTCTTCTGACCATGTCCACCATGGCTTCATGTCAGATACAGTCAATCTTTTTCTCCTCATCTGGTGACCTCTCAGAGGGCCTATAGCCACCATCCTGAATTAAAGGACATAGCAAAAGCTCCAAAAACTGTAATAATCTGTTTAATAGTGTGAAATGTTTAATATTATCATTGTATATGAGAAACCTATTCTGTAGGCACCCACTGGATACAATTTAAATGCTTTGTCACAGTTGTTTAGAAGTTTCTTTTTCTAAAAGCATAATTAGATAGAGGGACAAACTTACATTTATGTTTGCCTATATGTATTTATGAACAAACTAAACCACATTGTAAAACATTTTAAGACTAGCATAGCATAGTGTTAGTAAAATATAGGCAATCTGCTTATTGATGAAAATTAGACTGGAAAAGTCTGGAAGTTATAATTTAGAGTACATCAAGTATATATACTAATTCTCTGATGATTCCACTTTCCAAAAGCAAATTATCAGAATAGTGACTTATGTTTTACAGTTCTCCACATTTTGTGATGATACTAACATAATGCCCTTAGTAACACTTCTGTTGACATAATCTGAGTCCTAGCCAGATACGAACGTGTTACACTTCATGCCCTTACTCATTTTCCAGCTTCCTGGAGAGACAAGTATAAGATCAAGCCATAGTTACTTTCCCTTAAGGGAATGCACTGCACTTAGAGGAATCAGAGAATTGGCTGTCCTCACCGTCAGGTTGCCGGAGAGTTAGGCTGGGGATGTAGCTAAGGAGCTGTCTCCTTAGAGGATGTGGTCATTTCCACTCTTTCTCTGCTGTATTCACTTACATTTAAGTTAAAAATACCTGTGGTCTCCATCAGTCTCTAGCCTTCCCCTCTACATTTGAGTTTCCCAGTCTATCATCCAATCTGTGCAGCAGCCAGATTGATCTGTTAAGGTTAGATGGCCACTGGGATCTCTCTCTGCCCTCGCTTTTGCTTGCTGCTCCTTGTGTTCTCTGGTAAAAGAATTCAGAGGAGACGGAGTGTAGAATGGAAGCAGAGTTTATTAGAGACTAAAGCGAACTGCTTTCACGAGGTGAGGGTGGATAGTGGCTAAAGGGATCGCTGTAAAGCAGCGTCCTCCTCCTCTCACACAGTGAGAATAGACAATGACCAGAGAGATTTTAGGTAGGCTTTATATTACTTCTAAAGTCCCTACATGGACAGTTTCCTTGAAAGCCATTGTCCTGCCCAGGCGATTGACAGGCCCATTTGGATTAACTCAATGGAGAGGGCAATGGTGTGTGTTTGATCTTTACTAGAAATCCTCTATCTAGATAGAAATCTTAAAAGATTTAGATGGTTATCTGTTAATGATCTCTGAGGCAGTCCAGAATATAAGGTCTCCACTTTACTCTCTGCACTGAAATAGGGCTCAGATTCCATTTGAGTCATCAGATTCCCGCAGGTGAAAGTCATGGCTTCATCAGCTATAGATTATGAGGGCTGGGTCCATCTCCAATGAACTGCATAGTTTTTACAGATCACTAACAGCCTAACAAACTCTGATTTTTAACTCTTCTTTATTAATCTTTTTGTTTGCTTGTGTTTTGTTTTCTTGTCAATAAACTCACTATGTAACCCAGGGTTGCTATAAACCTGTGATCATCCCACCTCAGTTTCTGTTCTGGCTGCAATTCCAATGTTCACTGACCTCCATTATGGTTTAGCTACAGGTGGTACTCAGGTTGAATTTAGGTTAAATGCCCATAGAGGGTGTAGTCCCTATCTGCAAATATAACTGACTTGCACAAAGACAACTCTTGTCTAATGGAAGCTCACTCTACTGCAAATTCATTAGATTATCCATCATTCATCAGATGTAAGGATAAGTGACTCACATGTAAGTCACTTTCTTTTGGAGAAAGAGGCTTCTGGCTGGAGGGAGAGTCAGCCTATCCTAAAACAAACGATGCTCGTGAGGCCTACTAAGTACATTATGGATCTGTAAGATACAGCTAGTGGTCAAACTCAGTCTACTCACACTTTTGTATGCTTCTGAGGAAACGATAATTTTCATATTTTTGCTAGTTACAAAGACGTGAAAGAAGAAAAACACTACATGTAATGTGAACATTGTATGAAATTCCAAGCAAATTTTTGTTGGACCACAGCACATTTATTTATTCAGCTCTCTGCATCACTGCTAAGCACCACTATGATGGTATTAGATGCGTGCCAAAGAGGCATCGTTATTGACATAAAACATTCAGTTTGCTGTTCCCTTGTTTAAACTACTATATAGGAAATATGTTATCAATAGGAATATATATATACAAATATATATATTCATAAAAAGTGTAAAATTATTTATAGTAGCCATGGTGAATGTTGAAATGGTTAGACACATCAAAGTTGTCTATTTTAAAGAATATTTCATGACATTATACAATATTCAGTATATTTTAAATGATAAAATACTACACATGACAGCTAGGTACAATGGGATACACCTTAAATCCCAGCACTCAGGAAGCAAAGCCAGATAAATCTCTGTGACTCCAAGGACAGCTTATTCAACAGAGCAAATTCTAGGCCACTCAGAGCTATAAGTGAAAGTCTGTCTCAAAAACAGTTTTTAAAGTAATCAAATATAAGACTCAGTAGACACCATCATCACACTACCATTATTTAATTTGTGGGTTGTAATATTGTTTTCTAAGCAGGAAATACATGGAACATATTTAGAGACTATGAATAACAGTAGTTTTATCTGTTGCTTGACATTTGTAAACAGGTCTATGTATTCTTAAAATAATTAGACTACACCATAGCATGAACCATCAAATTCATGTCAATGGTTAGCAAAGGAACGCTTCATATGGTTCCCCATTTGTGGAGTAAACTTAGGATCTTCCATTTATTTTCAAGAGATAGAAAAGCATTTCTGCAGTCCACAAACAGAAAAAAATGGACTCAAATGGCTTCTTATTTATCCAGTCTGTTTAACAGACCAAAAGAAAATGGTGGAATGTTCTGTACATCGTCCTTAATGAGTCTGTAGACAGTGACTCAGCCTTGAGCATCAGTGAAAGGAAAAGCAATAAACCAGGAGCTGCCAAGACAGAATTTCTCCCTCATTGTCATTGCCACTATACCACAGATCAGGTAGATAATGATGGGATTTCAATTTCCCAGAAGGCCACTTCTTAAATACTTGTCATGAACAATAAGTTGTTTGACATAGTGTGATAAAGTTGATGTTTTTAATAAGAGGTGGTGAGAACGTTTTTTTTCCCATTGTATTATTATCTCTTATCCTCTAGACCATCTCTTCTTGATTCAGCTCTCTATACATGTTTGCAATAGTTTCCTAATCTACAGGTGGTATATTTTAAGAGCTACCAGCTACCCACCCACAGGCACACACATAAAGTGGACTTCAAATAGTATCTAATCTGGTATATCCTATGTTTTGTCCTCTGGAACCTGCAGTATTGTCAGATAGTATCAGAATGCATCTGTTCATCCAGGAATTATACCTCCAGACTGCCTCTACAATTAATATTCTTAAGGTTTAAGTCTATCATTAAGTAAGAAAATGCTCACTTGAACACAGACACCCAATGATGTGAAGACATTCAATCTTGTAGCTACAAAGATTACGTGCCCTAGAGGTGGATAACATATACAGTGTAGTTAAGGGTGGATATGGAAAGATTCATGTTACTTTAACTCCACTGCAAGTATACAAAAGCATCCTGCGGCTTCTGTTTGTCTGGTTGATTGGTTTTTAACTCTCTAGCTGTTATTAGGCAGTGAGCTATCTACTGTCATTCCCAGTCCATGTCTTCCTTCCAGTCTTTCTGAAACTTTCTTTGCTCATATGACATTTCCTCCTTCTGTCCATGTCCCTTGACTCTATGCATTTAACCCATGGTGCCATTTTTTAGAGTCTGGTTTTGCCGATCAGTCCTTAGATGGATGTTAACAGATCCTCTTCTGTTTTAAAGACTTCATTAAAGTTCAGTTGTCTTTGAATTTCTGATCTTTCAAGTCCCTGTTTTAGTTAAGGCAATTTGAAAGTCCTGAAATTTGGGACTAAGATTTCAAACTTAGGCCCAGGTTATTATTTCTTAAAAAAAAAAAAAAAAAAAAAAGGCAGCTTTCCCCCCATGTTCAATGGCTGCTAAATAGTCTTTACAGTCCTGTGTTGGAAGGAAGAGTGGGGATTTATTAAGTCTACCCCTCCACTGTTCCCTATTCAGGGTTGTGGACTGTGGTGGTGCTGTAATGATGGCCACTGTGTGGTATTGGGCACTCCGGAGGACATGGGATAGGATCCTGGTCCTCACACTAAGATGAGCAAAGTCAATTTTATTATCTCAAGCTTCAAGGTGACATCATTTAGCTCTTCCCATGATGCTCTGCTACAGACTCTCACTGTTATCTCATGCTTTATGTCACCGTTCCCACAAAATAAAACACAGGGGCAGCATGGCTGAGTAAAATGCTTACTGTACTCTTTCAGCAATACAGTAGTCTTAGCCACATAAAACAGTGGTACCATCTGTTTTTTTAAATAATAAGCAATTCCTCATATTCTCTATAGTAGCATTCACAAATTAATTCTTATGCTAAGAGGTGATGTGAAAATATGAATCAGTTCGCAATATTATTTCACTTTTTAACTTTTAGTGGTTATATAAATGATAGAAAAAAAGCCCTAATTTCTAATCATAACAGGATATTATCTAATTTTCAGGCAGAGTAATTAATCCTGGTATGTACAAGGAGAAATACTATGTTTGCCTTGCCTTTATAAAACACTTCATTCTCTTCAGTATTCTTCTGTACCGTGCACTCTGAAACACATCCCTTTATCATCTGTTGCTTTTGAGATTGTATTATAATTTCATCATTTTCCCCTTTCTTTTCCCACCCTAAGACTGTCCCATATACTGTTTCTTGTTCTCTGTAAATTAACATTATTTTCCTCCATTCAATGGATCATGATTCTCCAATACAAAATGATCAGCCTTGAAAACATGAGTAACATTATGCATACTGTTCAGGTTATATTTAGGGATATATATATATATATATATATATATATATATAATTTCTGAAGGAAGAAGCCATGAATTTGAAAGAGATTGTGGAGTGGCATATAGAACAGTTTGGAGGGAGGAAAGTGAAAATAAAAGAAACAAGAAGTCACCCAATGTTACGGAATGCTGAAGTAGCAGGATGGAGATTAGACTCCATCAACATCGACACCAGTGTTGGTCATTCAACGCTCTTCATTCCGAGTCATACTGACTTTTCATAGCTACAAGTCTTGTTTTGTGGTCCTTGCTGTTCAGCAAAGGTTGACCCATCTGTGACCAGTGAACAGAGTAAAATTATTACTGCTTGTGTTCCGTCCCCTCAATCCTTTATTTCCATGGCCAGTGCATGGTTTGCCTGCCCCATCATGCTCACTGTGGTGCAGCTCTGGGTAGGGGGTGAGGCTGTGCAGCCTGCTAGGAAGCATCTGCAGGCCGTTTTTCTCAGCACAGATCCCTGGTCACAGGACTGAATTTTCATTAGTCTCTTTATATTTTGCTCCTTGCTTTCCTTTCTTGGAAAATGGAGATGTTTAAATCCAAATATCACAAGGTTATTTTTGAAATGTATTTAGATAACACATGCTAGAATTTTGAAAATTATAACACGAAGTGATTTTAGCAAAAGAGCCGAGCTCTGCTGAAGTTTGTGCTGACATTGTGTAAAATTGAAAATATGACGTCAGGGGAGGGGACGTGCTTATTTCCTGTCACTATTTTCAGACTTTTTCCACAGGATTTGTAACTCTGCGTGGCATCAGGCCTTGTGGGTGCATGGGCATGTGCGTGTACATGTGTTAGTGTGTATGTGTGCATGTTTATGTGTGTGTATGTGTGAATGTGTATGTGAGTGTATGTGAATGTGTGTGAGTGTGTATATGCTTATGTGTGTGTATATGTGTATGTGTGCATGTGTGAGTGTGTGTATTTGTGTATGTGTATGAGTGTGCCTGGGGGTGTGTGTATGTGTGCATGTGTGTGTGTGTATATGTGTATGAGTGTGTGGGGGGTATATGTGTGTATGTGTGTGTGTTTATGTGTGTGTGTATGTGTATGAGTGTGTGTAGTATATGTGCGTGTGTATATGTGTATATGAGTGTGTGTAAGTGTATTGCGTATGTATGTATGTCTGTAGGTATGTGTGTGAATGTATGTATGTGTATGTGTGTATGTGTCTGTGTGTATGTGTGTGTGTATGTCTGCATGTGTGTGTATGTGTGTATAAGTGTATGTGCATATGTATGTATGTGTGTGAATGTGTGTATGTGTTTGTGTGTTCATCTGCTTAAACTGTCCACTGGTTCTTTCAATATAGTCTTTATAGGACCTCTCCTCTGTGTTAATAGACATGTAGCCCTGGAAAATGGAGATGAATACATAGCCTGGCTTCCCAGGAAGTAACAGAGGAGTTAGAAGTGTGATTTCAATAAGTGACAGGAAAGGAGTTGACTGTTCTGTGGCAGCAGAGACCTGGGGAACTGGGAGGAACTATAGCTTGCAGAGGTACAGTGAGCTGCCCTGGGTCTTAGGCCAGGAGTGCGGGACATGAATTGTTGGACATTGGTAGCAGTGGCACTTGTTAGGGGCCTCATATAAAGAGAATCCTAGAGCCATGACAGGAAATGGAATGTAACACATTTGGCTGCATAGCATCTCCTCTCATGTGTGGAGTCTGTGGCTGAACCTGCTGGGAACTGAAGCTGGAGAGGTGGGCAGGTAGCTTTGTTGATTTTGCACTATAGTTTGGTTACCATGGCAATCACTGAAGGCTTAACGGGAGTAGTGATTGTGTAGTAGGAAAATCACTCTCGATAGTAGTATAAAGAATAAGTGGGAGGGATGAAGGGAGGGAGGGAGGGAAGGAGAGGGAGAAAGAGAGAATCCATTCAGATCACACATTTCTGAAGCGATGAAATGGAACAAAGAAACCATTCTATTCCTTTCAATAGTATATTTTCTATTAATTCTGAGTTAGAACAATGGAAATTAGATAATGCCCTTTCATATAAAATTATAAAAATATATTTTATACAAATATTTTATATTTCATATGAAAATATGGATATATATAAATATATAAATATAAATAGATAATATTAATTTATATAAATATATATCATACAAATATAAATATATCAATATAATATTTATATATTTATATTTTTATAAAATATATTTATATAATTCAATATAATATTTATATATTTATATATTTATATATAATTTATATATTATGATTTATATATGTATAATGTATATATTATACAAATATATATTTATATAGTATATAAATATATAATATCCATTTATATACATTATAAAATTTTTAATGTAATTAATATACTAAGTAATAATATACTTATATATTTATATATAGATATCCTATGCCTTTAAATGGCATTTACAACCATACATACACTTATATACATAATTTATTACATAATAAACTTTTATCTATACTGTGTATAGATAAATGTATCCTGAACATATATTTATGTTGTATTTAGTCTCCGATAATACTGTGCATTACTCATCTGAATGCTCTCTGTCTTGAGGAGCTCCAGTGAGGTGTGGGTTTTCTTCCCTCCCCTCAAGTTGTTCCTTAGTCGGAAGTGTTGACTGACTGAGAGCCAGAGAATGACAGTAGGGATGTCTTCCCGAGAAAGCCACTGGAACTAGAGACATGAAACACAGGTGTTCTTGTCTGCTGGAGATACCGGGAGCCAGTATTACCGAGTATTATAACATCATCCCTGGCAGGCCCTCACTAATGACTTCCTTCCTAGAAAACACAATTTTTCTAAATGCTTGGAAGAGAAAGATTGCTGAAAATAAAGGGCCATGGCAACTCATATCGAATGAGATGGCCCGATATACCAGGTTCTCCTATTGTTCCTAGCAAAATTATACCACTCCAATGTTACATTGTCCTCACCGTCGCCATCGCCATCGCCATCGCCATCGCCATCACCATCATCTTCTATCTCCTGCAGTACATGGCTTCATCTGAGGATTTTCCCTTAAATCTTTGAACTTTAAAAAATACATTTTAATAAAAAAAGGAGTATATACCTAGTTTAGCCTTACAGAATTGATATTAGTAGATGAAGTTAGGCTACAGACTGAGTTTGTTCAGTTCACCCGCCAACCAGGTGAAGGGGAGGGGCTAGAGTATAAGACAGTGTAACGGTAATGAATAGGTGCCTTGTTCCTTTCTGACAACTCAGGGAGGGAAGGGTTTACTTTGCTCACATTTTGAGGGCGCAGTGACAAGAGGGTGAGGCTGCTGATGTCAGGAAGCTGAGGAAGATGAGTACAGATGCCCAACGTACTTTATCCTTAAATAAAGCAAAGCTCAGTGGAATGGTACTGCTCACGTTCAGGGCGAACTTTCCACCTCTTCCACGCAGTCTAATAGCTACCCTATAGATGTGCTTAGGTTTTTGTTGTATAGATATTTCTAGGTCCTATCTAGTAGTTCACTGATATGTCATCATGTGGTCAGCACAATGGTAGATAGAGAGGAGGGTGGGGTAAGTCCGTTGTTCTGAGTCACTTAACTATTGCTACTGGAAAGTCTTCTAAGCAATGAAGTTCAAGGTGTTTTAGAAATGACAAAACAAACAATAAAACAAAACTTTCCATCATAAGAAAGGTGAAGTAAGAGCTGATTCAGTTAAAAGCACCAAGAAGCTGATTTACCTAGGAGACTGAGGGTTATGGTTTGTATATGCTCCCTGGAGGGAGTTGCACGATTAGAAGGTGTGGCCCTGTTGGAGGAGGTGTGGCCTTGTTGGAGGAGGTGTGGCCCTGTTTGAGTAGGTGTGGCCTTGGAGTGGATGTGTCACTGTGGGTGTGGGTTTTAAGATCCTCACCCTAGCTGCCTGAAAGCCAGTCTTCTACTAGCAGCCTTCAGATAAAGATGTAGAACTCTCAGCTCCTCCTGCACCAGGCCTGCCTGGATGTAGCCGTGTTCCCTGCCTTGATGATAATGGACTGAAACTCTGAACCTGTAAGCCAGTGCCAATTAAATGTTGTCCTTCTAAGAGTTGCCCTGGTCATGGTGTCTGTTCACAGTAGTAAAACCATCACTAAGACACTGAAGAAGCACACACAGTCATCCATCTCCTGTGAGGAAGGCAAGAGGGAGCTGCAAGCTCTGTGGAGCCAGCACTGTTCTACAAGAGCAAAGTATTTCTGCAGCCCACCCCCTGCTTTTGCTTCCTATCTGGAGCAAGCCTGACACGCCATGCTGCTTTTTTGCCTTGATCCTGTCTTCCTTCTATGGCAGTGCCTCTCCTTAGGCCTCCGTTTGTCCTTCCAGTCATCTGTCTCACTAAGAAAAATCAAACTGTGAATTTGAAAATGTTGCTAAACATGCCCGCTCGTTGCTTGGTTGGGTACAGCCAGCCCAGCTGTCACCTTGGAAGCTGTCTTGACATGTGAAATTGGAAGGGTATTTTCTAAGTGAAAAGAAAAGAAAATGAAAGTGCTCTCTGTCTAAGAATCTCTCTCTCTCTTTCTCTCTGCTGCATCAAATATATTCTATCAATGTCTGCCTCACTGAGAGCCCCAGAAGCAGATCTGAATGTGAACCATGCTCTTCCCAGTCACTAGAGCAGTCAGTGTGAAATAAGCTAGCAGAAAAAAACAGCGATCGACACCAAAACTGCAACCACGAAAGCTGCTAATTCACATACACATGGTGTGTGTATGTGTATGTGTGTGTGTGCGTGCGTGCGTGCGTGTGTGTGTGTGTGTGTGTGTGTGTGTGTGTGTGTATAGGACAGGGATTAATGTTACATCATTTATCATTTATGCATTTTGTGTGTGTGTGTGTGCGCGCGCACACGCACGCGTGCACGCATGCACTTGCACACATGTCAGGGATTAATGTTAGGCCTTTTTGTTTTCAGTTACTTTGCACTTTCTGTATTGGGGCAGGATTTCTCACTTGAACTTGGAGCTTGCTGATTCAGTTAGTCAGCTAGCCAGATGCCCTGAAAGATCTCAGTCATGCTTACCTGGCATTTATCAGTCATTATGAACTCTGGTCTCATTCTTACTCAAAAATCTCCTTATCCCTGGAGTGATTTCCATGGCCCCCTTCACAAGGAGAACTTTTGAGCATTGCTTGTGTTTTTATTTACTGTTTATTTCTTGGTTGTTCACTTACTTTCAACATGGAATACTCAGGTGGGAATCACTGGTGCTTAAAATTGAGTGTGCTGAGTGACTTCATTAGAGAGAAACAAGTCTTTCGATGTTTAAAGCCCCTTTCCCCCGAGTTTTTAAGTACACATTACAGGGCATTTCTTTCAAGATTTTAATTGAAGTAGTGGAGGATCAAATTATTCTCCCTTCAAAACATATTGTTCAGCCAGGCATGGTGCTGCAGGCCTTTAATCCCATCATGTGGCGAGATACAGAAAACAGAGAGAGGGGGGAGAGAGAGAGAGACAGAGAGAGAGAGACAGACAGAGAGAAAGAGAGAGAGAGAGAGAGAGAGAGAGAGAGAGAGAGAGAGAGAAAGACTTGGGGAGGGAGGGAGAGGAGGGTAAAGAGTGCCACTGTGAATAATATATTGTGTATATGTCTATAGGTTTTTGTCTCAAGGAAAACTATACCCTTTATAAGTACACATAAAATATTAAGATCTTTATGTATGTGTATTAGTGTTATGCAACTTTGTGTGTATACATGAATGAGTATGTCTGTGTATCTCTGTGTATGTGAGTATGTGAGTGTTTACATACATTCAGGCTAGAGGACACCCTTAGGTGTTATCCTCAGGAGGGCTATCTCAGTATCTCACACTGTTCTAAAGCTTACCCATTAGGCCAGACTGGCTGGCAGGGCACTCCAGGGAACCTCTGTCTTCACCTTCACAGTACTGAAATGACAAGGACACCTGATGGTCATGATTGACTAATACTTTTACATGGGTTTGGGGGTTTGGTTCAGGTCCTAAGGGCTGTAAGTCAAACTCTGTGCAGACTGAGATATCCTCTCAACCCATAACCTCAGACTTTGACTTCTGCAAGGAACTCAGGACATAAGAGGCAAGTACATACAATATTTGCCCATCCTTACACTCTTGACTTCATTGCACTTCATACAGGTGTTTTGAACATACATGCTTAAAGGAAATTATGAGAATGTCCTATTCATGTTTAAAATAGTCAATTGGTTCAATAACACAGGATCATTAAAACTCTTTCTCTTTATTAATTTGAGCTACTTTTCTTATACCAGCCATGTATCAAACTAAGGTAGTGGCAATTTCTCTTGATTAAGAGTGGATCAGCCTTGTGACGGTGTGTTATTAAATCTATATCCTCTTAATTCTCCTTCCTCAAAGCTCAAAATCCTAATGCTTTTGCTGTCACAACATCTTGGAGCTCCTGGGAGTCTGGAGTGTATTTTCTCCAAACTGCTTATACTGCAGTAAGGGAACAGAGACACGGCAGGACACTGTGACTCGGGGAGTTGACCTAAGTGTGTCACCCAGTCATGGTCATACTGCCTGGAGCTCTGAATGTTGTCACTGTGTGGGATTCCAGCAGATTTTCAGGTTACCAAATGGGATTCTGCATGGCTTTTGGAAGGAGAGAAATTAGAAATTTGTTGTCCGAGGTCTATTTGTCCTCAGACTTCAGAAGTGTTCGTTTATCCTCTCTGAGCACTTTATGAAGAGCAGTTTAACAGCAAAAGGAGTAACAATACTAATCATTGCATAATGACAGTCAATGTAAGGCAAGAGTGTCAGGGATAACAGATTGTGCTAAGAATCAGTAAGACTGATAAAATTGAATTTTGAAGAAAACCAGTTTTCTATCCTCTGAGAGTCTCTACCAGCAGCTGATTGAGATAGATGCAGATACTTACAGCCAACCATTGGACTGAGATTGGGGCCCCCTATGGAAGAGTCAGGAGAAAGGCTAAGAGAAGGAAGTAAAGGGGATGGGAACCCCATTGGAAGACCAACAGTATCAACTAACCTGAACCCTTGGGAGCTCCCAGAGACTGAACCACCAACTAAAAAGAGTACACGGGCTGGTCTGTGACCCCCAGTACATATGTAGTAGAGAACTGCCTTGTCTGGCCTCAGTGGTAGAGGATGGACCCAATCCTGTAGAGACTTAATATCCCAGGGAGATTAAGGGGAGAAGGGAGAACATCCTGTTAGAGACAAAGCGGAGGTGGGAGGGGGTGAAATACATTGGGGGGGGTAACAGGAGAGGAGGCAACCTTTGGAATGTAAATAAATAAAATAATTAATTAAAAAGAAAAAAGAAACAGTGTTAAGTCGATTTAAGTTTAATTTTATTATTATTTTGGATTATGAATTGAAATCTAAAATGTAGCTTATGAGAGAATTATAGAGAAAATGGAAGCCTATCTGTATTCTTCTACAATTTGAAAACTACTGTGCAAGGCTAGTGCATTTAATTCTTCTGGGTTTTTATTTCTTTTTTACTTTGCATTTTGACTTGGAAGCTTTGCATTCTATTTATTTAATTTCCTTCCAAATGCTGTCTAAGTATCTTTGAGTCTCCATGATGTCTGTCGATTTCTGAGTATTAAAGGATGTTATAAACTAGTTAAGTAAAATATTAGCGTCAACACATTAGCACGGCAAATCGAGTCACTAGCAAATATAGTACATGCCTGCATGAAGCTAGAAGACACCAGATACCCAGGAAATAGAATTACAGAGGGTTGTGAGATGCCATGTAGGTCCTTGGAAATGAATTCAAAGTCCTCTGAAGAAGTAGCAAGTGCTCATAAGAACTGAGTGTCTCCCAAGCCCCTCTCTTATCATCCCAAGCAGAATGGATATCTCCACATGAGGACCCCTGGTTTTGTTGTTTTGTATCTCTTCCAAAAGGATAGACTGTTTCTGTTACCTGCCATCAGCACATTTCCTGGAACACTGGGTGCTCCGGATCTACAACAGTGTCTAAAAGATCAGGGCCCTGGAGGGCGGAACTTTCAGGAGGTAGGACAACTGGAGGGGAGTTTAGTCATTAATGTCCTTGTAGGTTAAGTATGAAGACCCTGTTCCTTCCTCCTACTTAGTTTCCCAGCCATCATGTGGGTTGTGCTTCTGAACCACACACAAATACCAGGACACGGTGCCTTGCTGTTTACCCAGAAGCAATTGTAACAACCAGGCACGGACTGGAGTGAGCCAAAACCAGCCCTGTCTCCTTGTGTGCAGATTACCTCAGGTGCTTGCTATCCTGACAGGAAACTAACCTCCAGCCTTTGAGTGCAAGACAGTTCAACTTCCATATGTGTTACATGACATGCACAGTATCCTCGTTTGTTTAGTATTACTGGGATAAACACTGCGACCAAAACCAACTTGGGTAGAAAAGGTTTTATTTCATTTTGCAGCTTATAATCCATCATGAAGAGAAGTTATTGGACAAACTCACAGTGGGATCCTGGAGGCAGGGACTGATACAGAGACTATAGAGGAATGCTGCTCATGACTTGTTCTCCATGCCTTGTTCAACCTTATTTCTTAGACTACTTAGGACCACTAACCCAGGGGTGGCCCTGTTGACATGCACTGGACCCTCCTATATCAATCAAAAAAAAATACACTACAGACTTTCCTACAAGAAAATCTGATGGAAGCATTTTTTGCAATTGAGGTATCTCTTCTCAGATGACACTGGCTTATATTGACAAGATACTAACACACACACATATATGTTATATAATATTTATATAGAAATAGATATAATATCTCTTTATGTCTTTAGAATATATATAAATATATAAATAGATATAATACCTGTTTATATCTAGAGATAGAGAAAGAGGTAGAGATAGAGATAGAGGAAGAGAGAGAGAGAGAGATTGTCATCATTTTAGAGGTGGTGAGACATGGGAAAATGGAGCCCATAAATGAGGCAGACTACAGCATCATGCAATGTCAACTTTATTCAGAGCATCAGACATTTGTACTATTAAGAGAAATCACATGAATAAAGTTCTCACGGGGTCACGAAGAGTACAGTCACAAGGACAAAACATGCATGAAAAAACATGTTTTTTTTTTTCAGAGAGGAGTATAAAGGGTAGTTTTATCAAATGTTTAATCACATTTAACTGCAGCAAGCAACGATGAATAATCGGAATATACTCACTCCTATTGGCTACACTCAGGAGGAATACAAAAGCACATTCCAAGAACAATTCTGTGTTTCAAATAAACCGAGGTCACAAGAGTTTAGTTGTCTTGTTTTCTTGGAGTTTTCTCACCAGCACTCAGAATTCTCATGTGAATTCACTCCTGGACTATGTTCCCACATATATGATCTCAGAGCTGACTACTTGTTATTAGATAATCAATTAAGATGTATTATAAATATGAACTAACCAGGACACGTAGTTCTGATTTATAAATATAACAAGTAGTACTGCAAGAGAAAAAAAGAAGAGTCTGATTTTCCCTTGAATTTACTCAAATAAATATTCATCCAGTATAAAATTTTGTAATCTTTTTATTTTGAACATGCTCACCATACAGAGTAGACATTCTTATATATTTGTAAGAGCACTTAGAAATTACTGGCGTGTGTAGAATTCTAAGCACAGCGTCTTGTTTGTAATTGTGTGGATTAAGCATGGAGCCTTATATATTCTAGGCATCTGTTCTACACTGTGCTACTGTAGTGTTCATTTTTATTTTTTTCATATTTGAAACAATCTCCTATTGAACCACAGAATCTTCCATTAAACTCAGTCCATAACCCAGGAAGCCCTTGAACTTGTGATCCTCTGGTCTTAGCATTCTGAGTAGCTGTGATAACAGACATAGATCACTAGGCCTGACTGGTAAATGACTTTTGACCCCTATGAAATACTGCCTACTGAGATAGAAGGGAAATCTTCAATATCTGTTCAGGTCTCTGTGATCTTGCTTCTATGTATTATATTCTAGTAAATATCAGCCCAAAATATGTGTCCCAGGCTTTATATATGTAATATATATATATATTACATATTACATATATATGTAATATATATGTAATATAATATTACATAATATATAATATATATGTAATATAATATTACATATATATATATATATGTAATATAAGCTTTGGGGTATTTTTACTAGAGTATCTTACTGAGAATATGAAATGTCCTTGTGTTAAGACAAAGCATACCGCACAGCTTCTCTGATGAAGCAGAGATAATTCAAATGCTGTCGGATTTTATACTGTGATTGTGCAGTAAGAAATTACAGTCAGACCAGTTGCTAAAACCAGATACCCAGGGCGAACAAACTGGCACTTACCTGTACAGAATAGAAGCATGGTGTCCCAGGACTCTCCTATGCAGACAGCTTGTGTGTGTCTTACAGCATTGTGAGAATTACTTCCAGTGGGAACCATGAGGAGGCTGCTGAGAAATGTCAACCTATTCCTGATAGGTCAGTAGATTTCTCACAGGTAATTAGTAACCTCACAGGTAGCTGGCAAGCTCAGCCTTTCTAACAGATCTGTGTAAACCAATTTGTTTAAGGGAATTAGACACCCAGCTCTAACGCATATCTAAATGTTATGACCAGTGGTAATTATATTGTGATACATGACTCTATAATTAAGATTACTGTACAGACATAAAATTGTTGGTTTACTCAAAACATGAATATTTGCATTTTCTGTTGCTTGTATTATCCCATTATTATCTGTGCCTGGTGAGAATTGAAGGTGTTTCATTTCTTAAAGGGTCAGAATTACTTAGAACATCCTTGACCGGGCGAAAGATAGAAGCCAAAATCAAGTATAGTTAAGATTGAGGTTAACCTGCAAGGAAAGACTTGTGGTAGGAAAGATACAGGTTTTTTTTTTTTCTTACATTTCTAAAAGCCTAATTTTTATCTAGAAATTCATTCAAGAAATCTGAAAGTGCCATCTGTGGATATGTTTTGTGTGTTAGTCTATTCTGTGTTCTTTTGTTTTAAAGTTTTTATTAATTCTTTGTGATTTTTGCATCATGAACCCCAATCCCATATATCCCCCCATCCCTTTGTATCTTCTGCCCTCTGCCCTTGCAACTTACCCCACAAGAAAAAAAAACTAAAATTAAAAACAAATACAGAAGACAAAACGTAAAAACATCTCGTCATACAAGCAGGAGTGTGTCACAGGGTTATCACGGTACCACAGTGCACCCTTTTGTCCACACGTCTTCACTAACAAATCTTCATTGCACTCAGTCGTTGGCCTGGTTCGAGACTTCTGCCTTCTGATAGATACACTATCAGTCCTGGATCCTCACTGGGACTCCTCTGAGATATCCTGTTGTTGCCCTGCGTCATGGAGAACCTGCAGCTTTGGATCTACAGAACCAGCCTGTTCACATGCTCCAGTGGTTCATAGATGAGGTAAATGCTGGGGTGGGCTGACTCAAAGCCCTGGATCTGGGCCTGAGTGGTAGCCGAGTTGGTCAGCCTGCCAGTTCTCTTGCACCCACACCACCATGGCAAGCTCTCCAACACTGCCCTGGCTAGGTCACCCAGTTCTGCAGCTGTTAAACAACAAAGCCAGATCTCCTGTCCCCATGCCACCAGGACCAGCTCTCCCCTTGGCAACACCAGGAAGTTAGGATATGAGGGGAGAACATCTCCCCCATGCCCACACTACCTCACAGCAGGCTAGTGTGTGAGGGACCAGCTTTCCTGTGCTCATGCCGTCAGGGCAGTTTGTCACATGTTCCTACCCCAAATGCCAATTCTACTGTGTTTCCCAGGTGATGTGCAGAGCTCATTTTCCCAAGTGCTGCAGAATGTGAGGGGCGGGGTCAACTCTTCAGTTCTCATGAATGCAGGAACAGCTCTCTAGTGCTGCAGATGGTGGGGAAGGAAAGGGTATCTGCGGAATGCTCATGCCACTTCACCTCAGAGGTGTGGTTGGGCCAGCTTCCCCCATTCTTGTGCCCTAGGTTTGGGCTCATCCTAGCTCCGGCTCTCCAGAGTGCTGTGGCTGATGAGTGGCGTAGACAACTCTTCGGAGTGTCACAGCAAATGAGGAGCAGGGCCATCTCTACACAACTCTTAGACAGCAGCATGGTCCCAGATGGCAGCCCGGACAAGGGATGTCCACATGGTCCTTAGTGGTAAAAATGAACTATGGACATCAACACATACCCCCATTGCTGCATGACCAAGATCTCAGACGTGACCCTCAGAGTAGCATGGGCTGGGATTTCACCACAGCCTCAAGCGGTGGGGCAGGCTACTCACAACAGGCTATTCCTCTCAATCCTCGGGTCTCCAGTTCCATCTCTTGTCATAAGGCTCACCTCTTCCACTTCTCTTTCCCCTCATCGAGCTACCATATATTCGTATATTGCAGTTGTTTCCACTGTGGTCCAAGCAGTTTGTGGGCCTCTGGGCGTCTTCTGCTCACCAGTGCTGTGTAGATGTAGCTATGTATGGGCCTCTGGATGTCTACAGCCTGCCTGTTGTTAATCTTCTTTTTTAGAAGACCTTCTTTGTTGGGTCCAACATGCAGTCTTCCTCTGAGTCTTCTGTTACAACTCTGTCTATTCCTTCCATTTCCTCAACTACCACTCTCCTCTCTGACTATTAAACTTGTATGTTCCATAGGGTTGCACCCAAGGTCTCACAAGACTTGGTACTCTTGTTACCTACATCTTCCTACATACACATATGGTCATCCTTTGTCCCTGGCTTTGGTTCTTCAACACAGCAGCCTTCTCTAAAATCCCTATTTTCCTATATTATCTGCCCCTAAACTTCAAGGTAATTAATGAAAGTAGAAGTGTTTCCTGAAAACCAGGTTGCCTCCTGGCCATAACTTGTATCTCTGCTTACTCAAATGTAGATGACAAAGCAAGGGAGATCTTGGAGCCTTCCTTTTTCTTCCTCCTCGTGGCTGACTATGGACAAGGCCATTGTGTTTTCAGCATGTTATTTCTTGCATATGCCATCGTCTTCTATAGGTGTACTATGCTGGTCTGTGACATTATTCTTATCCTGATGTCATGGATTCTTTCTAACTTACCTTTCTCACATACATGTTTGCTGCCTCTTTGTTCATTTTTCTCATAGGTCTATCAAAGTTTGTACAGCTTTACTTGGATATTCTGCATATTTTATTACAACACTTCTCTGCTGAAACTATTTAGTCTTTCCATTGTGTCAAGGCAGTGTGGTTGTTTTTCTTGTTTAACACCGGCACTGTTGCCTTTCAGTCCCGATGACCCTGTGCTATGGAGAATGGCCTTCTGCACAGTGTATGTTTAGCAGCAAGGCTTAACCTATACCAGATGGGTGTCTGCTACACCCCACCTACTAACGAGGATTGTGCCAACCAAGACTCTATGACAAGTGTCGGTGATATAGGGGATGAAACTTTTGTAAACGACTCCAAAATCTTAATACAAAATATTGTTCTCAGCTCCACTGTTACTGTATGCCTTCTTCCCCTTTGCCTCATTGTTTCCTGGTCTGGGATGTTCACTGCATCTCCGTGCAGCCCCAGTCTTTTCATCTTCGACTTATTTTTCAGATAATTCTGGTGCATGTTAACTCTTGACAGATCTAGGTGACTTGTTAGAAGTACCACTAATGAGACTGGAGGGCTCAAATGCGATCCACAAGTTCCGTTTAAGAGCCACAGGATCTCTGACCAAAATAGAATTAACTTAGTGTTCTGTCACATTGTAAGAACTGTTGACTAAAACCACATAAAACAAATCCTGAGTACATGGGTGTAGGCTTTGCAACCTACTTTTAATGAGAGTTCAACCCTTCCCTGGCCTACCACCCAGCAGCGGTAGGAGAAGAGAACAGTTATTAGGATAAGGCATGTTCAGCAATAGTTCTATGCGGGTGAGCTTGGTCTTTGGCAGCAGTTCAGTCCTGTAGCAAACACCAAATGCAATTCAGCAGCTGCATCTAGGCAGACAGACACCAGGCATGAACCAGCAGCTACAGTCCAGCCCTTTCAGCAAGCAGACACCAGGGAGCTGAAGTTCAATCCTAAAGAAACTGTAGTTCACCAACTGGCCTGAAGGGAGGCCTTGGAAGCAAAGCAAAGCAGCAAGCTGCCACTGGAACCTCATTAACATTTCTTTGGGGAGTATCTCTCAATGGCATCATGATGACAGGTTGAGCTTAACAACACTATGTAAGGCTAACTGATACACGCATGCCTTTAGCAAAGAATATTGAGGCAGAGCAAACCAACGCTCGGTGTTTGTCTCCCACTGTCTATGGGGTCATATTTACACTCCTTCATCAAGCCTCCTTTCATATGTTTGCTGTATCCAAATCTCCTTTCTCCTGTGTCTGCTTCAGGAAAACATTCTTTCATGTGTTTGCTTTAGCAAGACACCCTTTCACCTGTGTGCCCCAACAAAACATTTGACAAAACTAACTTTCCAAAGAAACTAGAAGTTTCTACTTTCCACGGGCTTATAAAAGATGATAAGTACATTTTTGGAAATTTGGGGTTTATATAACTATGTATTCTATAAATATACTTATTATATATTGGAGTCTTCAGTACTGTGTTCAAAGCTATCTCTATTTGTTTATCAGATGCTCATATTAACCCTTATTTAAAGTCAATAACCATCACAATGCTCTTTCTAATATAGACTTAAGTGGGAGATTATTTGATGCCCACACTAATCAAACTATATACTTCTTTAGAAGATGAAGGTTACTTCATTTGGTTATTATAATCCGTTGACACGTTTCCTGGTAACTAGATAATCTCTTGTGAGTCATTAAGATTTCATTTTCCTTATAAGGGAGGAAAAAGCTCACATTAGATTGACTTGAGCTCCCCTAAATCTTGAACTTATTAACGATAATTCTGGTTTAGAATGGATGTCAGAAAACAAAATTTCACCAATAAACCAACACTTTATGGCACATTTCAATTTTCTGTGCTCCAAATTTAGGACTTGTGAATGACATGTCCATTGCTAACACTTTCATACACATTTCCTCCTCAGTACTAGTCTCAGTTGTTGTCACAAAACATCTATACTAGCAGGCATAAATAAAGGGGATAGGCTGTGTTTCATTCATCATTTTAGAAATTTTAGTTTGTAATTTTTAGATCAGTTGATGGTGGGCTTAAGGCAGAGCAGAAAATATTGGGACGGTGAGAGCATGTGGAGGGAGACGCTGTGTATAGAAGAGAAGAATGTGAAAGGCTGGAAGCAGAGCCCACGAGGAGGAGGAAACAGGTCAAAATGGAAGTGTTAGGGATGTGGCCCAAGTGACCTACTTCCTTCTTGAATGAGGAGACCCCTGTAAAATATCATCACATTGTGAGGCCTCCAAGTCATTTAAATACCTCTTATTTAAATACCCCTTATTTAAATACCCTTCATTTAAATACCCTTCATTTAAATACCCCTCAGCCCAGAACCTACATTATCTCATTCCCTATGGAAATGCTCTCTGCAGCACAGCTACCAAAGTGCCTCTGAGTGCTCAGTCCAATCAGGTTAACTGTCAGAGGCAACCATGACACAGTCTCATGTTCTGCTAACAGAAATTGAGCTTCCATTGTCAATAGCAAGCTGACTCCCTGATACTGAATAAGTAAGTCAGTTTGCTGTAGCCAACTGGATCTTTGATGCTCTTCCCCTGAGGCTGAAAGGGCAACATAAACCCCATTTGTATTCTTTTAAGGACCAGGCCTGGTTTCAAAAAAAGGCTGTAAGGCACCAGCTTCAGGAATAGACCACAAGTCCCCAAAACTAAGTCATAAGACACCAGCTCTAGGAACAGGCCATAAAATCCAGAACAAGATCATAAAACCCCCTCCCAGAGAACAGCCTGGGGATAACCACAAAAAATGGAAAAATACCTTATCTCAGGATGGGCCGTCTGTGCCAGGCAGCCCTGTTTCCTCATATGGTTACACATTCATGGCGTAGGAATGCAGACCACTGACAACCCGGAACTCCCCTAGCACCCACCAAAGAAATTTTAGATTACCTAATCTTCCTAGGGAGTTCCCCTGTTTTCTATAAAAAGGCCTGCGTGCCTTTGTCTGCGGTCACCATTTTAGAAAATGGTTGACCCCCATATGCTGGTTGTTTCTGCAGAACAAACACTCTCTATTTTGGCATACCATCTAAGTCTGGAGTCTTCCTTCAGTGATTTTCAGACACTTACAAGGCCATTGCAGAATGTCCAAAACCAATAAAATATGGTCTAGAGAACAGATTGAAAAATATAGAGGAAAGATTATACCGGACTCCTCATTGTAAAGCAGCAGCACCCCAAACTAATTTGTCACATAAAAAAATCATCTAAATCATTATTTACTATGGTTTGATACTGGTCTTGATAGAGCAAAGTCTCCAGGTCAAGATAATCCTTAGCTTAATATTTTGGTTGGACTTTGTCATTCACTTAGCCCAGGGACCCTTCTAGGAGGGTGGACTCACATTATGCCATGATAGAGATGAGCTGAATAATTAGTCCTTTAATGAGATGCTATTTCTTCTCAGAATCCTTGTCTCTATCATAGTAGTTTCAGAGTCCAGGCATACAGGACTGTAAATCCATCTAGTCTTCTGAATTAGTCAGAAAAATCTGTTTTCCTTCTATCTCGTTTCTAAGTTTTCTCTCTTTAATAATTTTGGCTTGCCTGCCCTGGCAGGTTTTTTTTTTCTTTTAAACTCTAATAATTATCATTTTATATTGCTCTTTTTGAGTCTATTTGTAATTTTTCTTATTAACATGGCTACAGGTCTCAAGTAGGGACCTTGCTTTCTCCTGTATTAATGTGAATACAACATTAAAACAGCTTTTTAGAAAATCTTTGAAAGTCACCAACCTGTATTTCTGATACAGTGACATTTAGATCTTTTTGTGGAGATTCCAGTGCCAAGATTATATCTGTGAGTAGATCAATATACCAATAGTTACAGAAATAAATGCAGGCAGTAAAAAACGATGTGTAGACAATTTAGGTCCTTTCTATTACTCCTTGGATAAGAAAGGCATCCCTTGTGAGAAATATCTAAACTGCCTGTTTTCTACACTGGACCCCAGACTTCCTGTCTCCCTTGCTTGGAAGATATTGGCCTCCTTTAAAGGCAGGCTCCGGTGCTCCTTATCAGATCTTAGAAGTCACTTTCTCTCCTTTTGAAGTGTGGAGCTCATTCCTTTAAATCACAAAAGAGTAGTTAAGGATCTCAAGCTCTCCCTTTCTTTTGTAACCCACAGGAATGTGCCACTCAGCAAGCTGGTCTCTACAGCTCAGATGCAAAAGAGAGCAATTCTCTCATGATGAGGCACAATTAGTTCCATTCTGTGATTTCATTACACTGCACTTTTATTTTTACCCGAATATATTCCTTCAACTTAGTCTCAGAGTTTTTTTTTTTTTTATTTTGTGATTTCTAGTTGTTAAAATGATCCCACGTATGAATACTCTTTAAAATCTTCCTCTCTGAAGGGTGCAGTGTAAATAATTCTTCCTTTAGTCTGCACTTTCTTCAAAGTGCTTATGGCTTGAGGATGAGCCAAACTTGCTGACTTGAGAGATTGCTTCTAAAAAAGAAGTGCCCATGCTCCAGGACTCCCAGAGCTTGGGATGTAACTATGCTCCAGAACGCTGGGGGCTCAGGCAATATGTAAACTGTAGGCAGGCAGTTAAGAGACTATTATCTTAGGTCACAATTTGTAGACATACCTTTATCCCCGTAAGGCTTATATGTGGGATTTAAGTCTCATCTTTATCATTTTATGATACACAGCCGTCTTATTTAAAGTAAGTTTACTATCCAGTGGGGGTATGCCATGCAAGTCGAATGAAGCCCCAACATCTTTGAAAATTGTTTCTGCTTCTTTACTTGAAACAATGTGGCACTTTATTAGTTATTGTAAAAGGAGAATATGAATGTACTTACTTTTTTTCTACTTAAAGTAAGAAACCTTATTTGTAAAATGGGGACCTATGTAAGTGATGCTTTGGCAAGGAGAAAGGCATTATTGTCAAGTGTGACTGAGAAGCCTAGAGCCATCATTGCTGGTTCTCTCCTTGTTAGGAGGGGAGGAGCCCACCTTTGGCATCATTTCAAGGTGTGCCACCATGCAACAGATCTAGGACAAGAGGTTTATTGGGGATGCACATAGTGAAAGACGGTCTTCAAGTGGCAACATGCAAGAGAGAGAGACAGAAAGACAGACAGGCAGACAGACAGACAGAAGAAGGGAGAGAGAGAAAGAGAGATCTGGTCTTGCTAAGCGTCTAATATACCTGGCAGCAGTGAACAGTGACCCAAGCATTTGCCACCACTGAGTTGCTGGGAGGCAAGTTGGTGAAGCACCTAATTTACAACACTAATCACTCAGCTGGTTCCTAAATACACATCTTTTCCCCCCAATTCCATGTCAGTATAAATTACAGAGGAAAAAAATGGCATTATTCACTCAAAGAGATGAATAACTACATATCTTTGTGTAAAGTGAAAACTACCTACATGTAAGCATACTTGCACAGACTGTCCCGTAAAATCATGAACAGTAAAAGAAGATTGCATCTTTTGAAGAGAAAACAAACCCTTGATGGCCTAACTTGTTTTTCCCTTGCAGGAAATCCCAAAAGACAGCAGTGTTTCTGTGTTGGGGAAATATCAAATAAATTATGCCTGCGTCTTGGGGCTCTGTTTTTTTTATTAAGTGTCCTGTTGTATGGTATAACTAGGTAACATTCAGAACAATGTGTATGAAATGGAAATGCAACTTCTTAATATCAGTTTCACTGTCCCCACTTCAGCAATGAAGCAGCCAGGCAGAATAATTTGGTCATTTTACAGCCGTTAAGCAGTGGACCTGAGACGCATAGGCTGGGTTCCCATATGGCCCACAGACTTGCTATCCCTGCCACCTCCCCCTGACCTCCGACTCACACACAGTGTTATGTGATTTCACTAGTACAATTTGACTGGAGAGCTAACATGTACCTGTCATACGCAGTATCCTGATTATCTATAAACTAACTATTCAAGTAATTCTTATGAACTATTAGTGGGAAATTAATCTGTTGTAATATATATATATATATATATATATATATATATATATATATATATATAGTCTCAGTTAGGGGCTTCTACCATGCCTTTGACCACTCAGTTACTAAATAAAAGATACATAGCTTTTATAATTTATATTAAACCTTAATCAGCACTAGAGCTGAGCAGATATCTACCCTCTATGCTGTTATGTCTGCTTCCCTACCAATAACCCCACAATATGACTAGTCATGTTCCATCTGGGCTGCTCTGAACTTTAGTTGGCCAGCCCTCATGGCCATGCTTTTATGATTCTTATCCCATGGCATCTTCTCTCTCTCTCTCTCTCTCTCTCTCTCTCTCTCTCTCTCTCTCTCTTTCTCTCTCTCTCAGTGGTTTTTCTATGACCCCAAGCCCAGGAACCACAAATGCTATTAGCTGTAGGCATCTTTATTTAACCAGTAGTTTTAAATTAAGAAGCAAGGTCACATTGTATGTGTGGATTCTCTGGGAGCAGCCAGGGCTTGGGAGTCAATATTTAGCATTACAATACATAACAAAAGACCAAACCTCAATGTTAATCTTCAGTTCAGGATCTTGTTTACTGATCAAAAATCACCAACATTTTTTACTACTAGATTTTCAGTAAATATGACTGATGATATCAAACAGGAACCTGTCAGTGATTTTTTGTCAAGAAGCCATACTTCTTCCTTAGATACTTTCATCATGGTGGTTTCTCAACTACTTTGCTGCCATTGTACAATTGGGTTGTCTTCTGCACATGTTATAGTAGTTATACTAAAGCGGTTCATTCTCATTCTGGGGATGAAGAACTACATAAGGTTTTCCTCTAGGCCCATGACCTAGCTATTCTCAGGTTCTAAGTTTTGTTAACAGTTTCAGATACAGGTTCCATCTCATGTAGTGTGCCTTACTGTTTTCAAAAAGTGGTTTGTTAACCCCATAACATTTGTGCCATTATTGTACCAGGAAGGTTACCAGTCTAGGCCACAGTGTTTGTAGCTGGGAAATATTGATAATTAAGCTTTTTCCTTTCATAGAATACAGAGTGCCTTCCAGAACTATGAGTACAAGTTCTTGCCCTGGTCCTACAGAGCATTATACTGGGTTCTGGAGGATCTGGAAGAGAGAACTGGAGAACAGGGGGCTTGTCTATAGTCTGATCAAACAGGAATTTTAATCTTTTTCACACAGAGGTTATATACACATAGAGACAGGATGTCAGGAGAGGAATGACACAGGAGCATAGGTATTCTCAGGGGGAGTACAAATATCTTCCAGAAGCAAGGCAGAACAGGACACTATGACTCTGTCTATGATTCATTTGTTCTTATCTAAGTTGGTACCCTCCACCAAGGCTACCTATCCACAAGACCTATGACTACTTGTTCTTATCTAGGTTGGTAGTTTTCCACCAAGGCTACTTGTCTACAAGGTCCATAGCTATCTGATCTATGGTTAGTGTTTCCCCACAGATACCAAGACTTTGTGTTAGCAGGCATATATAGCTGACTTAGGCCTATGACTGACTTAGGCCTTCAGTGTATAAGCATGGTTCCTCCAAACAAGTTCTTAGGGGTGAAGCTTCTACTTAGGCATCACCTCAATGCTATCTTAAGCAATAGGTCCTTAACATCAGATTCTGGAGAACAATAAATATCTTTGGCAATGGCTTGTGATATCTCTGGGATTTTATGGGACCATTTTGGCCAATGACTCAACAAGATGAAACCCAATTCCTGGCACTGAGTTTTTCTTGGAGGCATAAGATGTCTAGTTGGGGTATTGATTTCCCTCAGCTGTTTCTTTTCTGTTGTAATAAAAATAAAACAAAACATAACAATAACAACGACAAAACCATTTCTCCCTTTCTCATAGTGATAAGCAAGTTTTATAAAAGCAAAAGCACCTGTTAATACCTCATAGCTCATTATCCTATTCTTATCTTGCCTGCAGGCCACTAGAACTTCCAGGCATTCCAGAGTAAAATGTCAATGGCTCTTAAGTCGTGCCTGGCTCTTTTGATGATAAGTTTCATTAGTCATCACAGGGACCTGGGTAAATTATTATCCAGGTCAGAGCACTCTAATGACTGAGGAAGAACAGTTAATTTCTGTGTAAGCAAAGACAGAGTGCCATAGGATTAGGGCTGGCTCTCACATCCCCACAGCTATTGGGTGACTCATGGAAACTGAAGAAATCCCTACTGAATGAAAATTGGGCCAAGTCATAAATGAAAAACAAAATTAAAAACTTTCTACAATTGAACGAAAAGGGAAATATAGCATACACAAACCAATGTGACATAATGAAGGCAGTCCTAACGGGCAAGTTCATAGCACTGTGTACATCCCAAAACTAGGGAGACCTCATAGTAGTAATTTAATGACACACCCAGAGTCTCCAGAACAAGCAAAAAAAGAACACCCCAAACCGAGTAGATGGTAAGGAGTAACCAATCATACTCAAATCAATGAAATAGGGAAAAAGGAAAACAAAAGCCTGGCAAAGAAATAAAGAGAAGAGTTGGCTCTTAGAGAAAATCACACGATTGGTACTGCCTTCGCCCAATTAAACAAAAGACAGAGAGAAGATCCAAGTGAACAAAATTAGACACACAAAAAAAGGGGGCATTGCAGCAGGCGCTGAACATTAGAGAATCATTAGGACATACTTTAAAAATCTGTATCAGGCAATACTAGAAATCCTGATTATATTATCCTATTAAGAGTGTCTTTATTGTGCCCATCTTCCTTGAATGTCTTTAGATGACTCTGTTTTCCTGAGGGATGGGCTCTTAGCAAGGTGATTGACAAGCCCAGATGGATTAACAGCTTAAGAGAGAAGATGATAGTATGTAATGTTCAGCAAATCTGATTGTCATCTCTGGCCCCACTCAGGGGCAGAAGCAGAAGATAAGATTACATTCTTCTGACCAGAATGAAAAGTAGCTTTCCCTTGAAGGACCACATCAAAACCCTGTGATCTCCACATTTCTTGCACGGGGAGTTGTGGTGTTTTCATTTCTAGCATTACCAGGGAAACAGAGAGGTTGTGATGCAAAGATTGATCTGAGGAAGGGGAGTGGGGAGAGTCCAACCTCAAAGGCCTTCAAGGCTACTGCAAATTCCTGGAAACAAGCTGTGGACAATGGCTGATTGACTGATTAGAGCTTCCAAGATTAGGGGGAGGTTGACATGTTGTAGGCCCAGAGCCTGATTACAATTCATCTTTTGCTTTGTTCAACCCCTAAAGAGCCCACTTCTCTTTAGCATCCCGATATCCTATAACTAATAGATAAAGCTGAACCTGATATTCTGATAAACAGATTAAAACTTTTATGATGTGTTGTTGTAAACCCAAGAAAGGGCTAAGGATGCTTGCTGATAGTGTGTGAGGCTTACAGCTGGGATTTCTGGTTTATATCAAAGTTTCTAGCTCTACTCTGTTCTATTTCTATGAGAAGTTCGTGAGGTTCCTGCTTCGTATTAGCATGAAGTTTGGGAGAACCTGAATCTGTGTTTCCAGGCTATTGACACTCATGTCTGGCTTCTTATTTCATTTGAGGTGAAATGTTTCCTTATTTCTGTATGCTACTAATACTTATAAGAATACTATTGCATTTTAGAATATATTAAGAGAAAAAATATATCGTGTTAATGAAAATATATAGCCTGTATTTATATGCACATAATTAAATTCACAACATTAAGAGCATTTGTCTTTCTCATTAAAAGACATAATTTATGTAAGTATTGTCCTTGAGTTATACTGATAAATATAAATGTATATGAAATGTTTGCAAATATATTCTTTTGTAATTTCATGTTCCTTATTTACCAAATCACAGAAGCATGGAAGACCATCTAAGTGTATTGCCTTTATGTAGACCCAGACTCGAAGATGTCTTGAAAATAGTTTGAGATTGTTCATTGCCATCTTTACTTTATTTTTGAAATTCACTGCTAAATTTAATCCTAGGTTTGAAATTATGATTTGCTGATTACTGTTCTAAGTACAAAATGGAAAAGTTTGGACTATTTTGTGTGTTTACAGTTCTTTGAATTAATTGTTCAATTGGATGCAGTATGTAGCAGCCTGCCAGCTGCCATGTGCTCTCACCATGGTGGTGACTTCCTCTCATCATTCTGGAAGCGCAACCCCCCAAAAACCCTTCATTCTAGAAGGTGCTTTGCTCATGGCATTTAATCACAGCAATAGAGAAGCAAACTACTACCCAGTCAAAATTATAGCATCAAAGTGATAGCCAATAATTTCAGCATAGCAATGTAAATGCAGAAATTTCAGGGAGGGGAGGGTACGGGAGGGAAGACATTCCACCACCAAGAGCTAGGATATGATGTGATGTAGCAGCATTTGGCCTTAGGATGACATGTGTTTGAATCTATGGATAATAGATAGGCTAATATGGATAATCAATAGGATAATAAAAGAGCCATGGTAATTGTGTAGAGTCATTCCACTGAACAGAATGACCAGGCCTGGTCCTCATGTTCCTTTGTAAAATCACGATCCAGTTCCAGATGTAGGGCTATGTTCTAATGATACATGCTTATGAAAATGTATATGCTTATACATAGAAAAAATGAGTAAAAACTTCACATCTACAAACCTCACCTAACGGTAGTCTGTTGGAGTTAAAAATTCACCCTAATAGCATATCCTACATTAGAAATAAGTGTGAGAAATTACCTCTTATAAAGCCATCTTCTAAAATGAATTTTTAAAGTCTTTTATTAAGCTGCTAAATGGTTTCTAAATGCTCTATAATTATAATCAGTTTTATGATAATATTTAATTCATAATGCATCTTTAAATGCTTTTTACTCATCCTTTGTAAACTACAGATAAAGGGAAAGATTTGTATTTTTTTTTAGACAAGACTGAGAGTTTTCAAATTTCTAGTTCCATACTTCTTCTTTTTTTTCAAACTCATTTTAATAGTCGATAATGCTGATTGTAAGAAATGGATTTGTATCTTGTGTGTAAATTTTTAATTCATTCGTCACTTCCTCCCATCAGCCATCAACTGCCATTTGTGGAAAGCTTACAAGCCGAGTTCATGGAGCTGGAGGGCTTAAGTGACTTCACGACATTCGCTGTAATGTTTTTAGGGCTTTGACAAAGATGAGGCATGTCAGGACTTTTCAGTTTAGCGAGTTTCCAACTGAATATGGCAATGCCCATGGCACTTGAAGCCAGGAACTAAGAGCTTTGCAATAATAGATTTGGTTTAGTTGATGGCTCTCTGTAATTTGACTTGACGGAATCTGACCCACTCTGAATAGCAGAGAGACTCAGAATGTCCAATACCACCACACATCCCTGGTGTGTAGAAGTTGTGTTGTTACAGCTGGATTCATTCCTTTCACTAGGTGAGCTATGTAATGAGAGGGAGTATTTTCTAATCAAATATTTAATGGGGGATAATGTTTGAGCATACAGGAATACTTATATAACTCAGTATATTTTTTAACAACTCAACTTAAAAAAAACGCTCTTTTTTTTCCTCACCTCTGAGATATAAACGGCTGACAGGTTTATCAAAAAGTGCTCAACATTGTTCGTCATCAAAGGCATGCACATCAAAACTAGAATGACATATTTCTTCATACCTGATGATAAAGGCTATTATCAAAGAGTAAGACGATAAGTGTTGGCAAGAGTGTGAAGAAGAAGATCACTGTGTTATGTTGTTGTGGTGATGAACTGATACAGCCATTATGCAATACTGTATATCAGTTCTTCAGAAAACTAAAAACCGTCATACTTTACACTACAGTGGACCAGCTACTGGGCATATATCTAAAAGGGGGGGGAGAAAGTCAGTATGTTGAAGAAATAATTATAGTTCCATGATTTTTGTAGCATCATTAATGATTTTTAAGATATGGAAAAAAAACAATTCAGAGTCCATCATGGGTAAATGAATAATCAAAATATGACAGGTACACACATACACAAAGAGAGAGAGAGAGAGAGAGAGAGAGAGAGAGAGAGAGAGAGAGAGAGAG